>CM049926.1:1695000-1885000 GCA_027405835.1 Asclepias syriaca | reverse complement strand
ATCTGGAAACTTAATGAGATTGCTTCAGCACACATTTCATAATAGTTACTATTTTTAATTTTTCTTTGTTTGATCAATTTGACTATTTTTTTTTTTAATTTTAAAAAAAAGTTTAGAGGTTTCACATGTGTTCAATAAATAAGCATTATTTTTCACTTTGTGTTAGAGGTTTGATGAGATCACCCTAGTGAATATCTCCTGTTTGTTTTTATTTTTTATATTATATTAGGAAGGATGGAGTCTTGCAGAACTCTTCCATGTTCGTTGTGTTGTTGCTGCGCCATATGTCGTCCCCTATAGGTATGTGGAAGTTTTTCCTTTTGGTTCTTTTAAAATTGCCTAAACAAATTGTAACACGCTACACAGTGCCCCTGCTTCATTTCAACGGAAATTCCAGAAAGAGCATCCTCTTCTATATAAATATCTAAATGAAGCTCCAGATGATAAGGTAATTCATCAAATCTTTATTGATATTATTAAAAAAACTGTGTACTTCTTTCTTATTTTCTCATCCATTTTTTTTTTCATTTTATTCTTCCGCCCATTCTTTAACCATCAGTAATAATGTATTCTACATGTAACATTACCTTATGAGAATTCTTTATAATAAACTCTCTTTTCTTATGCTTATTTGGCTTTATGGAGCATTAAATGTTTTATTTCGTTTCCTTGAACTTTTGCATGTGTTCTGCAATAGGTAGGATGGAAGGATGTCATCCACTGGATGTGGCCACTCTTCACTGAAGAATGGGGATCATGGAGAAATCTTGATCTAAAACTGAGTGCCTGCCCTTTTACGGTCTGTGCTGATCATTGTTAAAATTCTCAATTCTCTTGACATGGATCCGTGAATGAGAAATCAGGCTATGTATGTCCAATGTACTTGTTCTGCTTTCTCAAATGATGGGCTTCAATGGCTTCATTTGTTTCCAGGATCCAGTAACTGGTCTTCCAGCATGGCATGATAGACCTTTATCCCCACTACTACTGTATGATCACAAGTTCCTTTGAGTAGCTTGGCACTTCATAGTATTAAATATTTTGAAGAAAGAGTGATTCCAAATGACAAATGTCTATTTATCTAACAGTTTTTATTAGGTTTTTACCTCATTGAAGTTTATTATTGAGAATTATTTGATTTTTCGCTCTTTCCTTATCATGAATATCTCGTGTTGTATTTTGTATACATTTTGTGGTGTTTACAAGGCCTTGTAGCATGAAAACTCTTTTCGTCTGTTTCCATTTTCCAATCATCCAATGCTTGCATTATGAATAGTTACTATTTATCAGTATTTTTTTAAAACTTATTTCTACAATTATAGCATGAGAAGTTGTCTCAGCTTCTGAAATCTTACATTGCTTTGGCATGGCAGGTATGGATTCAGCAAGGAAGTAGTTGAATGCCCAGGTAAATTTATTTCCAATAGAATTCTGTTATTTAGTCTACTTAGAATGTTCCTGGATACTTTGGGAAGTAGCAATCAAACTTCTCACTATTCATTTGACATCATGTTGCAATAGTGGCAGATGGGAAATGCTGCTTGCTTCATCACAGTTACTCCTTTAATGCGGAACATGCTTAAATTAAAACCCAATTTGTGGCTTAATGTATAATTAAAATAGTTCTAGCCTTTTCAGGCACTATGGTACTCTAGCTTCCAAGGCAATTCAGTCTTTGTGGTTGCTGCACTATTTTAGCACTAGTCGGAATCGGTGTTGGTCTCCTGGCTGTTTTGTGGTTTGTCTTCTTAATTGACTAGTTTTTCTTTTTTTTATTAACTATTTTAATTGTTATTATGGATAGGTTATTGGCCATCAAGGGTTCGTGTATGTGGCTTTTGGTTTCTACCTATGGAGTGGCAGTTCTGCTGCAACAAGTGTGCAGAAGTTTCTGCTTTGATTTCTCCTCCAAAGTTGAGCACAGGAGATGAGTTATGTCCTGCTCACAATCTGCTATATTCATTTCTGTTTGGAACTATTACAGAGCTTCCTATTTTTGTGAGTCTGAGTTCTGTTGGAAGGTTAGTTTTCTGCTTGAGGTTGAGTACCTTTAACTGCCCTACCATTTTTTCTTCTCTTTCTTTCTCTGTGTGTGTGTTTTTTTTTTCCTTTTTTTTGTATTAGGGGGACTGAGACATATTCACAAGATACTTTCCCCATATGAAAGCATATTATGTGCTAATGAATTCATATATTCTTTTAAAAATGCCATAGTGCAAGAGAGCAGAGATATTGAAAACATAGTTTCCAGATTGTATGGACATATAATGCCTTCACCAGTCAAACAAAGAAGAGGTGTTGAACCTCTGAATTCTTAAATCTTTTTGGGATTTTATTCTTATATTTTTGGGAAAGTGGTAGTTATCTTCTGGGGTAAAAAGGACCAATAATCTAAAATGGCCTCTAGTATAGAACTAGCTAAAGCTTTCAGCTATTTATTCTATTGGTGAAACTTTGACTTTGAGTACCGATTATTTTCTCCTCCAAATTGGCATAATTTACTAATTAAGATTTGGGATTCATTTTGATGAGTGTGAAATTTTGATCATGTCAACTTCATTTTTTAACAAATTAGCTTTATGTTCAAATGTTTTCTGTGTTTTCCTTTGCCATCATTAGCATGGGCTTTATGAAAAATCCTCAAGCATTTCTTCGAGTAATTCAGAATGTTCTCGACATTTCAAGTCACCGGTTTATTCTGTTCTGTGCGGGCTATGAACCTCTAGATGCTGCTATTCATTTGTTAGATCAGCAAGAATCATCAAGCTCAGAACAAAGAAGACCCTGTAAAGGTGGAGTCTCTCTCTTTGGTGGCAGGCTATTTTGTTTCCTTGGGTGAGTGCTTCTGTCAATGCTTTGACTTGGACAATTAGAAGGTTAAGTTAATTGTGTGTTTTATGAGCCATCTTTTTTTAGATCTAATGTCTTAAATGCATCACAGATCTAGATGTTGTCTTATTAGGTGAATGACTTCAATCTGTGTGGTGCATCTGGAAAATATGTTAATTTGACATGATAGAAACTATTGGAATTAATTATTTCTTAGTATTGAAGTGTTAAAATTTATTTTTGATAACTTCTTGGTGTAATGGATCTTCTAATTACTTATTCGTCACACGGATTGTTTGGAACCATGAATCCTTCTAGTTAAACTCATATACTTAAATTTCCAACTGTGAATTCTGATGCACTCAGAACTATACCCTACAACTGGCTATTTCCAAGGTGTGCTGCTGCAATCCATCATGGAGGAAGGTAAGGGTTCTTTGCTGGCAGTTTGCCACTCCCTATATTTGATATGAAATTTTCTGCCAATGCTGACGCAACCCTGGAATTCAATAAGTGAATTTTGTTACCATTTTGTGTATGTCACCAGTGGATCGACTGCTGCTGCCTTACACTCAGGAATACCTCAGGTTTGTTATAGAAAATGGCTGATTTCATATCTGTTTCAATTTCTATCCGTATATTCATATGAGATCATGCAGAGATTTTACAGATATATAACTTAAGAGAGTTCATCTTAAATATGCTAGAGACTTCACCAAGGCTTGGTTGTTATGGGATAGAAAATAAAACAAGAAGGGTTAGCTCTCAGAAATATCTATTCTATTAAACATCTCAAGCTTTGCTCTTGTAAACAGTAAAACCAAGTGTTGCAACTTTTCCTGAATATGCTTGGCTGAATGCACAATACCCCTTAAACTATTTTAAGGATGATTAGACTCAAGTCGTGTTTTATACATGGTAGGTTATTTGTCCATTTTTGCTGGATCAATTCTATTGGGCAGAGAGGATGTTCTGGATTGGTGTTGCCCCAGAGCCATTGAAAAGACACCAGTTACTTCCAGATACCAATGATGATGTTTCCATTAAAAAAGCTGCAAATTTACTAGCTGAAGCTATAAACGGTGCACTATCCCCTGAAGTTAGAGAACGTGCTTTAGATATTGCTAAAAGGATATCCATAGAGGTAACCTTTATTATTATCCTTGATGTCATTCATTTTCTCTTAGTTAAGTGGTGAAGATTAACCTCTCTCTATCAGTTCATACATCCAGTGCAAGTGCTTATCTGTTGCATTTGCCAATTTTTCCTGGTCCGTTTTTGCCATTTGACTGTGACGGCAGTTTCCTTCTGTTGAGAGTGAGAAATTTGATTATGATAATTGGTTCAAGTTGCTCTCTTTTGCTATAAATGTCCATACCGTTTTGAAGCCCTGCAGCATTTGTGTGCTACTTAGTTTCATTACACAAAGAAAAATAGTGAATTTTTTAAATGTCTTTTCAATAAATTATTCTAATGAGAAATCTGAAATTCTTGTAAGTCACTTTGTCTTTCTACAGAATGGAGTTGCAGAAGCCGTGCGAATTCTGAAGGAGGAGTTAGTGGTTGATTCTGGTTCTATTGACCAATCTTCTTAGTTTCCATGTTTATTAACTTAACCTCTTGCGAGAGTCAACTGAAAGCTTATGTTGGTTAGGTTTGCTAGAGTAATATATAGGCTAGGGTCGGTCTACATCTGCAGTTCCTCACTTAAACCCTCCTATTAGAGAGAGAGAAATACAGGTTATCCTCAAGTTTCCGGCATAGAATTGAAATCCTCCTTGCATTGCTGTGTGCCTCAGTTTTGTTCCATTTAAGCAAAGAATTCAGGCATCCAAATAAATAAATAAATAACAAAGTCTTGGAAGTTGACTACTAGAATTCACCATTTAGAGGTGTTAGAATAACTTAAGAACTTTGATTTTGTTGCGTGCTCATTTGTAATTCTTTTAATTGTCTTTACTATTGATCCTGTGATTTCAATAAATAACCTCTCACCTGTCAGGTTCCTGTTCATGTATTGATTTTCTGCAAAATCCAAATTCCAATCAATGTCAGCCACAGGCAGATTTTACATACTGCTGTGGAAAAGGTAAAATAAAAAAAAGGTCCCAGTTATTTATATGTCTCAACATGAACAGCTATTATTGTCACAGACAAAATTATCACTCACTTATGGTGAATCTTATCCCACTTCCTTGTCCATCAGAATGCTTTTTTAGCACTAGGGTAATGTGGCAGTCATAAATAGGCCATGTTCATTGCTTCCTGCACTACCCAGAGAACTAAATGTCTAAATGCCGTATTTGGATTATTTTTTTTTTTTGGTTTTTTCAAATACAAATTTCGTACACATTTGAATTAAGGAGATCCAATTGTTTTAACTCAATTGTAGTCTTTAACATCGTGTGGATCTCAATACTTCTACCCTAAGCCAAATTTTCAACCTAGCTTTTGTTTCTAATGGTTTCTACTTTTTTGACTTTCAGGTTCGGACACTAATGTCAAAGAATTTCTACCTTAAAATTCCATTAATGCTCTACTATTTTTCACTTTTCTGACCTAATAAAAATGTTGTCGGCAAAAATCCCAATACTTTCATCTTTTTGGTCCTACGTATATATAAATATCTTAGATAGAAATGATTAAAGACCTTTTTATTTTTTGGTGTGGGTGATTAAAGACATTTCTTACAAAGATTAATAAATAAATACAATAATCTTTCTCTCCACACCACTCAAAAGCACGCCTAAAATTCCACAAGAACATAGTGGGTTGGTAGCTTAATAAATGACACCATTTTTTATTTTTTTCTAATTAACAATTATGTCACATAACACAATCCAAACTCAAAGAGCCCAAAAGGATTCATCACTATTCGTGGTGTACAGAATTTTTTCGAACACACATAAATTATATAAAAAAAATATTTTTATTAATTTATATAAAAGATTATTATTAATTTAAAATGTGTACATATAATGTCATAAGTGAGATACTTACTATCCGAGTAACGTCTTCTTGACATTGAATTTGACTTAATTAATGATGAATAACGCATTCTTGACATTAAATTCGACTTAATTAATGATAATTAATAATAATTTTAATTGCATTTTCAACTATATATTGTAATTTTGAAAATCTCTAGTGTGAATAAAGATATTGGATGGAAAAAAGGAAAAAAACAAAAAAAAGTTATGTTGTTGGTTTAATTCCAAAGATGGAGTCATCCCATTTCCTACTACCCATCACCAGAAATTAATTTAATTTATTGCCTAATTTGTTGTTTTACGAAATTGTAATATCCACAACCACTTCAATAAAATTACAAATACGTTACAATTTTATATTTTGTATCTTTTAAATTTAAATATTATTCTGATTTATTTTTTTCATAATAATCTTCCATCTGACTTTTCATCAGGCTCATTAAATAACATATTTCCAGAGACAAAACCGAACAGGAGAGGGGAGACATGCATTTCTCTCTAACTATCTCTATCTATAAATTTGCCCAACTTCTTCTCTACTAATTGCAATTTCCATTCTCCTTCCATTGTTAATTTTTAAGTTTTTCAGGTATGGCTCAGGGAAGAGGCAGTGCAGCAGTAATTACCATATCCGTGATTCTATGTTTTCTATTCGTAGCTGAAGCAGCGGATTTCAATGTTGGGGATTCCCCTGGCTGGACCTTCAACGTCGTCGGCTGGCCTAGAGGGAAGAGATTTAGGTCCGGCGATACCCTTGGTGAGCTTCAACCTACTCTGTAAACACTTTCCATAGTACAATAATCATCTATTATGTAATGTGAAATGAGAAGGCATTGATTGATTGACTGATTGACTGATTGATTGTTAACTTACAGTTTTCAGTTACAATCCGGCGTTTCATAATGTCGTCGTCGTCGACAAGGTCGGTTACGACAACTGCAGAGCATCGAGAAGTTCCAAGGTGTTTACATCAGGAAAAGATCGCCTAAAAATCGGAAAAGGAACGAGCTACTTCATCTGCAGCATTCCTGGACATTGTGAATCTGGAATGAAGATTTCCGTTACTGCTGCTTAATTGATTGATGATGATGAGATCTGGATCTTACATTAATAATCAATTAGAGCTATCTAGGGCTTTTTTTAGTTAATTTCTAGTTCAACAACTTGAATGAAGTTTGAAGATGAATATGCATGTTATGTATAATAATAATAATAATAAAAATCCAATGTTTTGATGGAAAAAAAAAATCCTGCTCTCCACCTTCTTTTTATCTTGTTCATGTACTGTACTACATATATCTCTGTTGAAGTGGTTAGAATTTTTATTTTTTTCCCTGTTCTGATATCACTGCATTTTTCTAATCCTTTTTTTGTTCCAACTACTTGCCTCTGACTGTAACTAATGTGCTATGACTTTGTGTCTATATTTGTCCTTTATTACCAACTTGGCTAATTACCTTTCTTTCATCCATCTATTACCTAAATTAAAATTATTTATTTTACTTGGTTAAAAAGATTGTAGAATAGATACATGAGGAGGACCAAGTGTTTTTGAGGTAAGTAAAAAAAGAAAAAAAAGAAAATGTCAAACAGAATGGGTTATCATGAGCCAACCATTTGTTGGAATGTGAATTCAAGAAATTGTTCAAGTAACAATCAGTGTTGAGGAAGAGAGATCAAGAAATTCTTCTTCTTCTTCTCCAATTTTTTTTTTTCCTCTGCCAAGAGAGGGAGGGGGAGTCAGAGTCCAAAAGAAACCTCTCTTCCTTGGATCTCTGAATACTTGTAATAGATTTACAATTTTGTTTCTTTTTGTTGTTGGGAAAGAGTAGCTTTTTTCTTTCGAATTGAGCATTGTTCATGCTCTTTTTCTCCAAGTACATGATTTTGTATTTTCTCGGCTGTTTCCCTTGTTTTTGTTAGAAAGAAAAAAAAAAAATGTTTAGATCTCTTGTACGCACAACATCTGGGATAAGACCTAATGGAGAAGGCCAGCAACCCCCTCGGCAACCCCCTCGGCAACCCCCTCGGGAATACAATGATTCATCTGCTTTAGAAGGTAAATTCCCTTCCTCTTCTTCTTCTTCTTATTGTTTCTTCATTATTTACAGAAGAGAAAATGAGATTGATTCACAAAATTGTTAAATTTGCAGGGGTTGTTACACAGCTAAAGCTATTATTAAAGATCATCGAAGATCACAAAGAGGCAATAAGAAACAACAGCAATGATGCCAGAAAGAGGCTTAGGGTGGCAACTATGTTGACCATTCTTGAAAATATCAGGCTTGGGATTCAGAGATGTCAATTTAAAACAAAAACAACAGAAACAGATTTGGGGCCAAGTAGTAGCAGTAACTCAGATGGAGAACAACATCAACGACGATATACCGGAGAAGATGAGATAGAAATGCTAAGAAAGAAACTACAAGCAATGTCGGAAGCAAGAAAGAACCTTGAATTATCATGCGCAAACTTGGCTGACGACAAAAAGCGGATAGCAATTCAACTTGCTAAAACAACCCATTTGATTAAAGAAACAGAGGAACGGATCAATGATTTGAAACCCCATAATAAGTTATTGGCAAGTAAAGTGAAGAAATGTCAATGTGAGCATAAATACAAAAGGCGTTTTTGTTATAGGGGTTTTAGAAGTGCTGCGTCTCTTCTAAAAGAAAAGCGAGAAAAAGAAATCCTGCGGGAGAACAACGAGACACTTACGGATAATTTGGAGATTGCGGTCATTAATTGTCAATCAATTGAGA
Source organism: Asclepias syriaca (assembly GCA_027405835.1). NCBI lineage: Eukaryota > Viridiplantae > Streptophyta > Magnoliopsida > Gentianales > Apocynaceae > Asclepias > Asclepias syriaca. The sequence continues at coordinate 1,876,419 of CM049926.1, read as the reverse complement.
TAAAAGAAAAACAAATACAGCACACAAATTCCAGGATTCTTGAAGAGATGAAAACAATCACAGGGAAAGTTAACGCAGGGCTGAAAAAATTTAACCAATTCAAAGAAAACATGGCATCAAGGCCCGGCGATACTCCGGCTTATATCGCAAAAGAAATCGCACGATTAGAACATATTTTTGAGCTTTTCCAAAACATGGTTTTGAACTACAAGAAAAACATGGTTTTGAACTACAAGAGAAACATGGTTTTGAACTAAAAGAAAAAAGAGGAATGTGCGAACCAAAAGATAGGGAATTATCTTTTCTCCTATCTTTCATTTTGTATTATATTTAAATATTTATTAGAATTTTATATGATAATAATAATAATAATAAAATATATATAAATAAATAAAAGTTTAGTTGGTAAGAAACTATTCACAGTTTGTTTTCCTTATGAGATTTTCTTTCCTATTTTTAAGTTTAGTGAGGGATCAATGATGAGAGATGTAACATTTTTTTTTGATGAATTTGATACAATATACTTATTATTATAAATTGCTTAAATCCTTGTATTACCCCCAAATTCAATTATTATTATTTTTAGATATAATACATGTGAATATTGATGCAATTTATCTGTTTATATATTTATTTTAAGAAACAAAATTTTGAAAAAATATCATGTATGAAAAAGCAATATAAAAAAGCCTTCAGAGTTGGATACTGAAAATTAAGCAAACAAAAAAGGGAAAAGAATATCTTCCCTAGAGAGAACACTTATAGATAAACAGTTATTTGTAGATAGAACTAAAATATTACTTTTATGTGACACAATTATTTTTTTTAAAGACAAATTTAGTTTTTATATTGTGTAATCGAAAATTATAAATTCCTTTTAAGATAAGAAGAAGCTCTAAATATTTGTATGATAGAAAAATAAATAACTTTATCTTTTAAAAATTATTATAAATAAGATAAACTTATATTTTCTTTCTATCTAAAAACATCATCTCTTTTATCTAAGTAAGAGATTTAATTAAATAATAATATAATAAATATATATCCAAAAAATTATATTCGTTAAAAAATTTGTGTCTTATAAATAAAGACACATATTAAGATTATATTATTTAATATCTTGAAAATTACCGACACTTACATTTTGCTTTTACGTGACACAATTAATTTTTTTAGGATAAATTTGTCTTCTATAATATGTAATTGAAAATTATTACAAATTTCTTTTATAATAAGAAAAAACTCTAAATATTTATATGGATAAAAATATTGATAGAAAAATAAATAATTCTATCTTTTAAAAGTTATTATAAATAAGATAAATTTATCTTTTTTTTCTATCCAGAAACATATCTTTTTTATCTATGTAAGAGATTTAATTAAATAATAATATAATAAATATATATCTAAAAAATTTATATTCTGTTAGAAAATTTGTGTCTTATAAATAAAGACACATATTAAGCTTACATTATTTAATATCTTGAAAATTACCGAACACTTACATTTTCTCTTCCAAAAAAATGGCGAAAAAAGCAATCGCTCTTCTTCTATTGGTCAATTTCGTTTCCTTCTTCCTTCTAGGTAGTAAGATCGCTACCGCAGCCACCTTCACCGTCGGCGACAGCGGCGGTTGGACTTTCGGCGTCAGCTCATGGCCGAACGGCAAAACTTTCCGCACCGGCGATATCCTCGGTAAGAACAGATTCAACAGCTATACATACATACATATAGATTATATAAATATCCAAAATTTAAACGAAGAGATTCTCACTTGCGATATTGTTAAATTTGAATGCAGTTTTCAGCTATCCTGTAGGAATTCACAATGTTATATCGGTGAACGAATCAAATTTCAACTCGTGCACGGCTTCGGGAAGCACGTTTACTTCAGGGAACGATCAAATAACCCTAGGAGCAGGCACCAGCCATTTCATCTGTGGCTTTCCTGGCCATTGTGCCAGGGGAATGAAGATATCAATCACTGCAAATTAACATGACTTTTATGATTAATTCATGTCATCCAAACATAAACACACTGTTATTATTATTATTATTATAAACACAATCTGATAAAATCAATTAGAAGCATTTCGATTATCAATTGAAACTGTGCTTTTATATTTCCAGTTTTTTTTTTATTTCGCTTGGTTTTGCAGGTCTGTCACCGATAAAAAAGAAAAAAATAGAAAAAACCATAAAAAATCCGTTATCGTCCAGCGGCTAGGATATCTGGCTCGGGTTCGATTCCCGGTAACAGAATTTTAATTTTTTTTCTCCTTTTTTTTGGTTGCTTAGTTTTGCACTGGTTCAAATGTTAATATAAACAATTTTTGGATTAAAATAGGAAATCATAAATAAGGAAACATTCAATTAATTACGACAAAACTAATTATAAACTTATGCCTAGAATCGAAAAAGGAATATTATATACATTGAATGTACTTCTTAATTAAAAGGCTGACAATATTACATTATTTTTTTCTCTTGGCCCTTCTTCTATCCCTTACATATATATATATATATATATATATATTTGTGCTATTCACAACATAACTATACACCGCAGTGTGCAAAGACAACTCCTAAGACATTATTAGAAGAAAAAAGAAGCAAATATTTCGTCCATGTTATATAAAACCAGTCTTAAACAATCAATAAATACTATGTGGACTGAAAAGAAGAACTATCATCTTGAACTAATTCCTCAACTGGATTCTCCTCTGCCCAAACGGAAGCATCCAAGTAGCCGTACTCAAAGAGCTTATCAAGAATGTGATCTTCTGCTGGTTCAAGTGCCCAATTAAAAAGCTGGATTTTTTTTTTTAAAGAACAATATTAGCTTCAGTTCCACCCATCATCATTGCAAGAATTGCATCAAACATAATCGATAAAATTATAAGAGTAGATCTTTTACCTCCCTAGGAGTAGCCTGATTTTCGGGATTGCAGTCTGGACTGATGCCAATTCCTTGTAATCCTAATCGGCTGGCTGGGAATGCACATACCCGAATCTGCAGTGAGATCAACAATAGCAGTCATGTGCAAAGTATATATGTCATTGAAGCTAACATAAAATTTCAAAACTTTGATGAAGATGAAGTAGGTGGATGAACATAAAATTTGGACATACTGTCTGGGCAGCAGATGTTGGGGGCATAAACAATGTCAAACCACCATCTATACAAATTCGATTGCGAAACATAGTTGCAGGTCTTGGAGCAAGATATCTGTGCCAAAATAAATTTCTTAGACCTGACCTATATAAGCAGAATGGAGAATAAAAATTTACTAGCACGAAAACTAAGAACATTTACCCTGGAATGAAGGAAGAAGTAATGACTGCATTAATGAGATCCTCTTTAGAATCAAATTGATCAACCAACAGACCCCTGGGCCTCCAAAGGATCTGTGTCAGAGCAACTGCAGAAAAACATTACAACAATTTTCAGGTGCCTGCTTCTAGGTTGGTTGTCCACATTATTTACTAAAGAAACTCCAAAACCAATCTTTGACCTGTTGTTCACAGAGATATGTTAAATAGTCACTCAGAGAATCTTCCTAATAGAAATTTTCTTCTTAACGGGTTTTTCAGCAGGGTCTACTGAAGATCGAGGGACAACATACCAGATGAGGATCAGGTTGGATTATAGAATATAGAAATATATGAAAAAAGGGAGTAAAGATAATCATGTGAGGTTACAATGGAAATATTTATCTCCTCAATTCCCATGTCCTTTGGATTCCAAATCAATCCACTCGAACCCTAACATATACATTTTAAAGTTCACCTAGCTAGAGAAAGTGAAAAAATACTCACCCCGAACCCTTCCAGTCGACCTTATATGAGCATCATCGGGCAAAAATTGTTCAAGGACTTCTCTTAGAACAGCCTGGAGAGAGAAAAATTGTTACTATATATATATATATATATATGCATGCAAAACTACATCTTAAACTACACTGACTAGATATCTGAAGTATAATCCGGGTGCAAATAGAAGATTAGAAACACAACTAAATTTAAAAAATCTCCTTATTCAGACCTCCATAAAATGTTAGTATTCTCCTCTTATTGTTGTATAAGCTGAAAGTACCATAACCAAGCCTGAAATTGTGAAAGGCCACAGTACATCTAGAAAGGTTATTATCTAAAGAACTAATCGTTAAAAAATGGTTGAGTGGCCTGGAGCAGAGAGAAACTTCCTGAAGTGAAACCAGACATGCTACTAATAAAAAGGCAGTATTCACTTAAGCAAATCAAGTCAATGTGCAAGGTGCCTGCCTACCTGCCTACCTGCCTACCTTGTGCCTACAAGTAAAATGATATAAACAAGGAAGTAATCAATCTATTGGTTAAAATATACTGTATTCTAATTGAAGGGTACTTCCAATTATTCATGTGCTTTAACAACATAAGACAGTGCTCTAAATTACTTGTTACTCAAGCCTTAAGCTTGACAAAATTGGGTAAGAAGTTCGTGAATGCTTCACAAATTCATCACAATGATGAGTACCATTGTGAAGTCTTGCCCGAGCTAGAGTTAAGAGTATGCTTGTGCTACTCGGCCGAGCCAAAAAGAGAGGGAAAAAGAAAAAAGGCTATTTGCTACTCTTATCTCACCCAAATACTCTCCTAAAGTCCCAATGTATTAGATATCTACAACACCTCAGCATACCCCCAGTCGAAATGCAGTCCCATTAAGGCGACAGTCTGCAGCTAATATTTTGGTAGCTTTTAAAGCTTCATTCATGCTGGCCCCCGAGGCAATCGTTGCACACACTATGGAACCAGCTGATGCACCGGCTAGTGGCGTTGTCTCCTGCATCACATGAAAAAGGTAATTGTTACCTTAAATTTTATGACACGTGCAAATAAATATACAAAGTTTCTAGTTGAAGAAACTCTCCAGGAAAATTGGTGAAATCAGTGGAGAAATGGATTCCTAATTTCCTACGGTTTATTTTATCTTTTTAAAATCCTTAAATTAGATTCTTTACAACTTGCAAAGCTCAAATTTACCCCCAAATATCAGTTAAATACATTAGAAAATTTTCGGATTAACCTTAATATACCCCTTCTCAATGAGCAATTGAGCAACCCCAAGATGATACGGGAACAAAAGACCAGCCGCAGAGAAACTAAAGCCAGGGGAAGTCACAGCACTCCGGCCACGTTCAGCTTCCACATCCTTCACTCGTTGCTCCCAAACCACCTCCGGCTGCACAGGATCCTCCACGACCGAGGCAATTCGCTCTTTACTGCTGCTCCTCTTCCTCCACCACGTCTCCGCCTCACCACTCTCCGACAACAATGTCACTCCAGGCCCCAATCCATTAACACCCTCACCTACCTCACCATCTTTGATCAAACTGTTAGACCGTGTGGATATAATCCGCGATGCAATTCCGAGAAACAGCTCCCCAGTGGCCACAGCGAATGATTTCTTTACAGGCGGAGAAGACGGGGAATTTGTTGGTTGTTCCGTAGGTCGGTTGTCCTGTTGAGTCGCTTTAGTGGTTAACCCAAGGCTCCGTACGGGAAGGTATACGGGAGCAGAAGAGACAACAACATGACGGACCCGACGAGGATGATGATGATTGCGGTGGTGGTGGTGGGGATTCGACAGAAACAGGGAGGAGAGAGCGGCCATGGAAGAGGAGGAGGAGGAGGTGGAGGAAAGAGCGAAAACTTTGGTTAGTTTAAAGGCTGGATCCTTGTAATTCATTTTGGAACGGCGTTTTTTGTTTATTTTGTCTTCGTATTTTCCAACAAACTGACATATATATATATATAAAATCAATTGAGTAGATTTTATTTGTCCACGTGTAGAAGGCAGAGTCAACCTGGAAAGGGATGTGCATATTCATTCACTAGGACTAATTCGTGTTTAAAAATCCTTAACATGCAGAAGAAGAAAAAAAAGAAAAAAGAAAATTTCTAAGAAAATTAAATTAATAATAAACAAAACGAGTTATTTTATTTAAATAATAAATTTGTTTTGAAAAAAAAAAAAGAAGAAAAATCTGGGAACCTAACCTTATAACTAAGAGATTAATGATTGGATGAATACTCATAGAAAAATACATGTAAATCTAAGTTACAATTCTGAAACTATACATACAGAAATTGTTTTACTGCTCATTGTATCTTTACAATATATTATATGTATATATAACAGAGATGAAGAGAGAGAAAGTATAGAAAATTTACATGTTGCAGATATCTTGAACAGGAGCTATGTATGTTAAAGAGGGACTCTATAAGAGGGATCCACCATTTTCAAGATAAACAAGTTTCCTTGGTTGCCCCTTGATATCCTGCAAATGGTGGCTTTTACTTTAAAAGCAATTAATGCAGTTTTTATATTGTAAACTTGACAAATATCTGAAATGTAAGGGCTAACCTTAACTCTTCATCCAAGTATGTGATTTCTAACAGACCACGCCCACTTCCACGTGATTTTATGGGTATCTGTCGTTCGAAAAAACAGTAATGAATCAAGAGATGTTTCTGCTGTTGTTAATTTCCAGCTAAGAAACACTGAAAGGAAGTTGAAATACTGAACAACCTGCCCTGGTATATGGCAAGGTTATGCATTGAAGTTCTTGGCAGAATAGAAGATGTGCATAAAAAACAATAATCTGCAGCATTTGAAACTAAGAAAAATTTTACTCACCACACCAGCAATCTTGAAGGAGTCAAATTTAACAGCTACCCTGGTTGCACTCAAAGGAACCAAGTTAGCTGTGGCCTGCAAAAGAAATTTATGAATTACTCCAAAGATTGTTGGACTAAAATTTTTGGAGGAAAGCATAAAATATTATTCGGATGTTGAGACTCGATTTCGAATGGTTACAATTCTTGTATCCTCCACTCGAGCTTACGAGAATAAAAGAAAATCTACTTCCTAGCATACCAAACTCTAGATTACTTTTTCTTTTACCATAAAATATCAAAAGTTATACAACAACCTAATTTATTTGGCTCTGCACTGTACTGAGGCTGAAGTTTCTTCAAGAAAACTCCATCATGCATGAGTCACATCCATATATGGGAAGCCCTCTTTAGACTTAAGTGTAAATGTTGTCATACAACATTTAACAAGGCATGGGCTCACAGCTATCATCTAGAATGCTATCAGAAATAAAAAAGAATTAGCATGAAACTAAGCTGGAGTTATTACTATTATTACAGAAACAAGCATCACAGAAATACCAAGAAGTCAAGATGCTTTTTGTTGCAGCTCAATGAAAAGAATGAACCAAAGTGTTTCGCCTCTCTGATACAAAATGTACCTGATTGAAGAATGGCCAAGTTTCCATGTTTTGAGCCCTCAGTTTGTCCACATTAATTGCCTGGAAGATTTTTCCAGTTGGTCGTAAAAATTTTGGTCTCTGCACAACAATAACAGAAGAACAGCAGAAGGAATTGAATATTGTTTGCACAATCTACTGAAGAACATGATAAATAATCCAACTAGTGATTAAATTCATCAATTATGATGGGAAAGTCCAAGGTCATGGACTCATGGCCACTATCTATGAAGATTTAACCCCAAAAAAAAAAAAAATGGTTTATGAATAATCATAATCAGCACAATATTAGGGCTGGGCAAGTGAATTATGTTTTTCATTTGCCATCATGTATTTTTCAATATGCTAAGGCTATATTATATAATGTGATAGATTTGCAGCAAAACAGGGGAAAAAGGGTATTATTTCGTATCTTTTGAAAATGTAAATGTTAACCAAGTGCAATCAAGTTGGAAATGGTATTCCACATCAGACCTGAGTTTGGAGAATCGACTTGGATGTTGTATAAAGAAGCTCCCATTTCCCATTTAAGAGGTCAGACTTGAGTGGTTCCTTCACTTTATTAGCTGCTTCCAGTCTACTTGCAATCTGAAAATGGATAATATCTGTAAGACTCGAGAATTTTTCATTAAAATAAATAAATCAATAATAGAGTTTCAAATAGAATTTCAATAACTCCACTCAGAAGACATTGTCACTAACACCTCACATAAATGTGAAAAAGAACAACAAACGAGATGTGATGAAGAAAGCTTATTTCTGAATCCTTTGCAAATCATTAGCAATCTCTGGTAACACAGGGTAAACAATAAACCATTTCTTTGCGGTTCAATACAACAAATTGTCAGAAACATGCAGTTAACTAATCCAATTCAGTTTCCCAAGTCATTAATAGGAATGGCGGGACTGAAACAAACAACAAAATAACTCCAATGAATCCTATCCTATTAATAGATTAACAATTTCAATTTATATTCCATATGTAAAACCCTAATTCCAAACGCATATGTACCATTTCAGTAACATCAACCCATCACTCAGGAGCATGAATTCCACAATACCAGCTAAATATGATTAAAAACAAGTCAATTTCGAGAAAAACATTAATTTTTACCTGATCTACGCGTTCCTGGTCTTCAGTATTGGCCTCAACACCGCGATCAAGAGGAGCTATAGCCTCAAGAAGCTCCTCCTTTAGACTATCAACATCTGGGCTTTTAGTCAAGAAAGACTGAAAGAAAGAAACTCGAGACCTCCATCTCCAAGAATATTCGCGAGGTGATGCTTTCCAGTGGTTGCTGCTGTATAATTGAGGTGCACAATTTTCGAAGATGTGCTTCTCGGGTTGCTGAAAGGAGATCCATGTCGATGCAACAGAAGAATGTGAAGAATGGAAGGGGATAAGTTTCAGCTGAGCAGAAGAAAGAGAAGAGACATGGACGACCGACATTATGGGAGACTTTTAAATGTCAGTTATCGGTTATGTCTTAGCCAAATGTTGATCACAAAAGTCTAATATAATAACAGCTACAGTTACACATGTAAATATAAAACCCGGTTCAGTCGGGAAATCTATAAATACCGACTTAGTGGACCTGTTTTGGCGCCATATAAATTAATTATATTTATTTCATGTCATCAACTAAATTTGGACAAATTGATCAAACTTTCAGATTTTTTTTTCTCTTTTAAAGGGAAAAATAAAATGATAACAATCAAACAATTTAAATTTTCTGTTACTGCTTTCAAGAGAAAAAAGGAGGGAAATAATTGCCCATTTAGTACAAGTTATTACATCATGACAATTGGTTTATTTCCTTGTATTATATTGCATGTATATATATAAACAGAAGGCTGAGATTGAACAAGGCATTCACTTCCTTCTCCATATAGGAATATAATATAATATATCAAGTGGGTATTCTGTATGATGGATCAACCATTTTCAAGATGAACAGATTTCCTTTGTCACCTCTTGATATCCTTCAAAGAAAGAAAAAAAAAAGTTTAAAAAGGAAAGGAAAATGATTAATCAGGGATTAGCCTAACAAAATGCTTGAGTTTTAAGAAAAAAATGTTCAATTTATAGTAAAGATAACTCCATCTTCAATGACAAATAGTTTGGAATTCAAGAGGTGGTTCTTGCTCCAAAAATTGGGAAAAGTTAGCTAGATTTTTTGTCCTGAAAAAGGTTGTTATTCAGATTTCAGAAAGGCCATGAATGGGTGAATATGGTGTAACTAACCTCAGTTCTTCGTCCAAGAATGTAATCTCAAGCTCCCCTCTCGCTCTTTCAGGAGCTTTAACAGGTATCTGCCATATCAACGAGAAATGATGTTCACAATATTTTTCAGGGCTCAGATTATTTGGCTCATTTTCAACAATAGAATTGAGCAATATGAGAGAATAAAGATGCACAAATGATTACTTTCTCAAGTGCATTAATGCTGTGACTACAAAGACTAGGGACCAGACTTACCAATCCTCCAATTTTAAAGTAATCAAATTTTACAGCCACCTTTCTTGTATTAAGAGGAGTTAAATCTGCAGTAACCTGCAAACGATTTGATCAAATAGAAACACAAAATGATTACATAAAACAATAGAGAAAATTAAGAAAGAAACCTTAATGTCAGCATAATTAATTTGAAGTGTTAAGTACTGCTTCAGATTAGTTGCTCAAAGGAAACCAGTACCTGATTAAAGAAAGGCCATGATTCCATATTCTGAGCCCGAAGTGTGTCCACATTAATTGCTTGGTAGTTTGTTCTGGATCTTAGGAATTTCGGTCTCTGCTTGTAGAGGAAATAAATAAATAAATAATACAAACACACAATAATCTATTTTTGTACATGTAAAAATCAAGTTAGGTAAGTGAAGACTATCCATCTATCTTATCAAATGTCTCTTACAAGTAAAAGAAAAACTTATCATGATTTTGCACAAGAGATAGAAACACAGTTCACCTTAGTTTGCAAAATGGACTGTGAAGTTGTATATATGAGTTCCCACTTTCCATCAAGCAAATCAGACTTTAGAGGCCCCTTCGTCGGATTGGCTGCCTCAAGTTTTCGTGCAATCTAATTAACAAAAAAATTCAGAATAAAATCCAAACCATACCAGAAATAGAAAGCAAGGATAGTTCAACATCCACACCATACCACCTAGATTGTACATTCTTTGAACATTAAAATTCAAGAATTCGTCCAAAGAAACCAGACAAATTCCAGTGCATTGATTTTTCTACTCTGGTTCCGAAAAGTTTCAGAGTTGAACTACCAAAAAAGCATGAAACACAGAAAATGCAGCTGCAAAGGGAAACGAAATTGCAATGTTTTGTTTTTCTACTTAATATAAATGTTGGCAATCTACCCAAAGCTGCCGATGAACTAGGAGAAACACAAACGAAAATACATACAACTGAAAATCGTAGGGTACTCCACTAAATTAATCACGAAATTATAAAAAATATCGATCATTTGATTTTAACAGAGTAAAATTTGAAACATTTTAATTTTAGGACTCAATGCTGTTTGCACAGAGCAGGCATATATTGATTGAATGTTGATAATCATACGGCTAATTATTCAAAATGAAAGCCAAATAAGCTACAATAATGCAGTATACACAAATTATTAACTGAGAATTCAAACAAAAAAACTGGAAAGATACATACATACCTCATCAACTCTTTTCTGGTCCTCAGGAGTGGCCTCAGCACCACGATCAAGAGGTTCAATGGCTTCGAGAAGCTCTTCTTTTATGCCATTTACATCCTTTTTATTGTTCAAGAAAGCAGGAAAGAAAGAAACATGAGCTCTCCATTTCTGAGAAGACGAAGTCGAGAAGCCGTGACGATGATCATGATGAATAATACTCTGTTGGACGGTCGACAATGAGGAAATGGCGGTCGAATGTTTCCGACACTGAAGGATAACCTTGGAGAGCGAGTGTCCGGTGACGTTAGCCGCGGCGAGGTGTGGTGGTGGAGAGGAGAGAGAGGATAAGGCCAACGAACTGGTGGCCATGGTTGGAAATGGAAGGTGGTCTCTGTAGCTGTTACAATTCCACTAGGCAAGAAGATATGGGCCAAAAGGCCCAATTACTGGTGACTTGAATTATAACATATTTGGTTTAAATAATACTTGGCTACCAAGCAAAAAGGCCCAATGTTTAATATTCTTGTCTTTGTGTCTAATTATGAACGCATTTTAACTGATTTTTATTATCTTTAATCCTGCAAAAAAATCCATTAATCCTTATCAAATTTTAAATTAAAATCTGTTGGATTTAAAATAAAAGTAAAAAAGGGTATAGGTAGGGTGGACTAATGGCTACTAAAAATCTTGAAGTGATAATTCAAAGCATAATTAATCGAAATAAAATAACTTTACATTAAATAAGACTTAAATTAAAATTCCGGAATCGAACCCGGGTCTCCTGGGTGAAAGCCAAATATCCTAACCGCCGGATTACTTAATAAAATTATCTTTAGTAAAAGGAAAAACAAAAGACTTAAATGATAATTAAAAATAAATAAAACAGCTTAACTAAATCAATAAACAATACAAGTAAAATAAGCTCAAAGTAAAATTAGATCAGAAATGTTACAATCATAGCCTCGGTAGCAGAATTTATAGTAAGGAGAGGAATGGTGCTCTTTCCTTCAGATTTTGGAACAGATATAAAGGGCACACACAAGATAGTTCCACACATTTTTCATCTTTGTGGTAATGTTTCCATGCATAAAAGAAAAGAAAAAAAAAAGAAGAAAAATGCAGTTATTCAACAAATAATTGTATAAGCTTAACTATACATAATATAATATAAGCTCTAAGTGATAACTTGAACTAAGAGAATCAAATAACTTACTAACATAAATAAGTTCAAACAAAGTAAGCCAAGTAAATAACTAAACTATATCAAGTAAGTTTTAACTGATAACTTAAAAAAGATAAAATAAAAACAGTTCAAAGTGATAACTCGAAACAAGGTGAGTCAAGTAAAATAACTTAACTATATAAATTATGCATCATTTATAACTTGAAGCAAAACGGCTCAAGTAAAATATCTTATCTATATAAAATAAGTTATAAATGGTAACTTTATGTACAGTTAGCAAAGTAAAATTACTCAACTACTTAAAATAAACTCCAATTGATAACTAAAAAAAAAAGTAAAATCAAATCAATTTTAAGTGATAATTTGAAAAAAGGAGAGTAAAGTAAAATAGCTCAACAAATTAAAATTAAGTTACAAGTAATAACTCCAAGCAATGTTAATAGTAAAATAACTCAGCTACCTTATTTTAGTTGGAAGTTGAAGGTGTGTCAATAAGCTTAACTATATCAATAAGCTCCAAGTAACTTAAAGCAAGTAAAATAAGCTCAAATTAAAAAGAAATCAGAAAATGGTGCAATCATAGGGTTAGTAGTAGAATTTATAGCAAGGAAATGTTTTCCTTTCCTTCAGATTTTGGAACAGATATAAAGGGCACAAACAACACAAGACAATCCCACACACTTTTCATCTTTTGGTGATTTTTCCATGCATAAAAAGAAAATGCACTTATCAAGCAAACAATTGTGTGAGCTTAACTATATATAATATAAGCTCAAAGTAATAACTAAAACGATGAGAATTAAATAAAATTATATATAAAATAAGTTCCAAGTGATAACTTGAACTGAACATTGTCAAACAAAATGTCTTAACTAGATATAATATGATCAAATTGATGAACTAAATAAGCTCCAAGCCATAACCCAAAGTAAGGGGAAATCAATTAAATAAATGAACTAAAGCTCAAAGTAACAATTCCAAACAAAGAAATTGAGTAAATAACTTAACTGAATAAAATAAGTTCTAAGTTATAACTCGAAACAAAGCAAGTTCGAGTTAACTAAAATAACTTTACAGAAGAAAAAAAAGGCTTCAAGTGATTACTTGAAGCAAAACAAGTTATCTAAAATGACTTAACTACGTAAAATAACCTCCAAATGATAACTCGAATCAAGGTAAGTCAAGAAAAACTTACTTAGAGTTAATTAAAATAATTTAACTATGTAATATAAACTCCAAGTGGTAACTCGAGCCAAGTCAAGAAAAACTAGACAATATAAAATAAGTTTCAAGGATAACATAAGGCAAGATCAACCGAGCAAAATAACTTACCAACATAAATAAGCTCAAGTGATAACTCCAAACAAAGTAAGTCAAGTAAAATAACTAAGCAATATGAAATAAGTTCTAATTGATAACTTGGAAAAAGTAAAATAAAAACAATTTAAAGTGATAACATTAAACAATGTGAGTCAAGTAAAATAACTTAACTACATAAATTAAGCTTCAAGTAATAACTCGAAGCAAAACGAGTCAAGTAAAATATCTTACCTACATAAAATAAGTTATAAATGGTAACTTCAAGCAAAGTTAGCAAAGTAAAATTACTCGACTACATGAAATAAGCTCCAATTGATAACTAAAAAAATAAAAAATAAAATCAAGTTTAAGTGATAACTCAAAAAAGGAGAGTCAAGTAAAATAGATCAGCAACATAAAATTAAACTTCAATTAAAAACTCGAGCAAAACGAGTCAAGTAAATCATCCTTACCTATATAAAATAAGCTTAAAGTAATAACTCCAAGCAAAGTTAGTAAAGTAAAATAACTCAACTACATGAAATAAACTCCAATTGATAAATCAAAGCATGTAAAATAAAATAAGTTCCAAGTTATAACGAAATGAAGTAAAATATCTTAACTTCATAAAATAAGTCCATAGTGATGACTTGAAGCAAGTCAAATAAAGTAAATAACTACACAAAATAAGTTTCAAATAATACCTGAAAAAAAAGGGAAAATCTGATAAAATAAATAAAAAAGAGTCAAGAAAAGTAACATAACTATATAAAATAAAGATTTCATCTAATATATTTAAAAAAAATTACTTAATTAATCAAATCAAAGTAAAAAAGATTCATCAAAAAGCTAACCCACCAATGTTAATAAAAAGAAATTCATATTGAAACGAAGGACATAAGAGTTCAGTATATAAGATGAGATGAGATAGTGAATAAAAATACTTAAGAGTGTTGAAAATTTATGGTGGTAAAATGATAATGGTGGAAGATAAAAAATTGTGATATTTTTAATAAACTAATAATTAAAATTTTTGTAAGATATAGAAAATAATGTAGTTAATAACTAAAAATAGATAGTTTCAAACTAATATAATTTACATACAAAAATTTGATATGGAAAAATAATTTATATTTTATTAAAAATTCTATAATTTGGTATTTATATAAAAATTTTAAACTATTTAATCCTCATTTTACACAATGATCCTTCAATCCATACCGTTCTAGTTTTTATCAAAATAGATCACATGAAAGCGTGATTAAATCTAGAGAGGCAAAAAAAAAAAACTTAATTTTTCTTTCCCACAAAATGGAACGGAACCGTAATTGCCCAAAAATAATTGTTCCACATGTTCCACCACTTCTCCATAATTTTTCAGTCTTATTTTGCCTCTCTAAAAATTTTCACAAGGAAATCATGTGATAAATTTGGACACAATGAAGATTAAACGGTATAAAAAATTTATATAAGGACTAAGGTATAAATGTTTTAATAGTATAGGGACCAACTTAGACAAAATTTCTCATATCCTAAAAACAATTATTAGATATGATAAAACAATGAATTTAAAATTTTTTTAGAAAAAAGTTTAAAACAAATATAAAATTTTATAGTCCCATTAGAAATATAGTTCCCTATTTTATTAAAAATTCTATAGTTTAGTCTCTATATAAAAATTTTAAACTATTTAAGCCTCATTTTATACAATGATCCTTCCATCCATGCCGTTCTAATTTTTTTATCAAAATAGATCACATAAAAACATGATTAATTCTAGAGGGGCCAAAATAAAGACTTTCAATTTTCCTCTCCCACAAAATAGAATGGAACCCATAATGCCAAAACACAAATGTTCCTCACGTTCCACCACGACTTCTCCATTATTTTCAAGTTTTTTTTGGCCCTCTAAAATTTTTCATGTAAAATTCATGTGATAAATTAATAGTACAGGGACCAAACAATAAAAAGTTTATATAAAGACTAAACAATAAATTTTTAATAGTACAGGGACCAAATTAGCTAATATTTCTCATATCCCAAAAATAACGAAATAAAATTTCTAAAGGGAAATAGAGATTTTAAAAGTAGTTCATTTGTGAAAAAGTATGATTTTTTTAAAAAATAAAATTATTATATATAATAAATAATGAAGTTAAAATAAATATAAAATTTATATATAAAATTTTGATATTCTAAATAGAAAAATAGTTCCTATTTATTAAAATTTTTATAATTTAGTCTCTATATAAAAATTTTAAACTATTCAATCCTCATTTTATACAATCATCCTTCCATCCATATCGTTTTACTTTTTTGTCAAAATAGATCACATAAAAACACGATCAATTCTAGAGGGGCCAAAATAAAGACTTCCAATAGGGAATTAATCATGTTTTTATGCCATTTAATCCTCATTTTGTGATAAACTTTGACAAAATGAGGATTAAATGGTATAAAAAGTTTATATAGGGAGTAAGCTATAAATTTTTTAATACTACAGAGGATTTTTATTCAAAAAAATATAAAAATAAAAAAATTATTAAATATAAAATGATGAAGTTAAGAATAAATTTAAAAAAAAAACTGAAAAAGAAAATTTGGAAGAAATAATGAGTTCCCTAGAAAAAGAAAATTATGATTTTTAATATTAAAAAATAAAAATTGGTAATTTCACCATAAGAATTCAACACTAAGAAATTCAGTTCAAACTACCTCTAACAAATTCAGAACACAACTTAATTAGAAAATAAACATAAATTAAAAACAGACATAGATAGCATATAAAAGATCATGAACACAGACATTCATTTCCACAAAATGACAAAGTTAAGAAAATACAGATCTGAGATGGTGAAGAAAACATACTTGATTGTCGGAATTTATTGTTTCAGAAGACCGGAAAAGAAGATGGGAAACTAAGAGCTTACCGTTGCAGGTTGGAGAAGGCAGCTCGCTAGATTGAACACGACGCCGCAGCCTGCAGAAGAAACGAGAAAAACAGACAAAGAAAAGATAAGTTCTAAATATACTGATTCGTCAAAATTTGGTACGGATATATTAAGGGTGAAAAGGTAAAATATGGTTTCAGGAATCTTGGAGAATCCCTAATTTGAAATGACCTGCAAAACAAAAGACGTTCGGAGGGGACGTGGATCCCCGGGAACTCTCCGACGATCAAGTTAGTCTAATATGGAATTGGTAATTGATTTGGTATATCTGGCTTTTCCTTACCTTCGTATGATCCCTTCTTTTTATAAGGATGCGGTAGGGAGATCGTGTAGATTCAGCTCGTGGGCGGTTTAGCAGTTACCGTTATGGAGAAATGTTCCTTATTAGTAGGAGAGTGGAGATCCACGTTGGGATTTGGTGGGTTATTTGTTCCACTTTTTATGATAATGGGTTTGACTTTGAGTCAACCCGCAGTACCCGTGGCGGTGTGTAGATTTATTTGCTGTATGGACATATTTGCCCCTGGCGGGTATCTTTTTCCGCTCAGTGGCCCCTCAGCGAAGTATAGCACGACTTGGTGCGTATTTCGCTGGAGAGATCGAATTGCCGAGTTTCGGACTTCGACTTACAGGCATCCGTTGGTAGCTTCCTAGAGATCCCGTTGTGGCTTAGCGAGCCTCGGTCAGTGAGGAAAAAGCGCGTGGGTCGGGGTTACTGGTGAGTGTGACGGCTGTCGCTTCGTTTTAAATGTTGTCAGTTACGAGGCGACCTTTTTGCAGACCCGAGGCGTTGATCTTCGTGAGTAATCATGGCGCCCTTGTAAACTTTTTCACAATCATTAAAAAACCTTTCCTTTTTCTATCCTTCCTCACGCAATACTTGTTTTTGCATTTCCCTCCGATATTCCCTTTCGAAACTTTCTGCCATTGCTGTCGTGCAAGACCTCCTTCAGAGTTTTTCTTCGCTTCGGTTGTGAGTTCGGTCCTGCTTCCATCATCCTGACCACTTCTGATAATCCAAAAAAGGTATGCTCTATTCCTTTGTGGGTGTCTCTATTTTCATGAGGGTTTAATCTGCTACTGTTGAGGGTTGATTTGAATATGGTAGTGTTTTTTCTGGGCGCCGTTTTGAATTCCCTTGAACTTCTGTTTGTAGTCTGGGTCATGGCTGGTCAACAAAGAAACATTTCTGAAGATGAAGTGACTGAGTTGATGGCAGAAGGCTTTGGGGACCCTCGGCCTGCCCGCGAGGTGCCTTCCGAAGAGGTCCCGGCTGCCACTTCGTCTGGGCCCGTGGTGTTGGGGCCGCTAGGTACGGATTTCTGCCTCTATAAATCTAAAGTAACCCGGGACCAACTTGACTTCATCTACCGTAGGTATGGCATAGACAGGAATATATACCGGCTAAGCTTGCCCTTTGAATTAGGTAGTATGTCCACTCGTATTATCCCTATCCCGTTAGCTCACTTCGAGGTGGGACTTAGGCTTCCTATGGACCCTTCCTTCGTCGACTTTCTCGTGTATGCTCGTATACAACCCGGGCAGCTTCACCCAAATGCTGTTCGGGCTCTTTTTTCTTTGATTTGTTTGGGTCGCCGTTTAGGCTTCGAGTTGTCCATGAATATTTTAGGAACGTTCTTCTCTTTACTTAGTATGTCGGACAACATTCTCTCACTTCGTCCGCGACGAAAACTGGTCCCTCTCTTTGACTCCCCTCCCAACAAAGTAGATTTTAGGAGTAGGTGGGTGGCTGTAGAGTCGAAGATAGGTTTCCCTTTTCAACCTTGTGTCAATGAGGGCAGGCCTTTAGTTTCTGTCTCCCCTTCCTCTTTGGATCCTTCCGAGATATCCTTTCTCGAGCTCATCACCCGGGATTTGGGAGTACGTCTAGATGGTCAATCCCGGGTGTATTCTACGAAGGACTTGTTGAGCGACCGAAGCCTGGAGTGGTGTGGGATAGGGGAGGGTTTAGAGTCTAGAAAAAGGGAACTAGGCATTATACCCGAGGTGCCCAACACCGAGTGGACCATACACCCCGGGGGCCTCTTCTCCATCCAGTGTGACCTCTGCCCTCCGTCTTCATCTCCGGGTTGCCAACCAAGCCGGGGTAACTCTTACTTCGTCAATTATTTTTTGCTTCGTATCTAGCAGGAACACTTACCTCTTTTTTTTTTTTAATGTATAGAGCCTGCAACTTTCAAGGCAGCTTGGAGGGAGCGCGAAGTGGGCCGAAGTGTGCGTCAATCACACTTAGACTCTCTTCCACGTTTCCCCCCTCGGCTAATCGACCGGGGTGCGAGTGGGGACACTCCTTTGACCTACCCGTCCTCAGCGGGTAACACTTCGCGTCGGGGGGGAGCCCGACGACGTCCAAGGGAACAGGGGTCGCAGGCGCCGTTCGTTCATTCTGCCCCTTCGAGGACTCGCCCGCCGCTTATCCGGGAACCTGTGGGGGAAGATGTGGACGAAGAACAACTTAGGCCTCGTCAGCGCCCGCGGACTTCGTCTCCTGTCCGGTCGATGGGGATTACTCCGAGTCCTGCTCCTGAGGCTGCGCCCGTCGATACTCCTCCTGCGGGGGTGCAGGAGGAAAGAATGTCAACCCCGCCACCCGAAAGGACCGTAGCCGGGGAAGTAGATAGGGACCTCGGCCCGTCGTGGCTAAGACCGGGGTTCGTTATGCCCGAGGAGGAGGGGGCTCTACGGGAACTGGCCGCAGAAATTTCCCGAAGGACTCCTCCCCTCAGTAATCTGCGTTTTACCAACCGGTTTGCGGCCTCGTACATCGGTGGGGTTATCTTGGACCGGGCAGTGGACATAGAGTCCTTAACCGGCATGGACGAGATGTCTGTTGGCGAGGCTACCAATAGAGCCGGTGCTCTCCTAGCTCGGGTGAGACTTGGCCTTCAATCTCTTTTCTTCTTTTTTTTTGCTAACTCCTTTGACTTCGCAGATCACTACCTTCTTGATGCATATCTCCCGGGCTTACTTCTCGGCAGCGGAAGGTGGGGCAGCGGCTATTGAGTGGCGGACTGTTCATGAGCCTCGCCTGGCCGCACTAGAGTCCGATGTGAGGGATCAGGCTGCCAAGGTTGAGCTGCTAGAATCGGAGAAGTTGCAGCTCGTCGGCGAGGTGGCCGAATGGGAGGAGAAGATGTGGAGGGCTGAGGAAGAGTTGGCGAAGTTGCGGGCCGCCAACACAGAGTTGAACTCAGCCCGGGATGAGGCGGTGGCTAGCAAGCTCTCCGTCGAGGAGGAGCTCAAGCATTGTAGGTCGGCGGGGTTCAGAGAGAACATTATTAACGACTACAAGAGTTCCGCCGCATTCCGCGAGGAGATTGGGCACGAAGCGGGATCCTACTTGGACAGGGGTTGTATTCATATGATCCGGCAGCTTCACCATCACTTCGAAGACAAAGATGTCCTGGTGCGGGCATATCAGTCGAACTTCGACAATGAGGCTTGCAGGCAAGGAGCGGACTTTGTGCCATATTCTGAGGGGGAGCTTGATGCACTTCGAGAACGTGATGAAGAGAGAGGGAGGCCACTCTGGGAAGCTCCTCAGCCCTCTGCTCCAACCTTCTAGGAGTTGTTGGACGGCTCTGGCTCGTCTTGACTTTTGTAACTTAGTTTGTAGCCAGCCTTGTATCTTTCCCTTCCTGATGAAATGACAAACTTATTTTCCTTGCTTCCAAGTGTTTAACTTCTTGACTTTTTTTTTAAAAAACGCATAACAGTACTTCGTAAATAAAACTCCTACCCAACCGTAGCTCGGTATTTATTAAATTCGGAAATCTTCCCAAGCCGTAGCTCGGTACTTTACATAAATAAAATTCTTCCCTAGCCGTAGCTCGGTACTTATAAAATTCGGAAATCTTCCCAAGCCGTAGCTCGGTACTTTACATAAATAAAATTCTTCCCTAGCCGTAGCTCGGTACTTATAAAATTCGGAAATCTTCCCAAGCCGTAGCTCGGTACTTTACATAAATAAAATTCTTCCCTAGCCGTAGCTCGGTACTTTACATAAATAAAATTCTTCCCTAGCCGTAGCTCGGTACTTTATTGACGCTGTGATAAAAAGAAATCGAAGGGATGCTGCTAAATGTCGACTTCGCCCTGAGTAAGTGTGTTTAAGTGTAATATCTCTTTAAATGATTGGCGTGCCATGGGTTTGGCAAGGGGACGCCATCTTTGTTCGTAAGGCGGTACGTACCGGGGCGTACTTCGCTGCTAACGCGGTACGGGCCTTCCCAATTGGGAGTTAACTTGTTTGCCTGGATGTGTCTTGTCGTTCCCTCAATCTTCCGAAGTACCCAGTCCCCGACCCTGATTGGCCGCTCGGATACTTTCTTGTCATGGGTCCACTTCATTCTTTCCTTGAAGGATTGAGACTTCAGGCGACTTGCGATTCGTCTCTCCTCCAGGAGATCGAGGTCCACATTCCTTGCTTTTTCGTTGTTAACTTGGTCGTACATCGCGACCCGTGCAGTCTGTACGACCACCTCGGCTGGCGCGACGGCCTCTGAGCCATATGCTAGTGCGAATGCAGATTCGCCAGTGGGGCCTCTTATCGAGGTGCAGACTGCCCATAGTGCGGAGTGCAGCTCGTCAGCCCATTTGTTCGATACCCCCTCTAAGTTTCGTCGCAGGGCTTGTAATACCAGTTTGTTTGCGGCCTCTGCCTGGCCATTACCCTGTGGATGCGCGACCGAGGATTTCCAATGCTTGATGTGTAACCGATGGCACTCCGAGGTAAATTTGGCCGAGAATTGAACTCCATGGTCGGTCACTACTGCCCTGGGGACTCCGAAACGGCATATAACTTGCTCTTTGAGGAAATTTGTGACGTTTTCCTCTGTGGGGTTTCTCAAGGCTTTGGCTTCTATCCATTTCGAAAAGTAGTCTACTGCCACCACTAGGTACTCGTATCCGTTCCTCGTTTTTGGGAACTTTCCCATTAGGTCCATACCCCACATGTCGAACGGCCATGCTGCAACGACCGGGGTTTGTGCTATGGAGGGTAGCTGTGGTATGTTCCCAAAGATTTGGCAGGTGTTGCAGTTTTTGACATATCGCCTGGCGTCCTCCCTTAATGTCGGCCAGTAATATCCTTGATTGATTATTCTTTCCGCCAGGGATCGGGCTCCTGGGTGTCCTCCGCACTCCCCCTCATGCATCTCGGCGAGTAAGTCATCCACTTGGGACGGCGGGATGCAACGGAGTAATGGTCTGGAGAAAGATCGGCGGTATAGAATATTGTTGTAAAGGACATATCTGGCGGACTGCCGTTTTATCTGCCGTGCGTGGGTGGTGTTCTCTGGCAGTATCCCGCTCTGGATATACTTCGCTATTTCGTCCACCCAGTCCTCCGATGCGGGGAGTATGGGCTGCACTCCGGGGTCCATTTGAAATCGTTCTTTGAGTCCTTTAGTGCTTTGAAGAACGGTAAGCATCTTTCTGCCGACTTTGAGACGAAACGGCCAAGGGCGGCGATGCACCCGTTCAAGCGTTGGACATCCTTTACGCACCGCGGCTCGGTGAGCCGTGCTACCGCTGCCAATTTCTCTGGGTTGGCCTCGATTCCTCTTTCGGACGTCATGAACCCGAGGAATTTTCCGGATTTGACTCCGAACGCGCACTTCGTGGGGTTCAGCTTTAAGTTGTGCTCGGCTAGACTGGAGAAAGTTTCCTCCAGGTCGTCTAGGTGTGATTCCCCACGCTTGGTTTTGATTACCATATCGTCTACGTAGGCTTCCACGTTTCTTCCTATTTGCCGCCACAGGACGTGATTCATCATTCGTTGGTATGTGGCCCCTGCATTCTTGAGGCCGAAGGGCATCACATTGTAGCAGTATATGGCTCCTGCAGCTCGGAACGAAGTGTGGATTTGGTCACTCGGCTTCATCCTGATCTGGTGGTATCCCGATAAAGCGTCCATAAAACTCAGGAGCTCGTACCCCGAAGTTGAGTCAACAAGAGCGTCGATTCGGGGTAACGGGTAACAATCCTTGGGACAGGCTTTGTTGAGGTCGGTGTAGTCGATGCACATTCTCCACTTTCCATTGGCTTTCTTGACCATTACTACATTTGCCAGCCACGTGGGATATTGGACTTCGCGGATAAAGCCTGCCTTGAGTAACTTCTCTACTTCCTCTTTCATGCCTTGCTCCTTCTCCTCTCCGAATTTGAGGGGTTTCTGTCTCACCGGTGGGCACTTAGCGCTTATGCTGAGGGCATGCTCGGCCACAGATGCGTCGACCCCGGGCATGTCCTCCGTGCACCAGGCGAAGCTGTCCTGGTGATTTTTAAGGAAGTCGATGATACTTCGCCGGAGTGCATCGGTAATTTCCCTGCCGATTTTGACGGTTTGTTGTGGGTACTTCGGATTAATGATTTCCTCGTCAAACTCCCGAGTGCCCGATGCTTCTATGACCAGGTCGTAAATATGCTTTTCGAGGACTTTCAGTATCCTTTGGTCGTTGGGAGCGGCTACCGAATTAATCGTCGCGACGCTGTCTAATCCGCCCCTTTTTCTTTTGATTCTCATGATTTGTCCTAAGAGGCTGCGGGGATGGCTTTTGACAAACCCTACGCCTTGCGGAGTGTAGAACTTGACTTGTTGGTGCGAAGTGGATATCACGAGGTTGAATGCCGCGTGGCAGGGGGTACCTAGGATCGCATTGTACGGGGAGTCTAGGTCCACCACGTAAAACTTTACCTCTTCAGTCCGTTGCTACTCTCCCTCTCCGAGAGTCACCTGTATCCGGACGGTTCCTTTTACCGGCACCTTGTGGGCAGAGAAACCCTTGAGGATCATCCCGCTGGCCTTGAGGTCGGCGTCACTTAGGCCCATTTCTTTGAAACACTGGAGATACATGATGTTCTTGGCAGCTCCTGTGTCGATCAGAATCCTTTTCACTGTGCACTTGTCGATGCCGTCCTTCGTCATTCGTGCCTCGAGGACAATGGGCGTGGTTCTTGCCTCCTCGTTGTGTTCTATCTCCTCGTTTGAGAAGGAGATAACCTCGCGTTGTTCGAACTCGTATTCAGGAACGAGATACGATTTTGTGAGGTTATAGATTTTCTTTTTGATCTTCTTGATTGAGGATATGTCGGGATTGATCATGTCGATCACTCTCTCGCCTTTGTCCTTCTGTTGCTGTGCGTTGGCGACATACTCCTTCAGGCACCCCTCCTTGATGAGGCGCTCTATGGCTCTTTTTAGTTGGAAGCAGTCTTCTGTGGTATGCCCGTAATCACGGTGGAACCCACAGAATTTGGTCTTATCCCTGGCGGGGTAAGATTGTTGTCTCATCGACGCGGGGTCTTGGACTCCATACTTGTCTTTTATGACTGCCACGAGGCTTTCTTTCGAGACGTTCAAAGGTGTAAATGTCTCCGGATTTTTGAACCGAGCTTTCTCTTTTTTATCGACGAAGTTCGGGGAACTTTTCCGGAGGTCGGTCGGCTTATCGTTGGTTCTAACGGAGTCGGGCGTGCTGCCCTCAGCCAATGCGATCTTTCGCGCTACGTCAAACATTTCGCCTATGGTCGCTGGCCTCCTTAATTGGAGTTCGGTATAGAGCATTCTGGAGCGGAAGCCTCCCTCAAAACATGTGATGACCGTATCTTGGCTGATTCCCTCTATCTCGTCGTGAGTCTTCTTAAATCGCTCAACGAACGACAACAGGGACTCGTCATCTCGCTGTTTGATATTTGCCAGGTCTCCCCTTGTTTTCGGAATCGTTCCTGCCGTACTGAATTTGTCCAGAAAAATCTTTTCTAGAGTGTTCCAGGAATCTATTGTGCCCGACTGTAAGGAGGTAAACCACGTGAGTGCCTTACCATTCAGGGTGCTTGGGAACGCTTTGCACAGGACCGCCTCATCGCTCGTGACTAGACTCATGAGCGTTTGGAAATGGCATATGTGCTCGTGAGGTCGTGTCTGTCCGGTATATGAGACAAACTTCGGAAGTTGGAGAGAGGGGTCAAGCGTTATGTCCTGAATCCACTTCGTGAACGGGCCCAGACCGATTGATCTTTTTGGAATTTTTGCCGAGCTTTTGGCATTTTCGGGACTTCGCTCGACACCTCGTTTTTTCTCGGCGAGCTTTGAGGTGGGTTTGGAGGTATGGTGGCTCTCTCCTACTTCGCTTACCGCTGGGCGGGATCTTCTGCTCGGCTGTCCACCGTGTTTTTCAGTTCTTTTCGTGGCTACAGTCTGTTTGCTGATCAGGGTGCGGGATCTCGAGGGTGGAGCTTCCGAGTATACTCTTCCTCCATTCGGGAGCATAGGAGGGGTTAGGCCCTCTCTAGCATACTCCGCGTGGAGTTGTTTCCACTGCTCCGTGAGGTCCCGTTCTTTTTGGAGCTTCTCAACCCTTCTCTGCAGCTCTTCTATTTCCTTCGCTCGCCCATCGTCCGTGGCTCGCTTTTCGCTCAGGTGTTCGCGGAGGTCGGCGGTCCGGCAAGGTGAACCGCTGGGTCCCAGTCGCTCTAGGGCGGAGCGACGATGGGGATCGACGGGCGCCGAGGAATGGGCGGTCCGGTGTATCTCGGGGTGAGTCACCGGGAGTGTTGTATCGGGATGATTTTCGTGATTCCCTGATTGTCGGGACGTCATAGCTTTTTTTTTTTTTGAAAACATGTCAAAGTAAAGAACAAAACTCGTTTCCCGATAACGGAACCAAACTGATTCGTCAAAATTTGGTACGGATATATTAAGGGTGAAAAGGTAAAATATGGTTTCAGGAATCTTGGAGAATCCCTAATTTGAAATGACCTGCAAAACAAAAGACGTTCGGAGGGGACGTGGATCCCCGGGAACTCTCCGACGATCAAGTTAGTCTAATATGGAATTGGTAATTGATTTGGTATATCTGGCTTTTCCTTACCTTCGTATGATCCCTTCTTTTTATAAGGATGCGGTAGGGAGATCGTGTAGATTCAGCTCGTGGGCGGTTTAGCAGTTACCGTTATGGAGAAATGTTCCTTATTAGTAGGAGAGTGGAGATCCACATTGGGATTTGGTGGGTTATTTGTTTCACTTTTTATGATAATAGGTTTGACTTTGAGTCAACCCGCAGTACCCGTGGCAGTGTGTAGATTTATTTGCTGTATGAACATATTTGCCCCTGGCGGGTATCTTTTTCCGCCGGGTATCTTTTTCCGCCCAATACATATAAAAGAATTAATTAAATTTTAATAAAAAAAAGAAAGAAACAGTCCCTGACTTCCCCCAATTCCCTGTTACTCTCACAGGAATAGGGTTTACTCAGTACATTGATCATTATATATCAAAAAAACAAATCTCGATGGGTTTTCTATATTGAAAATGAAGAAAAAGGGAAAAAAAGGAAAAAAAGGGAAAAAAAAAGTAGGGAGTTAGTACTCACACGGTGCGGGAAATATAAACTGCCATTGAAGGAGGGTTAGTAATAGTAGCAGCAGAACATATGAATTAATCTGTCTTCCGCTGATACCGAGAGATTAATTGCAGAAAACATTCAAAATCCAAAGTTTTTCTTTTCAGAGAAATATTGAAATTTCTCGGTACAGGGCTCGACTACAATGGCGCCCTACCCGGTGAGAGAAAATAATGGGGGAAAAAAAGAAGGAAGAAGGTGAAAAGCCAACGGTTATAAAATATCTGTTTCCTTTTTCTTTCTTTTTTGGAAAGTAAATTTTTCTCTTAAAACAATAAATAAATAATTGGTGTATTTCGGCCCACTTAGAAACCTAAATGGGTCTGTACCATAATTTTTGAAAATGGAAAGCCCAAAAAGCTTTTTTTTAAAAAATATAAATATTAATTTTTCTTTAAGAGGAAAGAAAAAAACAATTTTCTAAAAAAAGAAAAAATTATTGTAGGCGAAATGCAAATCACATGTGTTGTGTGTCCACTAATAGAAGTTAGGAAATTAGGAAAGGAAAACGGTCACTCACTTTCCTCTCTCGAAGTCTCCCGCTTTTGTCTTATTTTCTGCTAACTGATTGAATGTTTCTGTAAATGCGTTCGTCTCTGTGATTCAATCTCATCAATTCAATCCCTAATAGATAGATATATATGTGAAAGAATCAGATGTTAATTTTGGTAGTTTCTTGTTGAAAACTATGATAATCTACCATTGAATCTTGAAAATTCCTTTAAAGAAGAAAAAGAAAAAATGCATTCGAGATTCTCAGTGAAAAGCCAGCTTACGCTTTGTTCACCGCTACCTTTAGCTAGAGTTCATCATCATCATCAAGCTTTCTTCACAATTACTTGTTGTGGAAAGAGTAGTTCTTCTTCTTCTTCTTCCGACCCCAAGTTTCGATTCAAGCTTCTGGGTCAGTCTTTGGGTGATAGTAAATGGAAGTTCAATGGAATTGATACCAGTGAGTTCTTATTTCTCTGTGATTTTGCCTTTTTACTTGTAATATTGGGATTTTTAAAATTTTTTTTTTTGTTTGTGCCACTCTTTTACTTGCTTCACTTCTTGATTTTACCCAAGTTTCGTGTTGAAAATTCATTGGCAATGCATCTTCTCGTTAAATTGTAGACAAATTTACTAATTTTAATTTCCCTTGAATTTTATTATATATTTGTAGCATAAATACATAATCTTTTGATAGATGCAGTGCAAGACTCTGTGAATCAATGGTTATCAAAGACGCAAACCTTTCTGAATGAAGTCACATCTCCACTAGTGAAAACTGTGAATGATAGAAGACCTGATGTTCAAAATGGTAATGAAGATATGGAAGAAGTTTTCTTGGCTGAACAGACAATTAATAGTAGAACTCCAAGAGGAGATCTTTCTACAGCTGCCATTCTCTCAATTGAGCAATTTGGCAGGTAAAGATCATCTTTGTTGAGTCTTGTAAACATTTGGACCCAAAGTGAGGATGTACTTACTTAAGTTCTGTTCATAATCTCTCCTCCTTTTTCCAATTTTTTTTTCCTCCTTTTCTTCTTTCTTCTTGTGGCTCTCTTATCTGCATCCAATAACCTAAGGTCCTATATTTATTTAATGCAGAATGAACGGTTTAACAGGGAAAAAGATGCAGAATATCTTCAAAGCTCTTGTTCCTGAATCTGTAAGAAATGAGGCTCGCTGTTTGGTGGAGTACTGTTGTTTCAGGTTTTTGTCCAGGGATAATTCTGACGTTCATCCCTCCCTCAAGGTTTATAAACGTAGTCTTT
This sequence comes from Asclepias syriaca, assembly GCA_027405835.1. Lineage (NCBI taxonomy): Eukaryota > Viridiplantae > Streptophyta > Magnoliopsida > Gentianales > Apocynaceae > Asclepias > Asclepias syriaca. Next base: position 1,848,826 of record CM049926.1, on the reverse strand, counting down.
TCAAATTCATGCTTTCTATAGTATTCAAGATAAATGGCCATCATATATGCCTGTTGCTTGTTAAAGTCCATTTAACTGAAAAGGGGAACAAATCAACAATTATACTTGACCTCCATTCTTCACCTCCTATTGGATAGTCAGCCTGCTTCCTCTCTACTGTTCTTGATCCTACACCTAGATTTTTACTCGGCCTTCGTGAATTGTGACCTCATTTGAGTGTTACAGTTTCTTACTCTTCCCTTCCATATTTCTAAGTGTATAAATTCACCTATCTCCTTCTACATATATATATGTGACACATGTCTTTTTGCTTAATTTATGATTTGTTGGAATCTATCTCAGTTTTATCTACGGGGCCTTTTTGTTTTTTCTCTTGCCTGTCTGGAAAGGAGGTGTGTTGAGCTGTGACTAATTTCTTGCTTATTTCTGCTGCTCTTTTAGGAACCTGCATTCAGGAGACTTATTTTTGTTACTATGCTTGCATGGGAGCAACCCTATAGCAACGGAAAGGATTCTGAAGTAAAGACTTCAGAAAGAGTCTCAATAAAGGTTTATTCTATACAGGCTATCTCATAATATGAATAGCTGCTCTTTCTTGTTGTCCTTTATTCTTTTAGGACTTAAAAGCATTTTGAGTTTGATCTGTTGGACTTTGTTTATTATATTCTATCAATAGTTTATGGAATGATTACCTTGGGTTTTCTGTGGTGGTGATTAAAGATGAGCTGAATTTGAATGTCTTGAATTTCACTGCCAACATTTCAAATGGAGAGTAGAAAAATTATCAGGAACTTGAGATATCTTCTTATTCTTGCAAGGATCTGTGGATGATGATGATTTCTTTTGACATCATCAGAACTTATGGACTACCATAGTCTACGTTTTGTGTACAACATAGAGGTTACATCTATGTTAATGTAACAAGTGTTAGAGAAATAGAATTTCATATCAAGTGCTTGGACAGATGGAGTTTATAATATGATCTTTCTGAGTCTATCTGAAGATGCATATCCATATGCAGTAAACTAGTAATATTAGGGTACACGATCAATACTGTAATCCATCTTATATATTGTGATATGTCCACTATGCTTTTTTATTTTTGTGATTTGTTGTCACTTTAGTAGTTAGAACTTAAATTGTTCTTTGTTGAAATTTGTAGGGGAGGCTGGTAGGAGAAGAGGCTTTTATTCGTATTGCTCCTGCTGTTTCTGGTGTGGCTGACTGGTCCACAGCACATAACCTTTTTAAAGCTCTTTCTGGTGATGAACAAGGCATCTCATATGGTGTATGGTCAACTTATATCGATGAACTTCTTAAGTGAGTATGATATAAACCTACCCTCCAGTTTTCAGAATCATTCATCAAGATTATTGAATTGTAGTATTTTGAAATTTCTTATGATTGTTTGGTTTAAAATGGCTTTGTTACTTGGGATTCAATTATTTGGCATATCCTACTGTACCTGAGGCTTGAACTTGATTAATTGCCTAACTCATGCATCCTAAAAGAAAATCATAGTGAATAAATTTTCTTCTAGTTTCTATGTCCAGAGCTTTGGTTCATGTTATAATCATGAATTATATCTGTACTGTGGGATATTTGTCATTGGCATGCTTTGAAGTATATTCTAGTAACCTGTGTAAAAAATTTATAGTTCAAGAATGCTTGTTTCTCTTATCTTTTGTCCATTGTATAGAGTGCATGAAGGAAGGAAATCCTACAAGTTTCAAGAATTCCCCCAGCTTTCCGGAGAGATTATCCTCTGTCTCGGTTCAAGCAGGAAACCACCTGTACTGAAATGGGAAAATAACATAGCATGGCCTGGGAAGCTTACATTAACTGAAAAGGCACTCTATTTTGAGGTAGTCCTAACAAAGGTGTTACACAATCTAGAGCTTAAAGAAATCTAACAATTTTCAATATATGCCTGCATGTTTTATTTAATACTCCTGTCCCACATTATTTATATGTTTAACTGAATTTTGTCTGTTAGTTGAAAAGGAAAAAAGTAAAAAGTATTTCCACATTTATCATTATCTCTTTTCATTAAACAACTTTAAGAAGACTATTGAAGATAGAGGTTGACTTTCCCTGTTTGCTCTTTCCATCTTACATAACTTGTTGCAGAAAATTGGCTTGCTGGGCCAAATGGATGCAGTGAGATTGGATCTTACAGGAGATTGCTCACATATAGAGAAAACAAGGGTTGGCCCTTTGGGGTCTGAACTTTTTGATTCTGCAATATCAGTTACCTCCGGTTCGGAGTGAGTAAGCTTCTTCCATCCATCCAAGAATATATATCAGTAATTGACCCATTGTGAACCAACTATCATTATAAAGTTAATAATTAATTATTTATTTTGTTGAACCAACTTCATCCATTAGTAAATTCTCAACCAAAATTCTGGACAATTATATATCTGCAGTCTCTCTAAAAGGAAAATCAGTATAAAGATATGTTGTTTTTTGCTTCACAAATCAGATAAGTCGAACCCTTACTATGATTTTATCCAGTATCTTTTGCATTATTTTTTATGAGTTATACATTTTTTTTCTGGCATCTGATTAGGTCTGATGCATGGGTACTAGAATTTGTTGACCTGCGCAGTGACATGAGGCGAGATGTCTGGCATGCTTCTATTAGTGAAATTATTTCTGTACACAAGTTTATAGGAGAATTTGGACCAATGGACAGTGACCAGTCTGTTTCCAATGTGTATGGAGCTCATAAAGGGAAAGCAAGAGCAGTTGCTTATGCTATTAATGCTATTGCTAGACTTCAGACTCTCCAGTTTATGAAAAAACTCTTGGATGAACCTATAAAGCTTGTGCCATTTTGTTACTTGCAAAATGCACCTTATGGTGATATTGTCTCCCAAACTCTTGCTGTTAATATCTGGGGTGGCCCACTAATTGCAAATTCTAGAGAGGAAACCAATCAAAAGGTTGAGCGTGTAAAGCCTGGACAGGAGGCATCAGAAAGCAGTAATCATGTTTTTGACATAGATGGAAGTGTATATTTGAGGAAATGGATGAGGTCTCCATCATGGGGTTCTAGTGCTTCACTTGCTTTCTGGAAGAATTCATCAGTGAGAAGTGGAATAGTGCTCAGTAAGAATCTTGTAGTTGCTGATATGACATTAGTAGAAAAGGCATCTGTTAAATGTAGAGATAAAAGCAGCATAGTTGAGAAAACACAAGCAACCATTGATGCTGCAATGATTGAGGGGATCCCAAGTAATATTGATCTTTTCAAGGTGAGGGTCCTCTTTTTTCTTTTTTTTCCTTTTTTGTTATGGAGACTTATAGTTGAATATCTTTGCATTCTATTTGCTAAGAGGATAAATTGAATCTCTCTGTGTCGGAGCATGTGATAATTTAACATGGTATCAAAGCGGGAGGTCTTGAGTTCGAATTTCTATTATTGTTCCCATTTATTGATTATGTTAAATCGAATAACAGAATCATGTTCTCCCTTCTTGTTTTGAGGGCAAGCAGCAGTAAGACCAGTCTTCCTTCTAATGGTTCTTTTGCCCTTTCTTAATGTTGTGCTTGCAGGAACTAGTACTTCCATTAACAATTATTGGAAAAAATTTTGAAAGACTTAGATGCTGGGAGGAGCCCCTCGTGACAGCTTCTTTTCTTGCAGTTTCATATACAATTATCTTCAGGTAAAAAATGGTAATTTTATAGGAAATACTTTGTGCTGTCAATTTCCAGCTTTATACATCTTGGAATAGGTTATTCCGAAAGTAATTGACATAAAGTATTCATGCATTCCTCATCATGGTAAAATTAGTTTTCTTCTTTGTTATGGTAGATAATCTAACAGTTCCCTGTTTTGCAAAATTTTTCTATTTCTTGAATTCAACTGGAATCTCTTTTGTGAACTATTTCCTTGTTTAGAACCTTTGTTGTTGTTTTTGCCATTTCTTGAATATTTATCTGAATAAACACTGCTATTTGTTTTTGTCAGAAACCTGCTCTCATATATATTGCCATCTACATTGATGATCTTGGCTGCTGGGATGTTATTATTGAAGGGGCTGAAAGAACAAGGAAGACTTGGAAGATTTTTCGGAAAAGTTACCATACATGATCAGCCACCTTCAAATACAATTCAAAAGATTCTTGCTCTTAAGCAGGCTATGCGTGAAGTCGAAAAATATCTCCAAGACCTCAATATATCACTGCTCAAAATTCGAACTATCATACTCGCTGGTCAACCTCAGGTATTCCTGTTATTACGCGTAAAATGTAGCTTCTTTGTATTGTGTACAGATTAGTCTAAAAACTATCTAGAACTAATTTATGTTCAATCCTCTTTTCTCTGTTTATTCATCAAAATTCCAGGTTACCACAGAGGTTGCTCTGATTCTGCTACTAAGTGCTACAGCTCTTCTCCTTGTACCGTTCAAGTATATTCTGGCATTTCTTATTTTTGATCTGTTTACAAGGGAGTTGGAGGTAAGGAGGCAAATGGTATTAACATTTATGCGCCTTCTAAAGGAACGTTGGGAATCCATTCCAGCAGCCCCTGTTGTTGTTTTACCTTATGAGTTGAATGATTCCGAGGCACAAAATCAGAATAAGAAAATTACGAAATCAGAAAGTACTCAGAAGGATGGACAATCTTAGTTGCTTTACATTGCGGCAAGAATAAAGTGGACTGTGAAGATAGATTATTGTTTGGTGATTGGCCTTCAAAGGTAATGATAGTTAAAGAGTGTAAACCTGCAATTTCCTTTCCGAATGCAACCAAAAAGCTGCAGAAAGGAAAGGTCACAGATAATGCAGAGTCACTTCTGTGCACAAGGTATGGGCTTCTTGTATTTTTGAGGCTAATATCAACTTGTATATAATTTCATTATTACTGTTAGGATTCATTAGCTTTGTAGAATGAAATCTGAATAGATATCAGTTGAGAAAATGCTGAATTGTTTGACCTTTCATAACTGTCTCATAGAAATTTCTTGGGAGTACAATCTATATAACTTTGATGCTCTCTTCCCATAAACCCTGACAAAATCCATGGAGGAAGAGAAAGAAAAAGAAAGAAAAATCACTATCAATACATAACTCTCAAGTTAATGAGTGCTGGAAAAAATACTAGCAGCAGGATTTGCCATGCTTTGAAGGCTGAGCTTAGACCCTTTGATCCGTTACATGAAAGCTTCCCATCATGATATGTGCATTGAGTTTGATTCCTGCAGTCATAAAAATATATATGATTAAAATTACTGGTTCTTATTTTTCCTGAGATCAGTCCATGAGAAGTTTAGTTTGAGGCATATATATATATATATATATATATATATATATATATATATATATACCTGGATGAGCAGAAAGACACGATGTAATCCGTGGCAGAACAGGTTGTCATCCCCTCGGAATCAAAAGGAAAGCTAGAAGTTGCAGGACATGCGGCTTTAAAGATTCTTGAATAATTTGTAGGCATACATGTCAAGGCAGTAGAGAATGCACTTCTGCAACAGTATTCATCTGTGTTATATACATTACAGGCACTGTTGCAGGCAATTATGCCGGTAGTCGTCCCTTTCGGGTTGACAATGAGTTCTTTTGGACAATTTGTTTTCAGATCACTGTCACAACCTGCACTGCTACAGTTTCCTTTCCCTGAAAGTGGTTTAACAACAATTGGCAAATTGAAGCCTTCAACAAGACTAACATCATAGAAATCAGTTTGTCCAAAGGCAAATTGAGCAATGGAAGCAGGTGGTTGTCCTGGACTGCTGCATTTGATATTGCCTCCACAGTCACCTGTTTGACAGGTACCATTGCCATTCTTATCAAAATCACAGCCAGTTCTTCCCCATATCCTGCCATTCCAACCTGGTGGAGCTGAAAAAACAGCTGATTGACCAGGTTTCAGAGTGAAACCATCACCAATGTTGCTGGTATTATCAGGTACATTGTTATTAGGTGCAATTCCTGGCCAAATTGTCTCTTTGCAGTTATTAACTATTGTCAGATTTGTAGACTCAGCAAACAAAATCCCTGTTTACAGATGACAAAAAATAGAAACCAGAAGTTCAGCAATCATCATTATATGGTAAAAATATTGAAAACAATAATTAGTAAAAGAAGAAACTTTGCCTGATCCAAGAAGAAGGGTAACCAGGACTGTGGTAGTAAGGACACTAGGAGGGAATGCCATGAATCACACACTCTCCCACTAGTGCAAATTTTTGGGGTACTGACAGTGGCAGCAGAGCTGGTGAAGAAAGACCATATATATACATACATATATGTATATATATGAATAAAATATATGAATTGAAGAATACGTGTTAGGAGAGAGAGAGAAAGAGAGCATATTGAAGCTGTTGCAAGCTTGAAAATGCTTCCTTCCGTATCTTGCAATCAAGTGATTCCTTACCTCTCCAGCATTCTTCACAAGAAAATTCTCTCTTTCTCCTTATCTATTCCTAGCCCCCCACCCCTTCCCTTTTTTGTTATAAAAATTTATTCCATCCATGGTTTTCTACAAGACCCTTTTTTTCCTTTTTCCTAGACAGTCTTTTCACAGAAAACCTACTGTGAGAAAATTGTTTAGGTATTAAAGAATTGAAAAGGCAGTGCCTCAGGTACGATAAAAAAAAATGTTTGTCCAAAACTTCTTCATATAGACATAGTAATCAAGGAACTGTGCATGAGAAATTTAAGTCTCTCTCCAAATTCTATGAAATATGTACGACACAAAATTAATCATCTATAAATCAAAATTGAATCCAATATTTACATAGAAGAATGAGTAAACATACCAATCAACAAAATAAAAACTTCGAATTTTCTCATAAAAAGGAAGAAAAAAAAAACCAATTTGGTTGCTGAATTTTTGGTACAGAAAAACAAGTGATGAATCACTGTCCCTTCTTTTTCTTGGCATAATTCTTGAAATGAAAATCAAGAAAAAGTGCCAAAAGTGAAGCATTAAAGACCGCATTGAAACACCAACCCAAAATCCCAGAACACCCACCCACCGATGAACCCGACCCATTACTATTAAAATGGTAGTAAAGCATCAAACCCGATATCGCGAAACTGAAAACGAATTGTATAATCTGAAAATCCGTCACCAATCTCTTCCACCGTGGACGGCGTCCCATGGCGGATAACAAATAGTAACCGTACATTAAAACGTGAACCGAAGCATTAGTTACGAGAGCTACCGGAAACAAACTCTGGGAAGTTGATAGCCATAGGTAACACATTACGATGACTACTGAATGATGGTACACGTGGAGGAACGACAGCCGTCTATTACGGGAATCGCTGAGAAGGATTAAAAATGTATCCACGAATTCGAGGATTTTGGAGAAGTAAAAAACGTATGCCCAGAAAAATGTAGGTCCCTTAGGAGGAAAATTAGGGCTGCGGTCGGAGACGGGGAAGCACACTGGCCATGTCCAGTCGTCTTGGGGCATTTGAGAAAGGGTGGAGAGGGTACAACCGACTGCCATTACGAAGGAGAGGAGACAGAGGATAAGGTTGTGGACGGCGGTGATGAGGCGGAGGACGGTTGTGTGGAGGAAGAAATTGGGGAGGAAGCGGTGGAATGTGAAGGTAAGGATGAGGTATGTGAGAACAGTGCGAATGAGAAACTGTGGTGAGGAGCCGAATGTTTGACCTTGTATCCATTCGAATTTGCTGATGGTGGGATGGTCTACCAGCCAGTAATGGACGGAGGAGTAGACGCTGTCCATTTTATCACGCGCCGCCGTGGAAAAAGATATATGCAAAATGAAGCAACATGATATAGGGGCTTTAATTTACGTGATCTAATTATAGGCAAGACAGCCGCCCTTACTTACTCTTAATCCTCAGAACTATTTTAACCGTTAAGAAATAGCCACGTCATCTTCATTTTCAAATACATGATGACGTCACCTTATTCTTGATTTTCCACACATTTATAAATTAGTGAAAAAACTACCAACTATACAATGTGTTAACTTTCTTTTAAAAAAGAAAAGAAAAATTAATACTAAAAAGAAAAAAGTAGAGATGGAATATTAAATAATATTGAAAAAAACAAAAACAAGTTATTGTATTTCAAACACACTATCCAAGGTTTGAAACAACTATACAAATATACGAGTGTAAGTGTACAACAGCAATTGATATACCACCTCTTTAACTACTATAAAGGAAAAGTTTCAAGTTAGAAGATATGCATTTGGTTCCTTAACATGCACTCTTACGGCTAACAAAACACATTGTTTGAGCCAAACATAGAAAGGAGAGAGGAAAATTATACTCCTACTAAAAATAGTAATTCAGTTATTTAATAAGTCAAAGTCAGATCAATAAAAGAAAAAAAAAGGGGAAAAAAAATTCCCACTATCTCATGACGATTCACCTCTCTTTGCCCCCATGATGGACTTCCATGAGAATCCTTTAGCATTCCCTTGTAAGTGCTTTTCTCAAAAAAAATTTTAAAAAAATTAAAAATAAAATTCCACTCACTGCAAAACTGGAGAGTTTACGGCGCTACTGCATTGACTTACTATACTCATGCAACTTTTTTCCTGACAATTCTTTTTCTTCGAACCTTGGGTACAGGTGCCTCTCCCTCTGAATTGGAGCTGCTCTGCCCTTGTTTAATGCCAAGAAGTCCAAGCCCAGAAACAATTGACTTCTTGGATGTAAACCATCCAGGAGAAGTTTCATTGACGCTTTCTGATGCTGGTCTAGTATAAGCTTTCAAGAGATCTGAGTCGAACACCTCAACTCCAAGCCAAGCCTTCCTTGATGTTTCTCCTACTTGAACATTCAAGACCCTATACACATTCACATAGCCAGTTAATATCATATTGAAGTATAAAATAAATATTTCGAGCAAAGTGAGCAGGACTAAAGTTTGTCTGGGAAAATAAAACCAGTGCAATGATAATTAACTTAATAACTATAGTTTAACCTAAACATCCTATTTTAAGAGATTAGAATAGATGAGGCCCAAAACTCTTGAACAGAAGAAATTCTTAACAAAGGATTATCTAAGTCCCCACCCCACCCACAAAAACAAAACACATATAGAGGAGGAAGAAATGACCAATAGACAGGTAAATATACAAGAAACACACATTTGAAGTCATCCTATAGTCCCAAACCAAGTACACTGATAAAACAAACCTTAATGCTGTGCTGAAAAACAAAGCAACTCCAATAACATCAAAGTAGCTTGTAACTGCTCTGTCAAATCCAAACAATAACTGGTAGCGTAGATTTGCATACAGACCAAGGAATGCTCCATAACCAAGTGCATTAGAGCTGACCGATGGAATAGTTACTGATAACCTACAACATAATAGCAGACATTTACAACAAAAACAAAGATTCAGATTAAGAAAATGGAGAACCGAAATGTTATCTTGCACTACCTTCCCTCCTTTTTACTAGCAGCAAGATTTGATATTGAACCTTGCACAGCTCCAGCAGTTATTCCAACCATACACAGCTCTGCTGCCTTGTAGAAGAAAGATTGTATCCTCTTCTGCATATCAAATTCTCGGATAGGATAGCTCTTTTCAAATACATTATTGGGAAGCTTCTGCAAAGTATTTTGCAACTCAAAGCGAAACGTGTTTCCATAAGAACGACAAGGAGCCAATGACCAGACAGCAATAGCATTGCAAGCCGTGACAGTAAGCACATTAATGAGGGCAAGGTCCCACTCTTGTTTTATCCTATGCACCATAACAGCAAATATTTATCCACCCATTGAAACTTAAATTGTTTTAGGAGGTTAATTTCTTGATAGTGTTAAAAGGAAATGATACCTCTCCTTGCGAGTTTTCAACTCCCACCAAACAGAACAACCAATTGTAGTGGCTTGTTCTAAAAGCAGCTTATAGAGAAATGATGGATCTGCAATCATCCTGGGAAACAAATAAAAAAAAACAAAATAATTAAGCAGTAGTACAAATATCAAAACTGCTCATATCATTTAATTCCCAACTGAGCAATGATAAAGAGGAAAAAAAAAACTCTAAATTGTAAAATAATACAGCATAGAGATTTTGCGGTCCCTCCATTTTGCAGGATGCCACACCAAAATATGGCATTCCATCACCCAAAGGATCATGACAATTTCATACCTCACACTTGGGAATATCAGCTTTTTACTTTTCTTCCAAGTGTATATACCAACAAGATAGATATTTAATTCCCAGCTGAAGATGATACTAAATCACAATAGGAAATGATGAGACTTTGGTAGGCACAGTTCCTACAGAAGTAACATGAAAATACATTTTATCCCATTTGTCTGGTCAATTACACTTTTAAGCCATCCTTATCTAAGGCCTTTAAATACCTACCAACAGAAAATAAATTTGTAAAAGGAATCAAAGTCAACTAGATGATCAAGACCACAATGTACACTAAACCCATCAAGTGTTATTCCTACAATTTCTTTCTTTTCATCAGTAACTCAAGGTTTCCGCTATGTATGAATCTTTAGCAGCATACACTATATCCATGTTCTAAATTTCTCTGCAAAACACGGTTTTATATTAAAATCTTAGATTACTCGAACACTTCCAAGAGATGCCATTTATCAATAATACTTAGGAACAGCATTTAATGTCCCTGTAACTTCTGCTAATGTTAAACCTTACCAACACTAACTGGAACAGGTGCATGTTCCATATTAATAATAACAAATGCAGGTTATACATTAAAAATGTACATTAACAACCTGCTAATCACTAAGGATACAGGAAAAAAAATTGCAGACTTTAAGATAGATGTTTTCTTTACTAAATTCATGGGTACTGTAAACTAGAAAGTACTCAAGCTTCCACTGCAAATTTGCAGTTTCACCCAGTAGATTAAGAGCCTAAAAAGAACTTGAATTTATCCATGATGGGAAGCTAGGGGTTCACCTGCCAATAAATTGCCTAGATATTCCTTCAGGAAGTCCTCTTGAAATAAACCTAGTTGTTGTAGGGCGGGCATTTGTTGCTATAAATCTCACCATCTGAGCAGAACTGACAAGTCCCTGAGAGGAACACGAAATCAATGTCTAGCTCAAGTCTAATATAAGAGATATTCATGACAGAAATGATTTACCATTTCGTAAGCTTGACGCAATCCAGCAGGTAAATCCATCATCGTCTTCTGCCACTCATTCAGGACCGCATCAATAAATTTTCGATCAAACAACTGCCAATAAACACAACCACTTTCTCATTGTAATGTCGATAAAACATGCTTCTAAGGAAGGGGGAAAATATCGATGAGATTTGCATTCATTTCAATATATTTTTACCTCCTGAAGAATTAACCGCCTCCTAAAGAGTCCATCATCACCCCCCTCATCACCATCATCAAAGTCATCAAAATAAGAATCGTCATCACCACCATCATCATTTCCATCCCCACCGCCATGATTAATCTTCTTTCCAATATCACCACCACCACTACCCGTTGAGAGCTGCCAGATACCAGGAGTTAGCCAATTATCATAGAGGGCAAACAGCAAAAGATAATGGGTGGGGAGAGAGGACTGTAATGGGTCAGTGCCAACAAAGATAATTTAAAAGCATGGAGCTAGCAAGAAGTCTTCAAAGTGGAGAATACTAATTACCATGTCAGCACAAGACAACAAATAGGTTTGAGAAAATCAGACAGGAACCTCAGAATAAATTGGCAACAAAATGTCAAAATGTCAAAATGTCAAAATGATCAACATGGATGGATGCAATCTAGATGTGAAAATAAAACTTTTCTCTGTCTATTGTCTCCAGTCCATCTTATCACGAGTTGATTTTTGTGTCCTAAGTACTTCACTTAGGACAAAACATAATGAAACTACTTGCTCTTGATGATCAGAAAAAAGATGCAATCTTTATGGATACATTTCAGAGTTAAGCAGTAACAATAACAGAAATCCCAGAAATATCTTCTTGGGTAAGGCAGTCATAATCAGTATGTGGATGCCAGTTTTAAAGAGTGAACTCTCTCTACTTATTCAGAAATGCAGTCTGAATTTAAGTATCCAAAAACAATTTAAGAGTAGTCAACAGCCGCATTTTTTAAAAGAATACAACAAAAAAATATTTAGAAAGGCACGCCTCCCTGGGCACACTCATACACACATTGAATGAGTAGAAACAACTCCTGAATTGAAAGCATCAAGAAAGCGAAATATAAATATATTCAACAATAGAACTTACAGAAGCTAATCCTAATAAAACTTCTTGGTCATATATTTGAAAAAAATTAAATAATTTAAATTTAGTATATAAACTAATTAGACGCCCTACTAATATCTGGTTTTTTTAATTTAGGCATCGCCACCTTAATCCTAACAACGCCATACAATTAAACAAATTCAATCAATTAATTGAACTAATGCATATTGCTTTCTCTAATTTAAACAAATCTAAATAAAGTTTCCAAGGTCATGCATTGAAGCAATTAAATTTAGTAAAAGAACTAATACTAATGTCTTATCACTAATTTAAACAGTTTGAGCTCATAAAAAATCGTTATCCAGAATCAAAACTTTTAAGGCAAACTTTCTAACCAACCAAAACAATTGGAAACACACACTTTACAACGATTACAGATAAGTAATTAATAAAAATAGTAGGAGCAAACAACCAAGGACTCCACAGGCAACAGAACAGTACAGAAAAGGGGAAACAAACCTCAGGAGAAGACTTAGTCTGCTTCTGCGACGTATCAAGCTTCGCTTTTTCTAAAGTAACGGTGCCAAAAGAACTAAGTTCTTTCTTCATAACCGGAGCATACATCACCGGAGACGAATAATAAGAAAGTCCGGACGACGACGGAGAATCTGAATACGCCGGAGCTTCAAAACATCGCTCTAAATTAGAAGCAGCAGCGTCTGTACCATCTATAGGCGGCGAAAATGACGCTTTAACATCAAATACAGACTTCCGGAGCTTGACAGGCAGAGAAGGAGAACGGCGAAGATTAGTGGTGGAAGGTAAGAATATGATTCCGGACGATAAGGTTTTGGTGGATGGAATTACAGGCGTGATTTGAGAACTCGGGAAAATTGTGTGAGACATTATCACCAGTTCTTTATAATCACTCTTTTTCTTCTTGCTCTGATTTTTCACCGGTTTTTCCTAATAATGGAGGGAAAAAAAAACCTTCGCGGGGGAGGAAAATGAATTCCTCTCTCTCGGAGAGCAGATAGAAAGATAGAGAGAGGAAAAAAGAAGGGAAATGGGGAAGGGAGAGAAGTTGGGCTTTTGATGGGGACGAAGTTGGAGAGGAGGGGGAGGCTAGCGACAAACCCAATCCAGATTGTGAGTCGACTCGGTAGGGATGATTGATTTTATGGTGCACGAGTTGAGTTAACTCGGCCGCCTTCTGAAACTTTGACTTCAAAGTGGTCCGAGTTAAATTACAGGCTTAGCGGATAAAAATAATGGAAAAGTTTCATATATTCATCAAATAAATTATTTTATACATATATATTCATGATTTTTTTTTGTTTAAAAAAAATTATAAAAAAATTCGAAAAGTCGCATAGATATTTTTTTTATAAAAAATTATATATTTTTATTTATTTATCATTTTCTATTATTAAATATACGTTAAATAAGTATTTTTTAAAATACGTTAACTAAAATTTGCAACTACTAAAGAAGAATGTAAAACTTTGCAACTTTTCTTACGCATTCTTTACTTTAGTCATAGGAACAACAGAAGAAAGGAAGTTAAGGAAAGTTAACAGAAAAAAATTTGGAAAGAAAGGTAGAATCTAACAATGGAATTCCAAAAAGCTATTCTTTTCTTGTTCATGCTCATGTACTTCTACTATGGATTTCTTGTACGTATAAAAATCTGGAATTATTTTTGATCCGTCTCTTACAAACCATTCTCCGTGTCTCCGATTCTCTGAAATCTTTTAATTTCAAATAAAATTATATAATTTATAACCATGTCAATGATTCCTCGTTCTCGGGTTGTCGTTAATGGAGTTCAAAGAATGAGAACTTACCATTACTATTGGTGTCGACATTGCCAGAGATCAGTAAGAACCACCACCGCGAATCCTTCCGAGATAATTTGTCCCCGTTGTCTCGGCGAGCTCCGGTACGAGCTTGACATGTCCAGACCATGGCTTATGGCAACAAGGCTAGATGCTTATGCTAATGCTAATGCTAACACAACCACGGCTGCTCGATTGCTCGATGCAATTGCTCAATTGTTCGATCCTTCTCCAGTTATTGCACTCCAACAGCTCGACGAAAGTATCCAAAGACACCGTGCTCGTGTTCTGACCCAATTTATTGGTTCTGAATCTGATGATGATCTTCGTCGTCGTCAGAGGACGAATAGGAGTAATAGTATTACTGATCGTGACGAATTGTATGAATTGTTGATCCGAGAAGGACTGACTCGAAATCAGGATCATGGGCCAGCAGGAGCAGGAACAGGGCCGCCGCCTCCGGCATCTGTTTCGGCAATTGAAGCACTGCCGAGAATCGTTGTCACAAGGACTAATAATCTGTTGGCTAGAAATAATGATGATTCTGAGAATTCTTCCTGCTGTTGTTGTCCTGTTTGTAAAGATGAGTTCGAAATTGGGGGAGAAGTGACGGAACTGCCGTGCAAACATTTGTATCATTCCGATTGTATTGTTCCGTGGCTGCACATCAATAATACTTGTCCAGTTTGTCGGTACGAGCTGGAACCAGGATCACGTTCATCATCAAACCACTACAACTATGTCCATGGAGATCATCAACAATCTGATGATTATAATGATGATGAAGAAGATGAAGATGAAGGAGAAACAAGACCGGATCTACTAGACAGGAGATGGAGGCAGTTATTTTCTTCGTGGCCGTTCAGTGTATTCGCCAGTTGGACTTACAGTTACTTAAGCTATATGGAGAATAATCGAAGAAATGCTGCTCGAGCTCGAGCTCGAGGAGGTCAGGTTAATTTAATTTTCATTTAAAACTCAAAATTAATCCCTCCATCGCCATGCCATTTCTGTTCCTGTCAATGTTCATCCTGATGTCCTATTAAATCTGCACTGCCATGGAATTAAGAAGATTCAGCTACATCAATGAACAAAAATGGCCTAACTTACTTACTTTTGTTTCTGTGCGCAGATACATGGTCGTGGTGGCCTTTTCGGATTATTCCGTAGCATCTGTTTGCTGATTTTGCACTTTCTTACAGTAGCTTTCTTGTTAATTCGTCTTCCTCAGGACAGGTATATTTCAACTTGAAAACTGATTCAAGAACTTAAAAAAAAAACCTAATTAATAATAATACAGAAACAGGGGAAAAAGAAAAGCAATGTAAAAAAAGTAGTTCAAGATAACATTATACTAGGCAAAAAAAATATAAAAATAATTGATAAGAGAAAAGATCAGCTTGAGAATTGAGATCATTCATCCTGAAGAAAAGAGATTACAAAACTGAGCAGCAGGTACGAGCATCTTCATCTTACCTATGATTATTCTGTGTTTTTCTTTCTATAGTCAGATGAATTAAAGATGGAATATAATATATATATATATATATATATATATGTTTGTGTGTATAGATTTTCGAAAGTTTTAGTGATAATTGATGATTTAAGTATTTCAGATTCATGTCCTGAAGACTGAGGGAAGGAAGACACTCAAGAAACTGAACAAATCTGAAGAAAAATGAAGCATTTTACTAAAAACTGGATTGAATTTTTGTGAGAAAGTTTCATGGAAATGACAAGCAGAGAGAAATATATATATATTATACATATATTATATGTACCTATTTAATTATTGATATTTTTAATAAGTGACTATGTAATATTATATATATATATATATTTTTTTTTTAAAGTAAATTATTTATTGATTTTGCAATCATAAAATGAGTTAAAATAATAAATAATAATAAATTCATTTATCCCTGTGGAGGTTTTCCGGGGGATATGGCTGGCTAACTTCCAGAGTCCGTGCAGTTAAAGTGATTTGCTAAGTTACGGTGTGGCTGCAATTTATACAGCGAGAGAAAGGTTAAATATCTAGCAGAAATCTAATGGAAAGCCCTAATTTGACAGAGTTTTGCAAGGGAATGTGATTCGCTGCTGCTTGGATTCCTCGTGGGGATATTATGGGTTTCACAGTGCCGTCTAATCATGAATTCTTCCGCATGCCGATATCTGGAGTAGGTTCCACAACCGCTCACCTCATCACCAACGCTGCGGCTCTTCGTCTTGGGAGCTTCGTCCGCCACCGCATACGTCTCCGGTTTGTTCTGCCTTCCTCCGCTTTCGAGGTAGAGATTTAGTAGAACTTTAGTTGCGCATGTCGTAGTTATCTCAGGATTTCAGCTTTCATAGTCTTTGAAATTTTTGCTCCATTTATTCGATCTTCTAAATACTTTAATGTTCCTCAACTGATGATTTTGAGTCGATTGAACTATTATGATCGTATGATCAAATCCTTTTAAAACGCCTTAAGTCGGTCTTCTTTTGCGATGGACTTTTGCACAGTTTTTCAATTTAAGAATAACAAAAATCTCGGTAAGGTTTATTATTTCATACTAGTAAAAAATTGTTGAATCAATTTAGATATGAATCGAGAGTTTGCTTTCAAAATGTTGAACGGGTGTTATTATGATAGGTTTGATCTGGATTGTGGCAGATGCATAATAGAAACGCTATTTCAGTTCCAGAACGCCTACCTTTTCTCCTTTCTGTTATGTTTTGAAATTTGGTTTTCAACTGACAAGAAGAGAAATGATAACGGTAACCAACGTATGGTTATACATCCTTGAAAATTTTGTATGGTTGGTTTGTTGCCACGAAAAGGATGAATGAGGAATGCTAAACCTTTTGGTTGTTGGAGTTAATTCTAAAAGGCTGGAAAGGCTTTGCTGTAGGGCATTTTCATTTGTGTAATACTTTTTTATGTTCATGTTATTCTTAATGTTATTGATAGCTGATGTTGCATCTCTCTGTACAGTATAGATCCCATCTAGATCATCTGATCCCCTTCCAGCATGTCTGGAGTGAAAAGCCCTTCCAGCTTACAGGCTTTGACATCCTTCGGTTGTCATATGAAACAATCTCTTCCAAATGTATGAGTTGGTGCTTCATCAAAGGGAATGAGGATAAAAGCAACTCCGACAGTGTTAGGAAAGAACCTCAACGAACTCTATTCAGTGGGAGGAAATGGACCAACATACTACTTGCTGTTAATATTGTGTGAGTCTTTCTTGTTTGAAACGAAAGTTTACACTTGTATACATTGATATAGCTGTTTTTGTGTGGCACGTTTTATACTCTGGTTTATTGTGTTTGTGAGTTTTTCTAATCCTCTTCTTCTCTGAACCTTGAAAATGATTTTCAAACAACTCTCTGCCCTTATTTCTTCTGCAGGGTCTATATGGCACAGTTTGCAACTCAAGGAAAGCTGTTATTTTTGGGTGCAAAGGTTAGACTTATTCATACAAGTATAAGGCTTAAGGGAAAAATAATTATCATGGAACCTTTCAAATACTACTAATGTATTTGCTAGTCTGCAAGCAGAGCCATAGAGCTAGTAAAATGAAAATAAAAATTTGATAATGGTAATTTTTATTGTGCAGATTAATAGTCTTATTGACAAAGGGGAGTTTTGGAGGCTAATAACGTCTGCCTTCTTGCATGCAAATATTGGACATCTAATGGTCTGTTTTAAATCTTACAGCTAAAGTTCTTGTTTCAGTTGTTTTTCAATTTGATGGTTCTAAAGAGTTTTACAATTTTCAGGTTAATTGCTATTCTTTAAACTCCATTGGACCTACTGTTGAGAATATTATTGGTCCTAAAAGATTTCTTACCGTATATACAGCCTCTGCAATTGCATGTAACAACTTTAACACCCTTTACAGAGCTTATCAATTGCTTGTCCTCAAATAATCATCCTACAGTTTACACTTCACTGTGGTTCTGATTATTCATTTGAAAATCAGCTTCTGCAATGAGTTACTACTTGTGCAAAATACCTGCGGTTGGTGCATCCGGAGCCATTTTTGGATTGGTAAGTTCTTAAATTCTTCTTCAATGGAAGGTTTTTTCCGTTAATGTTTATTTGAAATCGGGACTAACCATATCAGACTTTAAGAAGATTTAAAGCAGAAGCTACTAATGAAGGGCCTCACGATTTACAATAACATAATATCCATTTTACCTATTTTATACATATACATAAAATAATATTATAGTTTTAAAAATTATTTCAAATTATCTAAAACTTAAGTTATGTTCATGTGTTTTTGCATCATCAGGTTGGATGTTTTGGCGTATTTGTCTTGAGGCACAGGGACATGGGTAGAGGCCTTGATCAATATCTACAGCACATAATGCGTGTTATTGTGTTGAACATCGTATAAATCCTGTCTTATTTCCATTTTATCTTTCAGGACTTCGTTATACCTTCCATGCTCATTCACCAGTCTTATTGATAATTATTTTCCGTCACTCGTCTGTTACAGGGTATTGGGATGCTATTCAAAGGCATTGATAACTGGGGACATGTAAGTGTACAAGCAAATGCACCGTTTCTTTGCTGCTTCATTTGGTGTTCCTTTGGCTTTTACTTTCAGTTCACTTTAATCAACACTGCAATTATTGGATCATAGTAAAAATGTTGATAGTGAGTAGACATCATAGCATTGTTAGGTAACCCAGTGGTACTGCAAATAATATAATTCTCTGAATACTTCCCTCTCGTCTTTTTTAGGGGGTTTTTGAGTATGATTATAATTTTCAAGTCTCAAAATTTCAGGTTGGAGGGTTGCTAGGTGGAGCTGCTGCTTCCTGGCTCCTTGGTCCAGCATGGAAGTTAGAATCCATCACGCCTGGAGGATACAAAGTCTTAGTGGACAGGGCACCCATATTCACTATCTTGAAGACTGTAAAAGCAAAACAAGACAGATAGGGCAATATTTATGGGTTAGGCTTGTATTTTGAAGGTCACTCACACTATCTATACCTACTCAATTCTGGCTTCCAGGAAATAAAGGATGGGAATTGGATCTTAAAAAACCACTTTGAATTTAGTGTTAACCATGATCTTCCAAGTTGTAAATTTTTCCAATTGGTTGCCGAAAATACAGGTTCTATTATCCAAATATTTCTCATGGCTATGTTCCTGTGCATCTTTTACACATAAGAAGACTACTCAAGAAGGATCTAGCAATCACAACAAAGATGCAGGACACATACACACATATACATATATCCTCAAAAGCTGCTAGATAAAAATATAATATCATATATATGTATGTATATATTCCATAAGATCAAGATCAACTTGAACATTAGATAATTTTCTTTTCTTTCTTTCTTTCTTTTTTTTTTTCTTTTTCTTTTACCGTATAAAAATTTGTGTAGTTTTGTTAGGCACACTGCAGATGTTCAAGAAGAGCCTACAGATTTCATTTCACAATTGGTTCTCCTTGAAAGTCTGCAGGGAAGCACTTCATAAGCAGTCACCGTATAGAGGAAAGCTTATTCCCTTCGGGAACCGCCATCCTAGAAAATTTTGTTCCGTGTCACTTACTGTTAAATAGATGTGGCGAAGGCCTGCCAACTTATGGCTTCGACCTGTGAGACTTCTCAGTTCAGTTCATGTACACTTGCAACAGCATCTATCTCTTCTTCCTACAACTATATGATGTAATCTTTTTCCTTCTTTGGAACAGTAACTGTAAGCTTTTCGAGCATGTTTAGATACAACTCAACCCAAGTGAAATGTGGAACAAAGAAGACTGAACATCAAGAGTTCGAGTAAGCAAATCCACCAGATCTTGTATGAAGAGCCTTGTCGTAACCAAGCTGCAAACAGATCATCTACCATCAATAGCTTGAACAATTAATGAAAGAAAAAGACTCCACAAATGACTGATAGTTCCATGATTTTCAGGGAAGTATGTTCAAATACCCTTTTTCATCTTCCTTTCTTTCTTTCTTAGCGGTGAATAAAAATAGAGCAACAATCCTAGTACTTAGTTATAGATAATAAGGGCAGAGTAAACCAGAAACTTTCTTTCTTACAATGAGAAAGCAAAAGGATACTCTTTGCTATCAAAGGGCTGTGTTCTTAAAAATATTGGCACAACGTTATCAGTTTACAGTAATGAACTCTTCAAACAGCTTAGTTTAACTATTCTAACAGGCTTTTGACACTGTACGAGAATGACGAGTGGATCATCTTTAGATTAATGTTTAAGTGGTGAAGTTGAAATGAAGCAAAGTATTCCATAAACAGCTCAACAACAGAAGCTACTAGAAGCAGGTGTTTAAAATGGAAAATGGATGCATAAGGTAAAACAATACCCTTAATATGATAAACTAGGTTCACACTCTGCTCAAAAACTCAGGGAAGCATTACGAAGAAGGGCCAAGATCAGATATGAACAATTACTTAGGGAAAAAACCTCGTAATGATAAAAAGCAAAAGAACTGCACTAGTAACTTACACGATGAGGATGCTGACATTGAAGATAATACACCTGGTGGAGACACCAACATTTTCAAATTCACTGTGTTTGAACCCTCATTTGATCCACAAGATACAGCAGGTGAAGGAGGATCTATGGGCATCTTTGAATTTGGTCCTTTGACAGGTGGACGACAAGAAGTAGTGGGTGATGAGTTGGAAATGGACGGGTTAGTATGTTGTGTTGGTGACGAGCTTGGAGATATAGTTGGGACACAGTTAGGACTCTTATGATTCACTGTACGAGAATTGGGGCCAGAATGCCAATGGGTTGAAGAGCATTCTGGATTGGGAGCAAATGCACGACTCGCATCAGAAGGTGCTGATCTATAACTACCGGAAGGTGCTAAATGATGAAAGTTGACAGGAGCTGGCGGATCAGATTGAAAATGAGGAGCAGGAGAAAGTGATGGTCCACTATCCCAAATTGTCTCTGGAGATGGGGACGGGGATGGCGATGGAGCAGGACTTGGTGGCAAAGGATGAAGAGAATGATTTAGACAGGAAGATAAAATAACTTCTTTAACTTTACCAAAAACAGAGTTATCAAGTCCAAGATTTTTTGCAGAAGATCCTGAAATTATTTGAGCCAATTGTTTCAATCTCTGAGGCAACAGAAATCCCAAGTCTGAAGTAATTGAAGCATCAACTACAACTGGGGGATCTCTTGTAGATCCCTTCTTGTTTGTCACCTGCAGATACACATTCTGAAAAGAGAAAACATGACAGTTCTAGTTATAATCAACATATTCCAGAGCTAGTGAGGGAAAAAAAGAGTGCATAAAGGAAAGATAAACAAGATCTACAATTCAAGCAAGCCAAGGCAAAAAATCAATCGGTATCCAACATTTCAACACTAGTTATACACTGATAAAGAAGATATCAACCAGTGCACAACAATCTCCTTTTTATGAAATTATTAGAACAATGTGTACAAAGTACCGCACGCAGAAGTAAAGAAAATATCTACATGGAAATAGTTGTCAACCAGATAAAGGTATACCTTAACCCTCCCTCCAATTCAATTTAGTTCTCAACAGTTTCTACTTTTGTTGTTTCATTTTAGATATAAATCTCATATATCAATGGTGTAATTATTACTTTTATTTCCATTTTACCCTTGTTAATTCTCTCTTCTCGAACAATGTCATGTTAGTATTTTAAACTAACTAAACATAAACAATTCCAATCACCCACCACTACATAATTTTCATAGAGTTATAAAATATATGGAGAAATTCAAAAAGATGAAGAATTAGTATAATGTTAATTTTGAGATATAAGATTGATTTTTTTCATTTTAATATATGTTTTAATAAATTTTGGCAATTCTTGTGTCATATCCTAAATTGAAACTAACTTGAATGGAAGGCAGTATTCCGTGTATCTAAAATCCATAAACAGAGAAACAGGTATCCACAAAGTACAAAGTTGAACAGAAAATAAATTTGTACCTCATCAGGCATCAGATGCAAACCCAATCTCAGCTGTCTATTCAACGCCATAAAGTTTTCTCTAATTTCATCGATAGAATTGTTAAGGGTAAAATTGAAGAGAATCTCGGGTATCTGCCCAATAGGTGGTGCTAGTTTTTCTGGGATTAATGTAATGCCACCCTGTAACTTCAAAATATTGAACGAGAAGGGTTGTCCAAATGTTGCATTAGTCAGAGTCAAATTGGAGCCTTGAAGATACAGATCTACTAGAATTGACCTCAGCAAAGTTAAGAGATATGGATCAGTTGAAACATTAGGTTGACCGGGTAGGACACCAAACACCACATCAGTCCAGTTAGATATTTCCGCACGGTGCATGGACAAGATAGCAACCTGTCAGAAACAAGTAAATTGTCAGCTTAGTTTCACCATTTCATGCAAAAATATACTGTAAGACAAAGGGAAACCACTCGAAGAAACCTTTGTCGATGGAAGGGCTATCTCATCAAAGATATCATGCTCTAATTCTGAAATGTGAGGAATGAGCTCCGTGACAGGCTTCGGCAGCCTGAAGTATGCTTGTGCAGTGGCTGAAAATGAAATACAAGAGAATATGAGTTCAATATATCAAAATTCAAGAGCACCAATAAAACATGTACTAGAAAAAAAAAGTTGAAACAAATTAAATTACCAATCAAAAGTCTAATTATAAGGAAATTTTTCTGATGAAAAGTAGGACCATAGATTAAATTATGCCACTAGCACAGACCATTTAACATCTAATACAGACTTCCTATAATTATAAGACAGAAGAAAGATCCTAAGCCATTTACCACACTCCAACTCTTCAGTGTTATGCAAACAAAACAAATTCACAGGTTTCCTGCATTCTTGGAATGACAAAGAAACTCGCAATCCATGGAAAACAATGAATAGTTTCTCTCAATTAATGCATTTCATTTAAGGAAATCATCAGGTTGTTTCCCGCAAACTTGGCCATGTAACCAGAAACGTAAATGCCTATTTCACTTCGGTCACAATTGAAGAGAATACCAAAAACCTGAAAATCGCCTCAAAGCAGCTTCTTGTTTTCATTTGTGATCTTTAAATCTGATCTTAAGTCAACAGTTCATACTTGAAATAAGCTGCCCAATCATAAAAAAAATTCAGAACGATTAACCCGAAACTACTAATTCCACATTCATTTCACGGCGAAATTAAGGCCAATATGAGCAAGCAACTCCATAATTCGCCTAAAGAAAAAAACCTGACCATTTTGCCCAAACTCCCAAAAACCCCAAAAGTAAAACCCTAATTCACCAGCAAAAAAAAACGTGGGAATATCACAGCCAATAAACAAAAATCCTAAAAAAAAAAAAAACTAATAAGAGTTCAGAAATTAAACAAACAGATAAACAAAGAAAAAAACAACGCATACCACTCAATTTGATCGACTCTTTTGCATCAAACCCAGATTGCTTAGAATGATGTGGAAGAACAGAAAAGACGGCGTAGACAGAAAGGGAAAGGGTCAGAAGCAAAACAAGGAAGCATTTGAAACTGAACAGACTGAAAATTCTTGAAAGACCGATCGAACATGTGTTGCAACAGAAGATTCTAGAACAAAACCCATCACCACCACCTCTTCCTCGCTGTGGCTGCACCACCGGCAGTTGTTGTCGTGACAGTTTCCCCATACCCACAGCAGCATCGGCACAAACAATTGCAGTAATAGTAATAATAAACTGTACTAGTTTTTTCCCCTTCCCCTACACTTCCATACAGACTTCTAAGTTAAGTTCCAAATTTTCTCTCTCTAAAAACTGTATAGAAACGACGAATGGGTCTTATTGTTTCATGGACAAGTGTTCATGCTGAACATTTATGTCCTTTTCTCTCTCTCCCACTCCCTAAAGTGTACGTACCACATGCTACTATATATATATATATATCTTTATTTCTCATAAATTTATAATAAAATAAATAAATAAAAGACAGTAAATTAAATATGATAATAATTAACTGAATTTATTTTACTGCTCGCTTAAATAAACTAATACAAACATTTATTTTTATTTTTTTTTTTTTAAAAAGGTAAAAATACAAAGGAGGAGAATTTGGGTACCCAAAGTTGATGAGAAGCAAAGGTGAAAAAGAAAGGGATTATAGAAAGTGGATAAAATGATATATATATATATATATTATCATTTATTATATAAAAATTCACCGCTAAGAATGCAAATTTGAAATGAGTTATGTATTTGTATCTACATACATTTCCTTTCTCGCTCTACTTTTACTAAAATTGTTCATGAGAGAGAGTGTATGCTTTTTTCCATACTTATATAATATTTCTTGATTCTTGATGATTGATTTGTCCATTTTGAAATCTTGAACCTTCCTCTCTATTCATTTCAACAAAAGGGTTTTCCTTACCAGGCACAAAAATATTACCATTCACATACATACACGTGGAGCTGAATATTTTTTTAAATAAGCAAATTAAAAAAACAAATATTATCATTTTATTTAATTTTCTTTTTCTTAAAATAGGGAGGAGGTCCATGTATCATGTCTTTCAACAATTTTTAATAATTTAATAAATAATACAGCCCATGTGTGTGATTTTTAATTTTAAGGGCAAAGAACATAAGTTCAATTAATTGTTTTTTTGATATACAGATTATTAATTTACTGTAAATTGGATGTTCCACTACTTAGCTTTTCTCGCTTAACTTATAGTGCACACAAGGTCTACAAAGAGAAGCAAATTAAGGTTGCTTTTGCATAAATCTAATGCTACTGCTAGCCACTACTTATTAGATTGAAGCCTAACATTTGACCATTTGTTTTTATCAGATCTAGCATTTTTAGGTTACTTGGGAAAATTTCACAAAATTGGTGTTTTGAGCAAAGCAATTATATTCACTTTTGTACAAGTGATGAAAAACTTGATCACTTTCATCTAACTCCTGGAAATATACACACATATACATACATATATATATATATATATATATATATATATATATATATATATATATATATATATATATATAGTTCCATTAATGAAAAGACAAATCACAATTAAACTAAGAAACTACAATAAGGCAGCCTCTTGAGAAATCTAAGAACTAGAACTTCCACAAAATGAATTTCCTCCCCCACAATATCCCAATCAAATCAATTTACATTTGTTCACAAAACAACAAAAATACTGAACAGGAGATGCCATCATCAAACAAGGAGACAGGGTGCTGATGAATTAGTTCATTAACCATTGTCTTGGAATACAAGATCATCACTGTGTTAATGAAATTCAAATAACAGGTAATCTAATCCAATCAGTGATGAAAAAATTCTCACGTTATATCAAGTAACATCAACCAACTCAGCCATTGAGCACATTCGGATTATATTTTTGAAATAGACCATAACACTCGAGGGAGGTCGGCCAACCAGGTTCATCAAGTTAAAAATGTTTAATTACAATACAAATACCAGTTGCAGAACTGAAAAATATGAGCAAATGAGTAATGTAACTGACATGGCAAAACAAAAATATGTTGTTAATGGCCACTACCTACAATCTTCCAATTAATTTTATAACACACTTCCAATTAATTTTATCCCCTTAACCAATCCATTATATTTTCCTGAGGATTTGCGAGGATTTGCTTTAACAGTCATCCACTAGATTAAAATTTGTGATATCAAAGAAAAAGGAATTGAAGTGTCTTTTTCTCAGCAAAATATCAACCACAAATACTACATAAAAAAATATAAGAAAACAATTAAAAGCCACAAAAATTTAATGTTAGAAAAAGGCAATATATCATTGGGGATGAAAACTCTTGAGACAATTGCTACGCTCAAACTGAACCAGTCTACACATTCTCCAAATTAACTTAATCATAAAGTGTGCAATTGACAAAAAACAAACCATCAAGGACTATATATCCTACTAATAAACTACTCACTCTTCCTCTGCTATTCTTCCTTTCTCACTAACATAGATACCATCCAGGAACTTTCTGATATCCTTGTTTTTGACATGGCATTTCTGTCAAAATGATACAGAGAGAGGTCAATACATTAATCATAAGAAAATGAAATTAAAAAAATGAGTAGCATAGAGCAATTCCTACTTGGTTGATCAAAGCAGCAGAACGAGACACGAGTTCAATGTCATTTCCATCCAAGACTAACTCGTCCTTGACCTTCTCGGACCTCACGACAGTAACTCCATCGAGCATATCAACCTTCCTAACCTGAATCAACAAGTATAAATCCAAATTTCACCTAAATTTAACACCATAAATGAAGAAGCTAGGAATGATTACTGTAATTTATACTCGATTTACTTTCACCAAAAAATAACAATCTGAAGATTTGAAATCAAACAACACGTGAACAAATAATAGTAAGGGCGAGAAGATGATGAACTTTTACACACCTTCTTCTCCCCAAGGAAATTTCGGATCTCAATCGCGCGATTGCTGTTGGTAATAGAGGCATTGATGGGAAAGTGAGCATATACGAATCTCATCTTATATCGGTAGCCCTTGGTAACGCCGGTAATGAGATTCTCAACATGGCTGAGAGCAGTACGAATGGCGGCGGTAGTCTTACGAGAACCAAACCAGGCATCAACCTTCAGTTTCTTTTTTCCGTCCTCGTCAGTGATGAGCTGAAAATCGAGGTTTAGATGCTTAAAATTCCTTCTGAGCGTTCCTCGAGGCCCCTCCACCTCGATCTGCTTCGCCTTAATCTTAATCTTAACCTCATCCGGGATGTCCATAGTTTCCGATGACAAAATTGTCTTCATTTTTTCCTCCGATCTTCCGCTCCCGCTTTCCCTCTCTCTGTTGGCAGGTGAGTTATAAACCCTAACCCTTTTTTTATATATACTAAGAAACCCTAGTATCTTTAACCTTTCATTTAATCAGAATAATATTAATAATATGGTATTAAAATATTAACATATTTTATATTAACTTTGTAAAAAAGAATTTTAAAAAAAAAACTAAATATATTTTATAAAAATTTATCTTATATTTTCTAGTAATACTTGATTTTCTTTAAAAAAAATTTAAAATTGAAATAATTTTCACTAAATCCAAATATAACTTTTCATTTTAATATGACAAGTTGAGTAAGCCGTTGACTTAAAAAAAATCATATAAATATAAACAGTATTATTTCACTCCATAAAATAAATAAAAATATTAAATCATATAGAGAAAAAACATATTAAATTCTTTGATATATATGTATAAATGTTGTTCAAAATGAATAACAAGACTGATATACGTTTAAAAGGTCATAATTTATTCTTTTAATTAATATTTTAAGTTGATAATTGTTATGAATTTCGGACATTCATTACATTAATGGATGTTCATCATCCCAGAAAATTACGAAAGATGATAAATATCACCTAATAGTTATAATATTGCATATATATATATATATATATATATATATATATATATAAATGTAAGTGGGTGTAATGATGTTGTATAGATAATGGATGTAATGATGGATGAATATATTTATATATTCATTTAATGGATGTAATGATGGATGAATATATTTATATATTCATATGTATGTATATATATAGGTGTAAGGTTTTGAATGAACTGAACAAAAAAAAAGGAGAAAAGGATTTTGATTTTGATACAATTGCATCTTCATTTCCCAAATTCCCCAGAACCAATTCTCTCAACCTTCCTCTCTCCCTCTCTCCCTATATCTCCACACTAATTACTATTTTATATATATTATACTAAATATATACACACATATATATAGATCATATAATTTCATAACACGTTATCAGCACGAGTCTCTACCAACAACACGATTATCTACAACCGGTACGTTATCAGACAGGTACGTTTATTATTATTATGGCAAATTTAACTAAATTGGAATTTGTGGCTCTTGATGTCACCGAAAAAAATTATTTGTCATGGACACTAGATGCCGAGATGCATCTTGCTGCGATGGGTCTAGCAGACACCATCGTACAAAATAATATATCATTAATACAAGATCGTGTCAAAGCTATAATATTTATTCGTCATCATCTTCAGGAAGATCTTAAAAATGAATATCTTACCGTGAAAGATCCTTTTATTTTGTGGAAAAATTTGAAAGAAAGATTCGACCACCAGAAGATGGTCGTTCTCCCAAAGGCACGGTATGACTGGTTGCACCTGAGGTTGCAAGATTTCAGATCCATAAGCGAGTATAACTCCGCAATGTTTAAAATAGTTTCACAATTGAAACTATGTGGAGTTGATATAACAGATGATGATATGCTGGAAAAAACATACTCCACTTTTCATGCCACGAATATTGTCCTGCAGCAACAATATCGTGAGAAAGGTTTTAAGAAATATTTTAAATTAATTTCTTGTCTTCTTGTTGCGGAACAAAATAATGAATTATTAATGGAAAATCACGAGACTCGACCTACTGGTTCTACTCCATTCCATGAAGTGAATGCTGTTAGAAATCATGATCCCAGAAGAGATCGTGACCGTGGTCGTGGTCGTGGTCATTACCGTGGTCATAGCCGAAAATATGATCATGGACGCCGTGATCAATTTGGCCCTTACAATCGTAATAATATTTCAGGTGCCAAAAATGTTAATAACCACCCGAAGTGGATAAAACATAATGGGAAAAGAAATACTGTTCCGAAAAATTATGAGGACATATGTTATCGTTGTGGCATGAAAGGTCACTGGTCTCGTATTTGTCGCACTGCAAAACATCTTGTTGATTTATATCAAGCATCTATTGAAGGGAAATGTAAAAATGTTGAGGCAAATTTTACTTCTCAAAATTTACCTCATGAAAGAAATGATGAAGATCTTGAAGATAATGATGTTGGTATAACTCACTTGGATGTTGCTGATTTTTTCAAGCATCCAGAAGGAAGAATTGATCATTTAATTGGATATGGAAGTGTCAAAAATTAATTAGAATATTATTATCTAATTATTGTAATATTTTAGTATTACTTTTATTGTAATATTATATGCTTAAATTTTTTTTTTTGTAAAATTTTGTTATCAGACAGATGGGTTGTTCAAATTTCTGTGAACAACGATATCGAAAGTGTCTGTCTTATTGACAGTGGAACTACGCACACCATATTGAAATACAAGAAGTATTTTTCTCACCTGAATGTGGGAGAAACGTGTGTTACCACAATAAATGGTAGTGCAAAACTTATTGAAGGCTCCGGAAGAGCTAATATAATATTACCGGGAGGAACTATGATTGCTATTGATAAAGCATTATATTCCTCAAAATCTCAAGAAATTTATTGAGTTTTAAAGATATCCGACGGAATGGATATCATGTTGAGACTATAGAAGAAAATGGTCATGAATATTTGGATCACAAAATGACCTCCGGTAATAAAGTTTTGTTGGAAAAACTACCATCCTATCCTCTGGCCTATATTATGCAAAAATAAATGCTATTGAGGCGCATCATTTAGTAAACCAGAAGTTTACTAATCCCGTTACTTTTAAAGTTTGGCATGACCGTTTGGGTCATCCGGGATCAATTATGATGCGAAAAATTATCGAAACAACGCACGGTCATCCTTTGAAAAATCAAAGGATTTTGACTTCTGATAAACTTTCATGTGCTGCATGTTCCAAAGGGAAACTAATTATAAAACCAGCACCATTGAAAGTAGGAGCTGAAAGTCCTACATTTCTAGAACGGATTCATGGAGATATATGTGGACCGATTAGTCCACCATGTGGGCAATTTCGATATTTTATGGTTTTAATTGATGCATCGACCCGATGGTCGCATGTTTGTTTATTGTCAACTCGCAACCTGGCGTTTGCGAGATTACTTGCCCAAATAATTCGCTTAAGAGCGCAATTTCCTGATTATCCTATTAAGCGAATCCGTCTAGATAATGCTGGTGAATTTACTTCGCATGCATTTAATTCTTATTGCATGTCGATTGGAATAATTGTTGAACATCCTGTAGCTCATGTTCACACACAGAATGGTCTAGCTGAATCATTTATTAAAAGACTTCAATTAATTGCCAGACCATTATTATGAAAACAATCTCCCTACAGCAGCCTGGGGACATGCAATTTTGCATGCTGCAGCACTTGTGCGTTTAAGGCCATCGAGTTATCATAAATTTTCTCCCATACAATTGGCTTTTGGTTCAGAGCCAAATATTTCTTATTTGAGAATTTTTGGGTGTGCTGTATATGTTCCAATTGAACCACCCCAACGGACAAAAATGGGTCCACAAAGAAGATTGAGGATATATGTTGGGTATGACTCCCCGTTCATTATAAGGTATCTTGAACCTTTGACAGAGGATGTATTTACAGCAAGATTTGCTGATTGCCATTTTGATGAAAATTTGTTTCCCAAATTAGGGGGAGAGAATAAATTGCATAAAATTGAACTTGCGTGAAAAACTTCTTTGAATCATTTAGATCCACGCACAAATATCAGTGAACTTGAAGTTCAAAAGATTATACATTTGCAACAAATTGTAAATCAACTGCCAGATTCTTTTGCTGACTCTAGTAGAGTCACTAAATCGCATATTCCAGCTATAGATGCTCCTATACGAATAGAAGTTCCTGAATGACAGAAAGTTAATCCTATAGCTATCGAATCAAAAACACGCCAGAAGCGTGGCCGACCCCTTGGTTCTAAAAATAAAAATCCTCGAAAGAAAAGAGGAACAAATGATCCAGAAGATCATATTGATGAAATATAAAAAGAAAACCAAGGGAAGACTGATGAAAAGATTTCAACTATAAATGATGATGAGAATTCTGAAATCTCAATTAATTATTCCAGTTCGAATCAAAGTTGGGATCGAAAAAACGTTGTTATTGATAATGCTTTTGCATACAACGTAGCCCTTGATATTTTCAAGGATAATGAGGATTTAGATCCTTTATCAGTTGAAGAATGTCGGCATAGAATTGATTGGCCTCAATGGAAAGATGCGATTCAAACGGAGTTAAATTCGCTTGCGAAGCGAGAAGTTTTTGGACCTGTAGTCCAAACGCCAAAGGATATAAAATCTGTTGGCTATAAATGAGTGTTTGTGCGAAAACGAAATGAGAATAATGAAGTCATAAAATATAAAGCACGACTCGTCGCACAAGGCTTTTCGCAAAAGCCAAGAATTGATTATGATCAAACTTATCCACCCGTTATTGATGCTATTACACTCCGATATCTAATAAGTATGGCAATTCATGAAAATGTGGACATGCGTCTAATGGATGTTATTACAGCTTATATTTATGGAAGTCTCGAAAATGAAATTTATATGAAAATCCCTGAAGGATTCAAATTACCAAAGGCTTCTAAAGGCCCTCATGAAAATTATTCTATCAAATTACAGAAATCATTATATGGGCTTAAACAGTCTGGACGCATGTGGTACAATCGCCTTAGTGAATTCTTGTTGAATTCAGGATATAAGAATGACCAAATCTGTCCATGTGTTTTTATTAAGAAAACAGATTTTGGTTTTGTGATTCTTGCTATATATGTTGACGATATCAATCTAATAGGAACTCCAGAAGAGCTTCGAGAAGCTATAGATTGTTTGAAACGAGAATTTGAAGTTAAAGATTTTGGAAAAACTAAGTTTTATCTCGGACTTCAAATTGAACATATGAAAGATGGAATGTTTGTTCATCAGTCAACATATACAGCAAAAGTGTTGAAAAGATTTTTCATGGATAAAGCATATCCATTGAGTATTCAAATGGTCGTGAGGTCACTAGATATAAATAAAGACATATTTAGACCTCGAGAAAATGGTGAAAAACTACTTGGTCTTGAAGTACCATATTTAAGTGCTATTGGTGCACTGATGTATCTTGCAAATAATACTCGACCTGATATAACATTTGCTATAAATCTATTAGCAAGATTTAGTTCTTCACCAACACGACGACATTGGAATGGTATTAAACACGTCCTTAGATACCTCCAAGGGGCAATTGACCTCGGATTATTTTATTCAAATATAAATGATGCAGAGCTGATTGGATATGCAGATGCGGGTTATCTTTCGGATCCGCACAGGGCACGTTCTCAAAATGGTTATTTATTTACATATGGTAATACTGCTATATCATGACGCTCCACGAAGCAAACAATAGCAGCAACTTCTTCTAATCATGCTGAGATAATAGCCATTCATGAAGCAAGTCGAGAATGTGTATGGTTGAGGTAAATGATACATTATATTAGAGAGAGTTGTGGTTTATCCTCCAGAAGAGAGATTCCAACTCCTCTATATGAAGATAATGCAGCTTGTATAGCTCAATTAAAATGATGATATATTAAGGGGGATAGGACGAAACACATTTCACCTAAATTCTTCTTTACTCATGAACTTCAAAAGAACGGTGAAATTGATGTGCTTCAAATTCGATCACGTGATAATCTTGCAGATATATTCACTAAATCTCTTCCAACAATAACCTTTGAAAAATTGAGATATAAAATTGGTTTGCGTCGATTAAAAGATTTCGAGGAATCATCTCATCAGGGGGAGAAATTTACACATGAAGAATAGTGTACTCTATTTCCTTCACTATATTTTTTTTCCCACTGGGTTTTTATCTAGTAAGGTTTTAACGAGGCCTATTCTTTATGTAATGGACATCCAAGGGGGAGTGTTATGAATCCCGGAGATTCATTACATTAATGGATGTCCATCATCCCAGAAAATTACGAAAGATGATAAATATCACCTAATAGTTATAATATTGCATATATATATATATATATAAATGTAAGTGGGTGTAATGATGTTGTATAGATAATGAATGTAATGATGGATGAATATATTTATATATTCATATGTACGTATATATATAGGTGTAAGGTTTTGAATGAAGTGAAAAAAAAAAAGAGAAAATGATTTTGATTTTGATACAATTGCATCTTCATTTCCCAAATTCCCGAGAACCAATTCTCTCAACCTTCCTCTCTCCCTCTCTCCCTATATCTCCACACCAATTACTATATTATATATATTATACTAAATATATACACACATATATATATATATAGATCATATAATTTCATAACAATAATAATATTTATATTTCAAATAATTTATTTATTTTTTTATGAAAATTTCCTGCTAAAATATGGTGTTTAGTGGTAAATTGGAGATGGGACAAAGGTGAAAGTATTTGAGAACCCTTGACTACTGTTGCCTTTTTCTTTCAAGCCAACTACAACTTCCGGGCATAGAGTTTACTAATTAAAAAGAACGAATAATAAAATCTTATAGATGAAATATATTTTTACCATTTTAATAATATTTTATAAATTAATGTTATAATGTTTTTACTTTAAATTTATAAAAAGTTAATTTAATTATTATTTATTTTTTTAGTTTACATATAATATAATTGTTGTTTGTTTTCTGTTTTGATTTTACACAGAAACAAATAAATTTGAATTTACACGGAAAATTTCACTTTTTTTTTTTAAACACGTGTTAGGACAGAAACTTTTGCAAATCTGGTGCAAAACGGTCTAAATTCAAAAAAATTCAAAAAGTAGGCGGGCTTCGAAATTTTTCATTTTTTACGGGGATGACAACTGAGATTCATAATTTAAAAAAAAAAAAAAAAAAAACTTAGAAAAACACTGTTTTGAAATTTGAAACCAAGATACTTTTTTTTCTCTCCCTCCAACCTTTTAATATAACGCCGCTCATAAATCTCTTCCTTCTTCTCCCCCCTCACTTCTTTTGTTGCAGAGTAATTTCTCCATTTTCTCACTCTTCTCTCTAAACTCTTTCAACTTGACCTAGAAGTTCGGAGCTCAAACTCCTTGGAGTTCGAACAGAGTGTTTTTAAGTTGATATCGGAATTGTAAGTGTTGTTAGTATAAAATTGTTGCTGGATTTTGCATCTATGTGTATTTGTTTACGTGTTTATAAGTTGTTAAATCGAGCCAATTTTGAGAAGGAAAATGGTCGTTGAATTTGGGTTAGTAAGTTTTTATGTTTATTGAATGTGCTAATTTTGCTCTGTATTGTTTATTTCTGTTGGTAAATTTATGAAATGGTTGTTGGGAAGAGGAAGCTATTCTAGCAACTGGGTTCTTCTTTGAATCGCTAGATATATGTAGTTTTCCCCCAAATCGGGCGTTGTTGTGTATATATAATAATATATATATATATATATATATATATATGTGCTGGATCCAATCGATTGTTGTTTATGGTGATTTTTTGAAGTTAATTTACTGTTCTGGCTCAATAATTCATCTGTGGTTTAGTTATGTTGAATAATTAAGTTAATCTAGCTTAATGTAACTTTGACATGCAAAACTAGGTATGTATTTTGTAATTGGAACTTGCTGGGAAATGCAGAATTTATGTGAAATTTGATTTCGGGCATAGCATTCTAATGAAAGTGAAACTATTGTTTTGTTTCACAGGGAATGGACGCTTTACCTGATGCCATTGTACAATATATTTTGTCATTTATTACTAATGCTAAAGATGTGGCATCCTGCAATTGTGTCTCTAAGAGGTGGACGGAAGCAATGCCATACTATCAAAGCCTTTACTTCCCTCGAAATCTTTTTGATAACCTTAAAAGTGGGGAGACTCCTGATGCTATCATCTCACAGATGGTTTCATCGATTGATCGTCTACAAGGGCTCGTTGTCTATTGTCCTTTCACCAGTTTAGGCTTGACTTCATGGTTACGGGTTCAAGGACCATCACTTCAGAATCTTGAACTAAGAATGGACAATATTGTGGAATATCAACAACCTTCCTTTGATATTCCTTCCAAATTGGATTGCCTAAGGAGGGCAAGGAATTTGGAATCATTGCGCCTTTGGGGTGTCTTAATGGTTGAGCCTCCTAATTGGGATGTCTTCAATAAGCTCAGAAATCTTGAAATAGTTGGTGCAAGAATGGAAACTTCTGCACTTACTGATGCTCTCCGTGCCTGTCCATTTTTGACTAATCTAACACTCCTCGGTTGTGAGGGGTTGAATTCAATCTCTATTGAACTTCCATTTCTGCAGCAGTGTAAACTTGATTTCTATGGAGTAGGTAACTGCTCGCTTAGTGTTACTTCTCCAAGACTTGAGCTTCTTGAGGTACAAGGTTGTAGCTGGATTAGAGTTCGTGAAACACAATGCTTGAGAAATCTCTCCATTGCCAATAATTCAGGTATAACATGGTTTCTTTTTCTCATCTCACTCTATGAACTCATGTTATGAATAATTGAATTGACTTGAGTTTGTATATCCCTTCTTATATCAGGTAGGGTTTATGTAGTTGATTTTGGAAAACTTGTGGCTCTAGAGTCATTGTCCATGAGAGGGGTTCAATGGTGCTGGAGTGCTATAAGTCAACTGCTTCAACTTGCAAGTGAGGTGAAGCACCTTTATATGAAGGTTGAATTCACTGGCGATTTCGAGTCACTCTTACCCTTTCCTGAGGTTGATCTAGTTGATTTCTTCAACAGCCATCCAAAGTTGCAAACCTTTGATATGCATGGTGCCATGTTTGCTGCTCTTTGCCAAAAAAACAGCTTAAAAAATGTGAGTATGAAACTCAAATGATTAGACAGATATGTTGGGTGGGAGTTTTACCATTAACAAAAAGATGTTATTTTTTGCAGGTAGACTCAAGTTTTACAATTCCTTGCCTTGAGAAGCTTGTGATCACAATTCGATCGCCATTAAATGCAGAACAGAAGATGAGTACTCTAGAATCCTTGCTGCAGTATGCAAAGAATTTGAAAAGGATGACACTGAAGATTCTTCAGATGAAAAGCAGCCATAGTAGCGCAGATGATTTTTTTGAGGATATTTGCAGATTTAGATACATGAACCGGAAGATTGTTTCTCTTGAATAATAATTAGCTCTCTCAGTTGAGCAAAATTTTCATTTTCATCTAATTTTTCCTTTCCTGTCACCAATTGTCACATGACAAGCAGAGAGAAAAACCCTTCTATTTTTTAAGGAACTAATCTTTTTAAACTTTTTTTTCCTTCCATAATTCTTCAAGTTCTCTGATTCTGTATTGTAGTACTAGTTTCTTGTTCTTTTTACTTTTATATCAAGAACTTGCCCTTTTCATTATTCTTCCCTTCTCTTACAATTTTAGCTTTGATATCTATATATATATATATATATATATATATATATATATATATATATATTTTTTTTTTTTTAGTCTAAATTGAAAAATCTAAAAAAAGGTTTTATTTTGAGACATACAACAAGTGTAGCAGTCATTGACTTGAAATATTAAATATGAGGGGGACAAAAAAAAAAAACTTGTACAAAAGCTGAAAACAACAATAAGACTTGATCTCTTACAGTCTTTTGAAGTTTGAACCTTCGATCTCACTTGTGTCTTTGGTTTCTCATTTAGTTGCTTCATCTTCTTATCCCATTGGGTTTGAAGGTTGTTTCACAATGAAGAGTTCCCTTTGAAAGACTGGTATGAAATTATATTCTTTCTCATGAATTGTAGGCAACAAAAATTTGGATGCCATATAGTTCCAGAGCTCAGCACAATCTAGTTTTAAAAGAGGAAGAAACGTGGACAAATTGAAGTTTCTCAGTAGCTAATCCTGCAGTATAATCTAATAAAGAGAGTTTATATTAGCTTCTTCTTCCGGAAATATTGCTTTAAATAGAATATCTGCCCCACTGAAACGGCAATGCAGACTCCCAAGGACATGATACTGAACAAGGCAACTCTGGCATTTGTTTTTTCACTCACTATTCTCATCTCTGATTCCCTGAAGTGCATATCCATGAGAAAGTTTAAATAATTTTATGGCAAGACATCACAAAGTAGAGTTTCAGAACTGAGTTAAGGATATGATTGATTACCTGGTCTTAAGATAGAGAATATTTTCATGGATGGCTTCTACTGCTCCTTCAAGCTTTTTTAATTCAAGCTCAACTCCCTAACAGAGAAAGGAAGGAAAGTTATCTATTTCCAAACAAATAAGAATATGCAAAATACCTCCTAATAGGCATCTATGTTTATCATTCATCAAAATTGATGCCACCAGTTTTACTACAATATTATCCTTTCAAAAGTGTCCTGGTATAATGGCTATAGAAATCCTGATTATTATCTAAGGAAATACAACATTCACCACATGAAACATATAAGAATGTAATTTAAAGTCTCACCTCAATTTTCTCTTTTTTTGCAACAGAGTCCCAATCCTTTGCTGCAATTCCAGTCTTCCAATCAATGTTAATATTTACATCCCCACTTGCTGGATTATCCAAGTCCAACCAAAAACATGCCAGATAGTTTCCAGCCTCAGTCGTTGTAAATGCAAAATGACCATGGGTCACATTCTCTTTGTGATGAAGGGTGTTCCCATATGGTGATGTGACCTGCAAGAACAGGACAAACTTTTCATTAAATTTTAAAAAACTATATTTACTAATTATCACTACATTTGACAAGCATGGCAGAACTTGCTAGCCTTCAGAGAGGAAAGACTAATAGTAACAATTGATTACAATCGAACTTCATTGCCGAAGGAGAAATGAACTGGCCTATAAAGATCCAATTTGCATTCCATTGGCAAAACTATACCAAAACTTCTTTAACACCATTACTACCCTAACTACAACTAGTGGAACTCCAAAGCCCACCATTTATCAGCAAAAGACTTGTAATCAACAAGGATCTCTCCCCTTTCTGTATAAATTATCAACCTATGACTTTTCTACAAAATGCATCTTTAATGGTGACATGGTATTAATAAAAGCCCTTTTTTGTGGGGTGGGGAAGTGGTTGGTTGAAGATTTAGTTTCTAAAGCGCACTAAAGCTCCAGTAAGCATAGAAGAGGGAAGATGCATAAATAATTTGGTTGATACATGGAGTTACAAGATGTTAAAAATGTTGAATTCCAGCTTGAACTTATATTTTTCTGTCCTGTCTTGACATAAACGCGAAATACAGGACATAGATAAATTTGAATAAAAACAAAAGAATCAGAAAGTCCTTCTGTGCTTGGCATTACTTGATTGTGATAAGTATGCTTCAAAAAAAAAAAAAAAAAAACACTAAGAACTTTAACGAATCTGTTTCCCATGCAGGTCATAATGAGGAATAAAGTTTGAATTC
Organism: Asclepias syriaca; assembly: GCA_027405835.1. Classification (NCBI taxonomy): domain Eukaryota; kingdom Viridiplantae; phylum Streptophyta; class Magnoliopsida; order Gentianales; family Apocynaceae; genus Asclepias; species Asclepias syriaca. The sequence goes on along the minus strand of CM049926.1, from coordinate 1,810,689 downwards.
CACCAGTTCCAACAGCAGCATGAATATATGGTTGAATTATCTCAGGAAATTAGGAAGTGGACTTTCTAGAAATCCAATTCACTGCCAAAAACAGCAATTTCCAAGATGAGGAATAAATTTTGAACTCCCACCAGTTTCGACAGGCATGTGCATGATTGAATAAACCTCACTTAATTCAAAGAAGCGGACTTGCTAGAAACCCATTTGCAGAAATATATTTCTTAATGTTCATGGTTTGAGAGACAACATCCATTTCTGCTACCAAAACTTAGCAAATGTATATTTTTTGGGTGATAAACTACTCCGTGAAAACATCAAGGATGTAAGTCACCGTATTCTTTTGGTGGAGGGTGAGCTATGTTAAATTTATTTAGAAAACCAATCATTACCAAAGATTTTACCAAATTACAAACACGTAGACTTCAGAATTTGGAAATGCATTTCCAAAACTATGGTGGCAAAACAATTGTCCAACAACGAGGACCTGCCTAGTGCCTATATCAATAAGTTTTATTTGGGGGTTAAATCTCTCAGTTTTCAGGTCAACTCAGTTTTTTGGTGCCTACTTGTTCTTCACAAACGAGATTCACCATACCTTACAGCTATTTCCTTTCAAATCAACTAGTAAAAATGTGATTCCACCCATTAAATTCCTAGATCATACCAAATGTCTCCTATAGCTATATTACCAGAATACATGTAAACATTACACCCTAAAGAAAGAAGTTAACTGTAAAATATAAAAAGAACAGATTGAGTAATTCTTTAATGGGTTCTAACATAAAAGTTCAGAAATTAAAGAATCAGAAAAATGCATGACCAATATTTACTAGTACTCCAAAGTCCAGGTTGAGCTTCTAATGCATCAAAATCATTCCAGTCTTGATAAGATTAAAAGATAGATATCTCTTGCATGCTCAATACCAAGCTCAATTACAATGTTTCAATCTTCTGATTTCAGGAATAACATCTGGTCGGAATTCCCAAATAAAAACATTTGATCCATTATCCTAATTTCTCATATTCGCTAGAATACAATGTAGAAAACCTAGGGTCCTCGCATAAGCATACATACCTTAGCTGAAATGGTGGGCGTAGGATGCACATGGTCATCAGAAAGAACAACATAATCCGCCAAAACAACAACGTTATTATGAATTTCCTCCGACACGCATTTGGTACCGGAAGCAGGCAAATTCAACCACACTGCACTACTATTCTGAACCGTGATAAGCACCACGAACAACGCAAAAACTACTCCTCTGCTGCGCATATAACCATTCTTCACCATCATTTCTCCAGCTCCTCCGCTCACAATTCTCCTCCGAAATCTGTATACTACGATGTATATATCCTTATTAGAGATTTCCGATCTTCAAAATTGAATCCTGTCTCTCCGTTTCAGTTTCAGAATTCCTCTCTCAACGTGTCTAATTTTAATTTCTTTTTCCTTCAAATTTTTCTTCACGAGATAAATTTGCATTAAGAAAATTGCTGAGGTAGTATTTGAACGGGCCCAATTAAATTTAATGTTAAAACCAAAGAAGTCCAATAAAGACGGGTCTTTGATCTCAACAAATAGACCTATTGGGCCCATAGTCTTGACATACTTTTTGTCTTTTTTACACTAAAGTCATATCTTCATTTTTAATTTTATTTTTTAAAAAAATTATGTACCTAGATTTTAAATTAGTTTAACTTTTTTTAAAAATTAATAGAAGTTATATATATATATATATATATATATATATGTATATATATTTGTTATTGATTATGCTACAATGTATATATTTGGTCATCAATGTTTTCTCAACGGTCACATTAGGGCCATCAAAGAGAAGATGAAAGCAAGATTCTAGATCCCATAGCCATAGGCCTTTTCTTTCACCAAGAAAAGATAAAAATGGATTTGTAGATGAGCAAAGTCCCTTTTACTCACCCCCCCACCCCCACCCCCACTATATTCCAAATTGGTAGTGTTTCTTCTCTCTCTCTCTCTCTCTCTATATATATTCATTAGGTGGTGGAAAGTCGTGGGGGCTTTAAAGTTTGAAAAACAAGATAACATGTTGATGCTTTGACAATTGACACTCATTGTGCCCCACTTCCACTCACTAATCCAAAAATTCCCAACTCAAATGCACATAATTTTAATTCTGATTTATCTACGTAACTATTTATTTAAAATCTAAATCAAAATTTTATATATATAAACCTAATTTGATTTGTCATTCTTTAATTAAGAGAAGAGAAGTGAGTTGGTAAAGAGTTAAATATGCAGTTAAAAAAAATTGGGACTATGGACTGTATGAGAAAATAATAAACATATTTAGTATAGAAAAATATTTAAAAATAAATTGTAATTTGCTTTATAATGATTATCTCCATCCACAGAACGCAGAGACCAGAACAAACCTTAGCTCGTTTACTAGAGAGAAGAAAAAATGGAAGCTCTGATTTCTCAGTTTACCTTTCTCTCTGATCAGGCACTACAAGACAAGAACTTCGATCCATCCACCATAGAAGATCTCATGAGATTCTTCGAGATTGAGTCTTACAAAGCATGGGCGGCCATGGAACTTGAGCAGGAAAAGGAAGTGGAAGAAGCCGAGAAAGAGATGAAAGAAACAGAGGATTACCTCGATTCCGTCATGGAAAGCGCCATGGAAGAATTCAGGCGTTTCGAAGAGGAGATGAACCAGACCGCCATGGCGGAATACAGTAGCTTAGTTAATGTAGCAGAGAAGGCCAGAAAAATGGGGAAATCGATGGAGAAAGCAGCTACTGTCGCTTCTAAGAGGTATATTGAAGCTGCCGTGAATTCCGCAACTGCTTCCATGAAATCCGCCATGAAAAACCTTTCTTCTAACTCTAAAAAGGTTCATCCTTCTTAGGTCAATCGAAAATTGGTGATTTCGTATCTGTTTTCCTGTTCGATGATGATGATCACTGCAATTTCTGAAATTTGAACTTTGAGTCACGCAAAAAAAAGTAGGGATTTCTTAGATCCATTCCAATGGATTCTAAAATTTTACTTTTATTTTGTGATGCTGTAAAAGTTAATAATGTATCCTCCTACTAACCTACTTTCACAAAAGAATTTCCCAAATCAATCAATATTATGCAGCAAGTATTTCATTATCCTGATTTTATTTTCTATAAATTCAAATCTTTTGGAGGACTCTGGATTCTTTCTATGAATTGATCTTATTCTTCTGTGTTTTGCTCCGATGGAATTTCATTCGGCAATTCAGGACAGTCAGGAGGGTGGGACCCACAATATAATTATAATTATTAATATAGCTAAAATTCAATTTAAAATTTAATATTATTTTATATGAGTCATCCAAAAAAAAAAGACTCAAATATTGGGGGCCCATAATAATGCCTAAATGAATAACAAAAATATGAGTCCCCAAGAAGAAAAAAAAAAAAAAAGCCCATAGCATAAAGGAATCAAATCCAAGAATCAGAGAAGAAAAAATCTCAGCCATTCATTCATATTTTATATATTATAGAGATGAGGATTGAGATGGCCCACTAAACTCCAAACCTCTTTGTTTTTCATTCCCTAACTATACAGCCTGTACCTCTCTCTCTCTATCACCAATTCAACAAAAACCCTCAAAATTCATTTTATTTTATTTTATTTTATTTTATTTATTTATATTTTCCATTCCTTCTTTCTTTTGTATTTTGTATATTTCTACCTCCCCAAATCTACTCTCCCCCAATCTTCTCACTTCTCGTTCTCTCGTTTCACCACCCAAGCACGCAAGGAACCTTCGAGGAGGATTTTCTCTCTATCTATCTATCTTATTCTATCCAGTTTCTGCAGCTATGTCTCAGGTAATTTTTACTGTAATTTCTCGATTTTTAATTTTTTCAGTTCTTCATCGGATAATTCAATCTCCGATTTTATTATTATTATTATTTTTCATTTCGCCGTTTGTCTTGATTTTTCGTTTACCGTTGAATTAGCAGTTTGATTCATTGGAATATGGAAGGAGTCTCGTGAATTTCTTCCTTAAGTTCATTATATATATATTTATTTATTTATTTATTTATCTGTGGTTTTTTTAATTAAGTTTTTGCCAAGTTTTGATTACTTTTAGCCTAAGGATACGTTTTCCTCTTTTAATTAATTTAATTTAATTTAATTTATTTATTTATTCTTTCTTTCAGGATAAAGATGCTAAAGCACCAACAGTTGGTATGTTTCTGAGTTCACGACTTAAACTCCTGTGTATTTAATTTTGTTGCAATTGGAAAAGACTGCGGTTAATTGTATAATTACTTAGTTCAAGTAATTCATTTATCACGGTCTGAAAAACTGTCTTTGCTCATAGGTGTTTGGGTCCATAGATCAGGAAGTGTTCAATTAAATAATTTTAAAAGCCTAGTTTCATAACCATCAGAAAACTAGGTGTAGAAAACTAGGTGTCTCGAGACAATGTTTTTCTGATCATATAAGAACTTGTTGATAGATAGAAACTATTTTAATTGCTTACTTCAATTGATTGACAATTGAAATTTGAAATTTGAAGCTTTTCCTACTTGTACTTCTGTTCCTAAATTGGAGTCAGAGGATGCCTTTTTTTTTTAAGTGGCGTTTAGCTTATTTTTCTCCAATCGGATTTATTATAGCAGTTTCTTGAACATTTTGGCATATTTTAAATGCCTTTGTTTGATTTTTTCCCCTCTGTGTATGTATGTTTAAATAAAATTCAGTTATGTCTTTTCTTTTGTATCAGAGGAGAAATCTGGAGCTGATGAGAATAAAAGCTCCGAGCCAGTCTCTGGGGAGTCACCATCTGGGCAGGGGAGGCCAAGCTCTGCATCTGCAGCTTCAATGCCGAATCCCTTTGATTTCTCATCTCTGTCTGGCCTATTAAATGTATTTCACTTCATTTGCGCCTTTTTAGGTTTTAATGTATCTCAATATTGAGCACTTATATTAAATTTTCTTTAAAGGAAGTTAGGTCTATATAAATTTGTTAGTTGTTGTGTACTTTCTAGTGCTAAGTGTTTCATCTCCTGCAAATTTGTAAATTATAGGAGCCAAGCATCAAGGAATTAGCTGAACAGATAGCTAAGGATCCTTCATTTAGTCAGATGGCAGAGCAACTTCAGAAGACCTTTCAGGGTGCTTCTGTTGAAGAGGGTATGCCTCAATTTGATACACAACAATACTACTCCACCATGCAGCAGGTTATGCAGAATCCACAATTTATGACTATGGCTGAGCGGCTTGGCAATGCATTAATGCAGGTATTTTCTTTATCTGCCTTGTTGGGTGTTAAAGCATCACCTTGTCCCCCATTTGTTTCCCTGAGGCAAACTATGATGTTATCTGTTTGTATATTTATTCAGGATCCATCCATGTCTGGTATGCTTGAGAATTTGAGTAATCCATCACAGAGAGACCAGCTTGAAGAACGAATGTCCCGCATCAGAGAGGATCCTTCTCTGAAACCTATTTTAGATGAGATAGAAAATGGAGGTCCCGCTGCTATGATGAGGTCTCGGAAGAATGTCTTTTCTTTGGTTTTCATTTTCATTGATGAACTTACTTGCCTATCTCACACTTAGTTTTCCTTCTTTTGGTTTTTTCTTCTGCATCTTTATGATGGTCATTGGTCACAATATTGTTCTATATGTGAACATTGTAAACGGGCAATATGTGAATTCAGAAGATTAGTAAAAAATTTCCACGGAATCAACACAAGCAGATCTCAAGCATATGCCTTTCGGATTAACTAGTTTTGATTAGTCTTTCTTTATAATCTGAAAATGGAGGATGAAGACGACGTTTGTATTAGAAAAGTAGTTGAAACATGTGAACAAAACATTAGGAGAAACCTTGAGAAACATACTTTATATCACTTCGATTGTATGGTAAACTTGGATGAATACATTTTCTTGTGTGTGATATTACATTTCTTCACATTTTTTGTGCACTTCAACTGAGTTCAAGATTGCTGAGGACTTGAGGCTATCTTACATACAAAACTTCTTGGCATTCTTATTCACTACTGATTTTATACTATAGGTTTCTTATTCACATGGTTGTTTACTTTCTGGAAATGAGTATAGTTGTAGTATTTTATAGTGGCATCTTGCCTTGCAACACTATGATGCTTCATAAGTTGCATCTATAACGATCTGCTATTTAAATAGAATTGGAAATAAGTTTCAGTTCTTTGTTAAAATACTAGCTTATATGTAATAAGCCTGCCTCCAATGGAATGTATTTTTTAAGCATGTGTTTGAATGTAAAATATTGTACATACAGCCTAAGGTGCCTTTTTTGAAATATTTTTCTTCATCTTTGAATTAGTATCTCATGTGTGGTATGTTTAGAGTCTCTCTATAATGCAAATACTGATTATGTTTTTCAGATATTGGAATGATAAAGATGTCCTTCAGAAATTGGGTGAAGCAATGGGTTTTGCTGCTTCTGGAGATGCGACCTCCTCTGCTGAAAATGCGGAAGCTGATGAAACTGAGGAAGCAAATGAAGATGAATCTATTGTCCATCAAACTGCTAGTGTTGGTGATGTGGAGGTACAGTTTCATAGTAAAGCTATTTTTATTAGGCTGGTGATGTATATATTTTGGGAGTTCAGATTTTTTTTTTTTGTACTATACCTTTCTTTCTGTTGAAATTACATTTTTAAACTGTGTCAAAATTTATTGGTGTAATTACTGTTTATTATGATATTTCTCTTGCCTTCTATTCCTTTATTCCTATAGAAATTCACTTTTTTAAATCTCTGAAGTGTCAGTTTATTAGTTTAATATTATTTATTTTCCCTTGGCTGGACATTTTTAGTTGAATATGGAATCATCTTCAGAAAGTAAACTGAATCCTTTATTTGTTTACACATCAGGGTTTGAAGAAAGCTTTAGCTGCTGGTGCTGATAAAGATGAGGAAGATTCAGAAGGAAGAACAGCATTACATTTTGCCTGTGGATATGGAGAGGTGTAAATAAATGCCTTTTTGCATGATTTGTAAAATCTTCATTTTACAAATTTCATCTGTCCAGTGCATGTAATGTCATTACTAAAAAAGTTCCTCTTGCATTTTCCCCCTATCGGTATTGGTTTAGCCTGAGAGTTCGGTAGTGATCATGCCGCATTTTGCAAATTTGACTCCGTCAATTTCCATATATTATTCAATGAATCAATACAAGTACTCCAGCTTATGTCTATTGCCTTCCTGTCATGGTTGTATATATGTTAAAACGAGTGTACAAATCATGCTTAGCTCAATTGCACGAGGCTGATTATTTGGATATGAGTTTCCTGCAGGTTAAATGTGCCCAGGTTCTTCTCGAGGCTGGAGCAAAGGCAGATGCTTTGGATAAGAACAAGAACACTGCTCTTCACTATGCAGCTGGTTATGGTCGAAAGGAGTGCGTACAACTTTTGCTTGACAATGGTGCTGCTGTGTAAGTCTTGCATTTGTTTAAAATTTGATATGGAAACAGAAAAATTGTTGTGCTCTTCATTTTCCTTCATTTTCTCCTTTTGCAGCACTCTTCAGAACTTGGATGGAAAGACGCCAATTGACGTAGCTAAACTGAATAATCAACACGAGGTGCTGAAGTTGCTCGAGAAGGATGCTTTTCTATGAAGCTTTGGCGGGTCAGTAGGATGAATTTATGCATAAATTTTTAACTTGGAGAGGATGGTATTTGTGTTTAGCCCTGTGTATCCTGAGGACCAAATTCATTTCAGGTTTTCAACTTATGTATTTTGCGTTTGCTGCTGTATGATCCTACATTCCCGTTTTTCAGTTTATATTGAAAACATGGATGTTTCATATTTTTAAGGTGGCTTTTGGAATAAAGCACCCTCCTAAAGCCTGAACGAATTTTGTTGTGCTCTCCTCCTTGGAATTGAGTTCATCAAATCTTCCCCATTTCTGATCGTAACCTTGTTAGCTTTCTTTTTGGCCCATACTGTTGGGTGCAAATCCTTATCAAGGAATCGTGTTATGGCTTTGAAACTGTTCGAATCCAAGAGGAGTGATTTCATAAGCTTGGCTTGGCTTGGCTTGAAAGGCTCATAGGTTTCATGGTAAACCGAAGAAAATTAAAATAGTATTGAAGTAAATATCGGCCAATCTCAATAGTCGGTGGGTTGAAATCCTTCTCTTAAAGAAGGAAATATAATTAATTCTAAAAAATTAAGTTTAAATTTATCTTATAACCACTTTTTAATGTCTATGATGAACAAATAATATTATGCTGCCTTGTAAGATTTCTTGTAACATTTAATGATTTTTTTTTTAATATAAAAAAAAAAATCTAAAAAAAACGCACAAATTCTTTATTATTTATTTATTTAATTCTACTTTAATTATAATAATAAATTTCCCACATTATAGTAATTTGTATTTTAATTATTATATAAATAAAATTTTTAAATTTTCTTATTATACAAATAACATTACTAACAATATATATATATATATATATATATATATAGAATTACAAGAATCCGACTCGAAATAAAATATCTATCCGCGTTCTTTATCTTTTCCCAGGAGTTTAGAGGAGAAGTTTCCGAAGGGCGAAAGACTATATATATAAATATAAATAGAGCTATTCTTATCACCCGCCTCCTCCCACATTTACGTCTGCTGTCTTCCTCTTTCAGCACGAATTTGAAGAAAATCAACTACCCTTCTCCTCGGGCCAGAGTATTTGAATTTCTCTCTAATTACTACTATATTCTTTGCTTAAAAAACGAAAGAAAAAAAAAAAATAAATTTGAGAACAGGAATCAGAATCAATTTCTAGGGTTTATAATTTCACTTTTCTTCAATCAACCTTTCAACAAATCTCTGTTTATGCAGACCTAGAGATCCATTATCAAATTGATGTTTTTGTAAGATTTTAATCTTCTTCCTCAAGTTCAATCTGTTTACATATAATTCGTTGTTTTTATTTATTATATTTTTTGTTTTGAGCTGATATTTTTGGTAAAAAAATTTGATGATATTAATAATAAAAAAAATAAAATTCATTCAATGTTTACAGGTATTTGATTGCTTGAGAGTAATTTAGAAGATATCCTTGAACGTGATGGCGAGGGACAGGGATTTGTCCAGGTCGCCGTCGTATCATCGTCGGAGATATTCTCCGTCACCGTCGCCTGTCGGGAGGTATAGCCGGAGGAGTCGAAGAGATAGAGATAGAGATAGAAGCCGATCACCTTATTCTTCCAGCAGGTGATACCCGGTTCCTTGCGTCCTTATTAGAAAAAGCTAAACTTTGTGTTTAATGCTTGTTTTAGACTCTCACCTTATCTCTTTGTTGGATGAAGTACAGTTTGTTCAACGTTTGTGTCTTGGTCCATTTCAATATATGTGACTGCAGCTTGACAATTAGCTGTATACGGTGGCAACTGATTGTAGAATTGTGTTCTTATAGATTGATAGCTGAAGTCAGGGCTTAGCTTTCTCCTTAATTCTGTCAAAACTTGATGTCTAGAGGGAATTTTTTTCCGAAGGCCGAGTTTTAGGTAGGAAACAATAGAAAGAAGATAAAATTTCCATCTTTTCTTCATTAATTATCTTCCATGATGTAGATTTATATGTACTTCTGGCCTGCTTGATTGGACCTTTTAAGATAAGGTACAACTGTCCATCCATTACAATTTGAGCTAAAACAAGTTTAGTTACATCAATTATGTCCTGAAGCACCCTTGATCCTTAAGAAGGGATATCTGAATAGCTGATTTTCTGTTCTATGATATTTGGGAGGCAAATAATTACAAGTTCCCCAGATAAATGCCATTTTTCCCCCTAGAGGATTTATGGTCCTTGTTTTGTTTGATTTTCTTTGGTGAGAATTAAGAACACAAAGGCGGATGAGTTGTTACCGTCCTAATTATTCATGCCTAATTGATCAAATTGTCTCAATCAGCAGATGCTTATGCATTGTGAAGTTATGTGGTTTTTGGTATTGCTCATGCTGTGTTGCTGCTTATGCAGAGTTTTCATCTTCTGCCAGCATCTTGATGCTCTACGTACTTGTACTACATGATTGTCATGCTTTTTTTTCAAGTTTTTCTATTTCTTCGTTCACATGTAAAAAGGGTCCAATTGTATATGATAGTGTTGGGCCATCCCTTTCCGAAATTTTTGTTTCTTTTCCTGCCTAAAAATAAGATATATTAAGGGAGTATGGGGAATGGCTAAAAATATTTATTGAGCCGGATAGGTCCTGTCCTCTTTGATTGAAAAATTATAGAAAAGAAACAATGGCTTCCCTTGATCTGGGAAGTGAGCAGGTGATGGGTGCCGATGGGTGTCCTCCTGTTGCTTGTTTGTGATAGCAGTTTCTTATGGTAAAAGATGGAGCACACAGTTTAATATCAATGTATGAGGTAACTGAATATGTTTCTGTATTTATTTTATTCAACGGTGAGTCTGCACAGTACTAGTTTTGATTACCTGGTACTTCATTGTTTCATTTTGATGCTTAATAATCTTACCTTTGTTATACAGGAGACGAAGAAGCCGGTCTTTGTCCTCTCGACACCGAACAAGTCATTCTCCCACACCAAGACGGCGTAAAAGTCGCTCTCCAACACCAAGGAGATACAAAAGACAGAAAACTAGGAGTATCTCCTTGAGTCCTTCTCCCAGTCTTAGTATTGTGTCAAAAGAGCAGAAGGATGTTAATGAAAAAGTAAGAAAAGAAGAAGAGGAGGAGAAGAAAAGGTATAGCTATGATTTGATGTTTCCTATAACTTCTCCTTTTCATTTTTCATTCTCCTTGCTCTCTAAACTTGGATGGACATATTCGTTTTTTATTTTAAAGTTTGTAACATTTTTATATTAATAGTTTTTGCTGACTAAATTTTTTAATTTCAAAGATCCAGCAGTATTCAGGAATGGGGTTTGAAACCCTGTTAGGGTACGTTGTTTTAATTAGTTATTTGTTGTTACTAAAAATCATTTAACATTTTTGGTAAGCCTAAATTCTAAAATATCAAAACGCTCATCAGACTTGGGAATGGGTTTACAGACCTATGCTAGTTACTATCAATAACCAGTGGTGTTGGGTCTTGTATGGTAAAAGCAGTTCGTATTTAATATAGTTTCAGTTTTTTTCCAAGTTTAGAATGTTGGCTATCCCCTTTTTTCCTTATTGTCATTTAGGTAATATCTTATTAACTAATTTCCTAGGACCCGGAGAGTTTTGAAGGCATGATGGTGGTGGTTGTGGTGGTGAAGGGTGCAATGTGGGTACCTTAGACATTGCTTTCCACAACTATGTACCAGTCTTTGATATTTTAATTATTGTTTTCATTGGAGTTTTATTATTCTTTAACTTGGTTTTGATTTGTGGATGTTTTGGAATTTAATATAATTTTAACACAATCTCAGATAACACAGAGAGCATGCAGTTCCTTACTACTGAAGTGAATTTCAGCCATTTTATTTGTCACTTCCTTTTGTTCTTCACTTTGTAGGACGGGCTGATCAATTTATAATATCTAAATACTTCTTCTGCAGCAATTTTCTGTTCTGTCTACTTCATAATATGAACCTTTGAAATTTCAGAATGTTCATATCCTGTTTTATAGTGGAATATTTGCTACTAGTATAGCAGTTAGTTAAATTTTACATGTTCCCTATTTCTTGTTTTTTTCATCACATTCTCATGACTTACCTAAAGATGGAAAGAAAATGTAACTTGTATGCACTGCTATGTTTTCTGTGAGGGGCTGAAACAAACTTTGGATTTTTTCCATTAGCTAATCTTTGAATTTTAGATATTCAGTTAGGTGTTTTGTAAAACTTTGATGGTGAGAAATTATTCACTCGGTTGATACAAATTTTCTCAATCTACCGTGTGTAAAGGTTTTAGGGATCTTTTATTACAATCTGTGCCAATATTACAAATCAAACTCCACCTTCAACAAACTGACTAAGATCCAATTTGAAAAGTATTACTGCAGACACAAAGTTTTAGTTTGTCTTAGATTTTTTAAGGTTATACTTTTGTTTGTGGCTAATGGATTCTTTTACCCTTCATCAAGCCTATACTCAATGGTTGATTTGTTTGTGAGTTCTCCTAGGATTGTTACAACTTGTAGGATACATGGCATGCTTAGTTGTCTATGTTAAAGATTACCATTGCATATTCTAACAAAATTTTAAGTTTGTTTTGTCAGAGCTCTGTATAATGAAAGGGTTGAAATATATGGCTATTAGCTTTAAAACTATGATGGTTTACTTGACATTCTTCTTCACAGGATAATTTGAAGGAAGTTTCTGCTATAGTTGTTTATTTTGATGACAAATTGGGTGCCTCCTTTATCTACTATTCACGGATTTTGAAACTCATTTGTTTGGATCAGGAACAAGGTAGAGGTATGCTTTTAAAGCATAGACATGTATATTTAGTGCCTTTCTCAACATGGAGGTTAGTGTATCATCCATTTTAGTTATGAATGAAGGAGAAAGAAACTGTGTAGTTCTGCCAAATTATGTGGATCAATTTTCTTGGTTTGTTGTTCATTGAAAAAAATTTAAAGTTATTAGAAAGGTGGTTTAGAACTGTTTCAGTTTTAGAATCATTGAGGACAAAATCCATCCCTTTCTCTATGCATTGGCATGCCCGCTTAAGTTTTTTTCTGCTTTCCAGACGGCAACAAGAGGCAGAACTCAAACTAATTGAAGAAGAAACCGCAAAGAGAGTAGAAGCAGCAATTCAGAAGAGAGTCAAAGAAATCTTGGATACTGAAGAAATAAGGATTGAAATTCAAAGACGGTTGGAGGAAGGTCGGAAGAAATTATTTGAGGATGTTGCTGCTCAACTTCAGAAAGAGAAGGAAACTGCTCTTAGTGAGGCCAGGCAAAAAGAGGTAGGTATATTTTACAAGGGTCTCTTTCCTGGTTGGAGACAGCCATGTTTATGTGTATTTTGAACTATTTTTCATTCGTAAAATGTGTAGGAACAAGAACGCAAGGAGAAAGAAGAGCTGGAAAGGATGCTTGAGGAGAACAGGAGGAAGGTGGAAGAAGCCCAGAGAAGGGAAGCTCTGGAGCAGCAAAGGAGTATGGAGGAACGGTATCGAGAGCTAGAAGAGCTTCAAAGGCAAAAGGAAGAGGCTATGCGGAAGAAGAGACAGCAAGAGGAGGAAGAACGGGCAAAGCAGATGATGGTTTTGGGCAAGAACAAATCACGACCCAAGTTATCTTTTGGCTTTGGTGGTCTGAAATGACTGCTAGCTCCCTAATTGTTCGTTAAGATTTCAGCGATCGATCACATTACAAAGGTCATAATTCTCTTCCCTTCGATCTGGTTTAATGGCTGATATGACATGTCATTTAACCTCTGCTTTGTTGACATGGAAATTGGGTACCAAAACTGATTGGTTCCTCTGTATCTTTTTTTTATTTTTTTTTGTGACATTTTGGAACATGTTCACTTGTGTTTTCATTTGTTAATGTCACCCTAATATTTAATGCATTATGTAATTTTCCTTCAATTTGTTTGGGTAAGTTGAGAAGAAAAGACGAGTGGATTGTGATTGATGCTTCATTCCTATCTGCCCCCCACTGACCAAAATGGACAATATGTGCTGGTGGACCTAGAGGGAGAGAGATGTCTTTCACAAATGGGCTAGCTGTCATGTGTATCTGGACTGCTTTTATAGTAGATACTAACCCACCATTTGAAAATGTTTCTCTACTCCTCCTACCCAAACTTTGGATTCACGTAATACTTGGAGGATGCAAGTCCCTTAAAGTCTTTAAGACAATATTGCTTTTCTCTTGGTTTTAGAAAATCTTCTCTGTTTATTAATTACCTGGAGTAAATTTAATAATTTAATATATATATATGTGTGTGTGTGTGTGTGTGTGCGTGTGTTTAAAATGTTGTTTAGAATATAAAAACCAACAATTAGCACCAACTCAGCAAGAAATGAAAATCCAAAATTTCTCAAAGAGTAGGCCTAGCTTGAACTTCCTCTTGGATCCCATTTCTTCTACCTCGCAGTCCAGTGTCTCCGTATACCCTACCCTACTATACACATCCCTCCCACAAGGAAACAAGAAGAAAGAGTTTCAAAATATGTTGTAAAAGATTCAATCTTGAATGTTTTTGTCCGACTTCTAAATTTGGGTGTTTGTCATAATTGTGTTTGTTTCTTGATAGGGTGAGATACTCACATATCACAAGATCTTGAAAACCTTTATAGGTAGACAAACTCTCTCTCTCTCTCTCTCTCTCTCTCTGGGATTGGATGATTAATAAAGGGTGAATCTTGATTTTTAAGGGTGTATCTTGACTTTGTATGTGAAAGATGTGCATTTTTTAGTTATTTTGGTAAAAATATGGTGTGGCCTGTGGGGAAGGAAGGAAAGAAGTTGTATGCATAAGCATGTTTTTTTATTATTATAATGTATTTAGGAAGGTGATGGGATTTCTAATATCTCCCTCCCCAAAATACCCCTTGTATTTAAAAGTATTAAAAGTTTAGGCAAAATTTTAAACTTAGAAGAAGAAAAGAATATGGGGAAATTCGCAGTCAAAATTCAAATTAGATTTTTCACAGAGCTGTCAGCTGAGCCTTGTCCCTTCCCCCTAGCATCCTCTCAACCCTCATCTCTATTTTCAATAATGAATTTTATTTTTAAAAAAAAGAAAAAAAAAGAAAAAAAAAGAAAAGGAAAAATAGGGCTATCATTAACGTATAATTGCTTCCAAGGGGCCCACAGAAGCTCGGTGTCCGATGATGTCACGCTGTCAACGTTGTCAAGTCCCTTCCAAAGCGGGACCTCCTCTCATCTCTGAATAAGAGGTGGTAGTTGATTATGTGGTCCACGTTATTAAATTCCCTTACGTTGCATTCCACGTCGGCTATAGCGCGTGATACCCTTGACTGGTCGGTCGTTTTTGACTTTTGTATTTTAGTGATTCAAAAGCAAAATTGTATCTGCTCTCGTTTCGGAAACCCCCACTCCGCTCAAGAATTTATGAATTTACACGCGCTAGCGTGTGTAATCCACGTGCTGTGTAGCGCGTATGAGGGGAAGAAAATGAAAATTTTATGCAACAGAATGAGCTTCCTCGTTTGGCGGGCTATCTTGGTTGAGTTCCCGGATCCTCCGTTTATGCTGACAATACCGGTCTTTTTGGCAATACAGCAAAATGTATAATCTTCTTCTTCTCCTCCTCCCTTTTTTTTTTTTTTTTTTTTTTAAATAAAAAATAAAATTAAATACAATGTTTAAAAAATTTGATTGTTATTTTTATGTAAAGATCCATCTATTCAAATTCATGTTATATATATATATATATTTTTTTATTTATTTATTTATTTATATATTTATATATTTATATATTTATTATATTTGTAATATTTAAATCTATAATAAAAATATATATATCTAGTTGATTTTTTTTAAAAAGAAAATTTTAAATTTTTTTATTTTGTATTGAATTCACCACGTCACAAAATTTAAATTTTATTGAGAATTGAAAAGATTAGATAAAAAAAAAAAAAAAAAAAAAAAAAAAAAAAAAAAAGCCAGAAAGAGGTAGATGGTACCTCCCCAAGAATTTATTACCTACCTATCACTACTACTATTGCATTTTTGTTATTCCTCTTTTAAATTTGTTATTCAAAGAAAATAAAATCAGTGCCTTATGAAGAAATGAGACAGCTAATGCCATATGTATATGTGTATGTGTGTGTATATATATATTACCCTAATTTATAAGTATCTCTTGCAAAATCTTTTTTTTGGTCACTAATTCTTGATGGTAATTTCCATTCAATTATATATATATATATATGTGTGTGTGTGTGAATGTATTTGCATCCAAAACCTCTATATTCCCACAAAAAAGAAGAAGAATTGTTTAGAGTTATTGAACAGACATCTCATATAAAAAAAAATATTTGTCTTTTACCAGTTCTATGTTTCATTAATCACCTTCAATACTTTTTGCCATTTTCAAAAGACTCTTAAAAAGTCCCCCATGGATGGATACAAACAACACCAATTATATATTATATATATATATATATATATATATATATATATATATATATATTGTCCTTTCTATACATGAAAACAGTGGAAAAGAATCTTCCTAAACCAAATAGGGTCAGCATATATGAAGCTCACCAACCTCTCTTCTCTACCCCCCCCCCTCCCCCACCCCTTTCAAAACCCTTTCTGCCCTATATAAAGGGATACTTTTGCCCTAGGTTTAGGCATCACTAGCAAACTATACACTTTACTACTTACAATGTTTTAGAGTATAGTATAGTATAGTATAGTAATAGTGTGTGGAGAAGCTCTCCCCCTCTTCAACCCCCCCACCCACCCCCCCCCCCCTCACCCCCCTCCCACAACATCTTTCTCCTTCTTTATCTCTTCCCTCTTCCCTCATGGGCAATTGCTTTGTATATAGATTGTTCATGTTTCTCCAATTTCTTGATTTTGAGTATATATAAGCAATGAGTGTTTGTGAGGAATGTTGTCTGGCTCGACGCAGACACTCAAAAACTGGTGTTAGATATATGTTCTTCTATACATACATACATACATGCATACATATGCAAAGATATATATATATATGTATTCACGTGTGTATGTGGTGAAGAGAGGGACAGACAGCACCATGTTGGTTTCTGTAAGCTTCGGACCAGGCTTCATTCCTCTCAATCCTTTTTTGCCAATTTTATTTTGTTACACTTTTGCTATATATATATATACACAAAGCTACAAAAAAATATATATATATATATAGATTATATATTCATGGTGCCCTTAGCGATTTCAATTTAATTTCACATGCAGATTCCATATTTTGAATTGTTAATGTAATGCTAATAATTAATTAACTTAATTATGTTTGTGTGTATATATATATATATGTGTGTGTGTATGTTTGTGTATACTTTCATATTGTTTTCAGGTTCTTCCCAGACCGTCAAACAAATTGAAGAAAAAGGAAAAGCAACGTTCAAGATTCAAGCTGATCCTGGGAAAAAGACCCGCCGCCATCATCGTTTTGCTAACACCACTTAATTTATTTTTATTAAAAATATGATCTTATTTAACTTAGGATGAATTTATAATAAATTTATTTATTATTATTTTTAAGAAATCTATCATAAATTAATTTTAAGTTAAATAAAATTATATTTCTAATTTTTTTTTTTTTTTTGTCTTTATTAATTGCAGCATACTTGCCGGCCGGCCTCAGTCAGATAAACAACACACCTTCATATGTGTATATATATATATATATATTTTTTTTTTCTTTCTTTCTGTATACCTTTTTCTAATGGAGAAAAAAAAATCATTTGATTTTGCATGTAAAGTGAAAAGGGAAAGAAAAATTTCCAAGAAATTCAGTGATTGAATGAATATAAATTTTGTTTTAGGTTTTATGGTTTTCTGAGGAATCTAGGGTTTGTTAAGGACATCCCTATACTAGTCTGTAACCCTTTTAAGGGCTCATTAAATTTGATCAGTGCAGTGCATGCATTGGATTTCAAATAATAAATTATACTGTTAATATATATATATATATATATTGATCTCATTCTCTTTTACCAGATCTCTACTATACAATTAGTACTACTATATATATATATATATTATCATCTTTAGTTTTCAAATTCATCAAATTCTACAATTCATATTTCTATGAATCATATTATATATGTATGTACTAAAGAGAATCTTGACCAATATATATATCTTCCAAAGAAATCTTGGCAAAACCAAAACCACCACCACATACATATTAAAAATGGTCATGGACAAAGTGTGTGTTGGATTCCATTCCTATCTCCCAACTGCAGACAAAATACATACATATATATATATATATATATATATATATATATATATATATATATATATAACCCTTTTGTTCAAATGAAGCACGTATATGTTATGAGAAAACCTAGTAGTAGTTGGGATTAATATATATATATTATATGTAACTCTAAAATGATTTATACCCTAAGTTTGTTTTGGCTTAGTGATAATACACGTACACACACACACACACATTAAGGCTAAAAATAACAGTCAATGAAAAAAAGGAAAAAGAAAGAAGAGAATATATGTATGTGTGTGTGTATGTATGCATTAGCATCTAATTCAGTGAATTAATTGTAATTTTGCTTGTTAGTGTTTTGTAAACATAAAATGTAATCAATATGGTCAAAAAGAAGAGAAGCTTTAATTTTCAATGCATTTGTATATATATATTCATGACTACTAACATTTTCCGGAAAAGTGATGTTGATATTATATACTAAAAAACAATCTTCAATTTCAAGGCCATTTATGAACGCATTTATGTCTCTCTTATAGCTAGTACTACTAACCCTTTTATTTTTTTTCCTTCTCTTCTCTCTCTCTCTCTCTCTCTCTCTCTATATATATATATATATATATATATATATATATGTATATGTATATGTGTGTGTGGGAATTAGCTATGGCTGGTTTTTGTAGAGTGCATATTCAATAAATGCGTCCAAGCTGGTGTGATATGTATAGATGCATGCCTGATTTGATTGATAGGATTTTCTACGCATTGGTGTTGGAGCTCACACAAAAATTTGAAGAGAGAGAGAGATCCCTTTGTTTGTCTATACTACTTCCACTAATAATAATAATAATAATAATTTTGTTTTGATTTCAATCTTTTTATATGTATAATATATATATATATAGCTTTGCTTTATTAGAACTAAAATAATAGTACTTTCCCCTACTCTTTGCCTTCTTTTATGGTAAGCATACAACTAATTTTACTATTAATAACTTGACAGTCCTAAAACAATCTCAACTTTCAAATTCTAAATTACACCTTTCTTGAGTAAAAGAATCAATTTTTCTACAGATACTATATATAGCATCAGAGGAATATATTAGGTATCAGTAGTAAAGAAAAATATATATTAGTAATTTCGAATGGACATTATTATTCTAAGGCATTCTATAATGTATATTCTAAGCCCTGTTTTTTGTTTGTGGATCCTCTGGAATAGTTAGTAGTAATTCTCATTCTTCCTGAAAGTCAACAGAATTAGGTAAAATTTATTCAAATATGCTGTAAACACATCACGTTGTGTCTCGTCACTGACGTACTATATAATATTTTTTATATATATATTCTTATACTCAACAAAGAGAAGGAAAAACAAAACAAAAAAAAAAAAACCAATACAAGATAAAGGAGAAAACTAATAATAACAAAAAGAGAAATAGAGTTCATTCATGGATGAATAAATGCACCTTCAGGTTTCTCACTTTTGAATTTCGATGAATCTTTTTCTTTCTTTCTCTCTTTTCCTCTTCAGGGCTAAATATTAAATACGGATGAATCAGTCACTGAAAGAGAAATCCCATGAGAAAGAAAATTGGGAATAATACAAATGACCCATATTGCACGTACCCACACGTAAAAGAATAATGCACCTTAATTCTGATATAATATACTTTTACCTAAAGGAGAAGGAAAACTATACACCACTGTTAAGAAAAATAATTTGTGATTCTTGACCCAGAAAAGGCCCTTTTACAATGAATAATGGTGAGGTATGGGTTTAAGAAATTACCTCTCTCTCAAAGTGAAACGGGAAAAACTTTCTCCAAAAATTTGACAAATCGTTTTGAATAAAGCTTGGGTTCAATCACCGAAATGCTCATAGGATCAAACTGCATGGATTTATATTTGTGCTCTAATTTCTTTTTTATGTTGTACTGCTGCAGTATATCAATAATTCCCATATAAAGCACAACATCATAAACCTCAAAAAGCTCAACTTCTGTTGAATCAATTCCTTCCTGCAGGAGTTTATGATTTGCCTGTGCTGGCATGTTTACACCAAGTTGCACCCTCAACCTGAAATATTGCAAGCAGACAGTCTTTATATTTCTCTGAAGACAAAGAAACCCATAAACTATAGGTCTAAGAATATATAACAAGCCAAAGTGGTTGTTCTTATCTGGCTAAAATGAATATCTTCTAAAAGGATATGCATACAAGTCTAATATTCTAACTCAAGTCCAGATGGGTTTTCATCCTTCCATCCCCAGAAATCAAATAAGAAGAATACATTAGTGAGAAAACAATATAGATGTCTGTACCACTAAACTGCAGTAGATAAATTTCTAGGAAATTACACGAGTTTCATTTATCCAATTTGTTCTCTTTTGCAACTATGTCAAATCACTAAGGCATCTTTGATTGCTTTCAGTGCCTAATTAGTGTTCAAAATCAGTTCATTACTACCAACACGTTGACAGATAGTTATATTAAGGTTGAATTATATGAACATTAATAGGAAAAACTGACAAGGAAAGGTATGACTAGGCAGGATAAGGCACAAACTGGTAAGCAAAAAGTAAAAACCTAAAAGGTTCTTGAGAATCAACATGCATAATAATACTGTTGGTGGATTTCAGCTTGATTTCTGCTAGATAAAAAAGGTAACTTATAAAAAGTGAAGATACCTTCCAGTACCAGGCAGAAGAACATCAACTTCTCTGTCACCAACAGACATTGCTCTCAAAGCACTTCCTCTTATATGAGGACCTGGCATAGTGCTTACAGAACTTGGTTCATGGGTTACCAAAAGCAAACCCTTGGGAGGGATTGAAATCTCCCCTTGGGAGTTCAAACCTTCAAAGAAAGAAAGAAAAAAAAAATTTTAAAAGAGAGAAGTTAGATAATTTCTCTATCAAGAAGATAAACCGAATAAAGCAATGATTGCAAATTACATGTCCTGTTATCAAACTATAAATGGAAGATATCATGCACAGAGCATAAGAAAAGACAAGCTGTTCAAGTGCAAAAAGAGATCTAATGACAATGGTTCACCTTTACATCTTACAATGCAGAGTAACAGACACATGAAAATTAATGCATTCCTCATCCCTTTATTACTGACTATGGGGATCAGATTCCTCGCATTTTTGAAGTAGCTATTAAGAAGAGATTCCCTAATGGCCCCTTGCATGTCTAACACACTTGCAAACCTATGGCATCACTGTCTGGTTCTTTTATTAACAGCTGGGTCAAACAAAAAAAGGGCACTTTGGTTTATGAAGAAAATCTGAAGGAAAATATGAAGCATAAGGTGAGTAACAAAAGTTTCACAAGCTTCTTCAGATTATCATTATACCTTCTTGGACTGCTCATCATTATCCTGATGTGGAAGAATATTCAAGAACTGAACTAAGAGTTCTAGTTCTGGGCAAAAATAATATCATAAACCCTAAACATTTAAGAATATTACAAGATATGTTGATTTCCAAATTAATGCAAGAGAATCCATAAAGTTGTCACAGAACATGTGTTGTGCAAGTCATAATGCACAGAAGCAATGAGCCAATGCATGAATAAAATATTAAAGTCCATGGCTAATATTTGAAGACATTAAAGGTGGGAAGATATTTAGAAGTCATATTTCAAATGATCACTGCAATAGATCCGCATTGAAACTTGTATATTGATTTAAAGCACAAGTACACCCACAATGGAGACACAGACGAAAAAGGGGGGAAAAGATAGAAGAAGAGGCACCCAAGAAGACGGAAACAAATTTTGCCTCAAAAGGATCAAGAAAAACATGATCAAATGAATTATCTATCATTTCCGGACAGAACTATAAACAATACAAGCTTTTGAGAATAAACAGAGAAGTATCTATACCATCAGAAGCTTGTGTATTCTCAAGTTTGTGAAACGAGTCAGGTGGCTCTAATAGGGCTTTAAGATGCTCAGGAGCTCTAAAATGCAATCCCAAGAGCAGACTATAGTCAATTATGTGCTGAGATTCTAAAAACTCACAATCCAGATGAATTTGTCTGCAAGAAAAAACATAGATAAATTGTGTTAAGAGATAAATGACAATTTAATGTGCTCGGTGATATGGAAGATTAGACATTCAGAAAATTGCATCTATTCATAGCTGTAAAAAGGATAAATAAATTTTAAAAAAAAACGAAAAGAGAAGGACACCACAACAAAAAATTTTAATTCCTGCTTTCCATGAAGGGTCTAGCTAATTCTTTCAAGGTGGCCTCCTGAAAGAGGAATACTTACTTAAAAAGTGACTCGCGCAATAACTTGTCCATATGAAACTCGTATTTCAAATCAAGATCCTTTAGTGTGGTGCCCTCATTAATTTTGTATTCCTCTGTAAACCTCCCATGAGTAGAACCTTTCAAATCATAACGACGATGAATTCTCAATTCTGTGCAGAACATATTCCCCATGACCACAAAGCGGACCTGAAAAATGATCAGTTAGAGAGAGAGAGAGAGAAAGAGGATTTAGATTCTACAGCTTACCTTTTTTCCGTGTTTTAATTTTATCCTGTGCAGGCCGAAGAACTTAGTTATCAGAGTGTTCTCATGCCTTTTCACATGTTCATAGTAGGAAGGCAACATATGTAGAAAGACCTGCATAATTGTGGAAAAATACTCAGAGAGAGTAACATATTAGGGCATAGCGATCTGTTCAAAGACTTATTTCCTACTAACACCTTAGATGCCAGACAAAAATGTCAGTAAAACCAAAGGATTGGTAGAGTTCATTAGAATGGTGACATGTCATATAAATAATCAAAAGAAGAGAATTATAAGTAATCATATTAAACAGATTGAAAAACCCACTTATAGGGAGAGTCTTCAAAGGAAATTTAGAAATCTAGAGTAAATTAGCAATAATAAAAGATACTAAAACAACCAGAATTAAGAAACAAAAATGTCCTGTCTTTCTGCTGAGTACAGGGGCTGCAAAATTCACCACCTCACTAAGCCTTCTTATCTAGGCAATAATACATAAAATAAACTGGAAATAATTCTCTCAACTCAAGAAGTTATTAATGCTGAATTTAAAGGGCAGTTTTGCGGCCCAACACACCCATGAATCACAGATACAACTATAGCAGATCTAAGATTTGATATTTGACCTTTCAGCAAGTAGACATGATGAGAGCCAAATAACTGATGGCTCTACATTTCAACAGATGATCAGTAGCTTTAAACTGTCTCCCTGTCCAATTCTCTCTTTTATTCACTCTCCCTCTCTACCAGGATCAAGGTTGGTATTTGACCTTTAAGCAAGTAGAAAGGATGAGAAGCCAAAAAGATGACATATTTGACCTCTCCCCCATACACACACACTCATAGAGTATGCATTTTGGAGCTATGTTCATATAATAAAAGAATAAATGTGCAGCTTATAACAAAAAAAAAAAAAAAAGAAGAATAAATGTGCAAGTTGGTCTAAGTAATAACAGCATAAATCATAATGAAAAATCAATTGTGAAATTAGGACCAAACCTTCAGTTCTGATCTCTTTAAAGTCTTAATAACAAATCTATCATCACGGGAATGATAAAATATGCTGCCACTTTTTCCTGGGGAAGAAAGCTCTCTCAGACCATCATCTCCACATATGGACATCATATACTCAGCAGCATTTAACTTGAACAGCTCCCTCAAATTCCTGAAACATGATTCCCGCAGACAAGTCATCAATGAATGCAGCTATCTACTCCAATCATCAGGTCCTTTAGAACAACACAAAATCATGCAGTGTAGAATAGTGAACATTTCATTTTATGCAAAAATATAGCAAATAATGTGTTTCTAACATGAAACAGTGTGATTATAACATAAAGGGGTAGGACTCTACCAAAACTACATACATTTCTACCATTCTCTGGCAAAAGGAGAGAGGAGCATGTTGGAAGATTTGAGGAAAATTGTTATTATGCACCGTGCAGTTATACAGACCAAATACTGGTACCTGAAGACCATAGGGCAGTAGTCTTTCCAGGAGAAATCAATAGAATGATGTGGAGGTGTAAATCGGGAACCTTTTCTAGGAAAATTCATCCTTAGTCTTGCCCGGTCTCCAAAATCGGACATTCTCACTTCCCGTGCAGGAACTGGTGTGATCTTACCCACAGTGTACCTGTAAACAATAAACTTCAACAAAGATATTTTACTAAACTAAACTAGCATTTCAATTACAGATACATTTTCTGCATCTGACATAAAATAAATACCAATGAACAGACAAATACACTTGTTACCTGATTCCAAGCTGAAGGTTAAGCATCAGATAATAGCTTTTATGGCCTTTAAAAATGTCTACACATGGTGTCTTTTTTATTTCCTTTGCATTCAACTTGCACCTTTCTTTGTTTTTATGAGACATCTGGCTAATACTTCTAATTCTTTCTTTGATTAAGACTCCTTGCATATACTCCCTTTCATAAGCTACAGTACTATCACCCTGCAACTCAGATTCATCATCAACTGAGCTGCTAAATAACATTGGTGAGGAGTCATAATATGAAAAATCTACATTATCATCAGGAGCCCAATCTTCAACCAGTGACATAGTCCTTTGTGACAAATGACCAGAACCTCGACCAAAAGAGCTTGATATTTTCTCTGATAAGCTGCGGTTAACCTTCGGTTGCACAGACTTCTCTGAATCCACTGAAGAACTATGGGAAAGTCTTTTCTTCTTATCCCAATTTCTCTCAGAATTAGACTTTTTTTGGGATGAAGGCGTGCTCCTGGTGGTGTAGAATGTCCCTAATCCATCTTTCAGACCCTGGGTCCATGTTCCAAAATAATAACTTCCATCAGAAAATCTGTAACAGCCGGAGCCATGTCTTACTCCATTTAACCAAAATCCATCAAAAACATCACCATTAAACCATTTCATGACCCCTCGTCCATCCATTTTCCCTTTTTTCCAATTTCCTATATAGTAGTTTCCATTGCTCCAAGCATACCTACCACTACCTTCCCTTACGCCTTCTTTCCAGCAACCATCATAGACATCTAAGCTCTGATATTCCTTTCTCCCAATCCCATGTTGGGTGTTCATCCTCCAGGAACCCTTGTACACAGACCCATCAACACCAGTGAATGTGCCAAAACCATGGAGGTAATTCCCAGAGAATTCACCATCATATGAGGTTCTTGTTGGCCAGATAATTTGTCCTTTCCCTGTCATTTTCCCTTCTTCCCAATCACCATTGTAAACTGTTCCATTTGACCATGTATAAATGCCTTTTCCATGGGGAAGCAGTCCCTTAGAATCACCCTGATAGACATCACCATTTCGGAAAACTTTCTCAATGATTCTGCAGACAGGAGCTACATTAGCTTGAATCATAATCCTTTTAGAATTCAACAGCATGTAAAACTGGTTAATATAAAGAGCAAATGGATACAAGAATAGGATACCTTTCAGCACTCTCCATGTATAATAATGATTAGGAATGTGTGGCGGGAGTCATAAAAGCACATCATGAAATTCCCATTTCGGACCTCCAGATAAGCCCGTTGACTGGTTCACTTCTCTGATCAATTTAACGCAATCATGGATTCAAATCAGAAAGAAAATCTGCCGAGTTCCTTATTTATAATAACATTTTACTATAAAGTATACAAAATGTCAAACTTAAACCACTCTTCTTCCCCGTGGGGGTTCAACCATATACTCATCCATATATACACTTCCCCATTATTCTCATCAAATATCTGAAAAACAAGTTTGTAGAGATTCACCAAACTTCCACGTCTACCATTTCAAAACAAAATGGTAATACTTATAAATTTCACTTTAAAAAAAAATGGAAATAGCAACATCATCTTCATACTGAAATCTGCAGTAATTCCTTCCGTACAACACGTACTCAAATCTTCACTAATTAAGCATAAACATAAATCATACTCCATTCACTCCTACTACACATTTCAGTGAACATACATCTCAATCAAATTAACATAAAAATAAAGGAAATACAGAACAAACTATAGAAACCGAAGTTACCTCTTCAGATTACAGAAGCAATAATACTGGATCGATCAACACTGCAACAGATTCCGAAACCCTAGGAACTTCAGCCAACCGAGCAGAAGATAAGAAACGAATCAGTTCCCCCAAAAAAATTTAAAAAAAAAAAAAAAAAATCAAAGCTAAAAATCACACGAATTCGAAATATTAATCTACTATATAATAAGCAGCAGCACAGCATTTGCTTTCAAGTTTCTCTCTCTAAAATTATTCCCCTCTTAAACTTTACAGTTAAATGTACCTGTAATCTAAATTCTCTCTCTTGATTTTCGGATACGCACCTGAGAAACTAAAAGAAGGGGAAATCCCTGCCTTTTATACAAACTATAAATATCGACACGTTGCAGCCATGCAACATGTTTCCCTATTGCCCACGTGGGGCCCACTCAACTTTCTATATGGCCCACATGTTACCTATTGGTTAGTATTGCTGGGGCTTACTGCAAATAACTGTTCCGTGTCGTAGCCTATCTTTCTTACGCTAAACTGCCAGCCACGTAAAAGCTACGTAGCCTTTCCTTAATTCCCCCTAAAAACAAAACATTTATTTAATATTTAATTTTATTGAGAATAATTGAATTATAAGTCAATGAAATTCTTCTAAACCCTTACTTTTGCTTTTTATTTTTTTACTTTCTGCCACTTTACCTTTATTTTTATTTTTATTTTTATAAAAAAATAAATCATATTTTGAAAGGAATAATTCTTTAAAAATAAAATATCAATACAATTAAAGTAATTAAAAAAATGTGTGGTTGGAACAAGAAAGTAAAATAAAAAATTTGTTATTCTATCAGCATAAATCTCAAATGAGATCCACAATGTATACATACTATATTTTGTCACATCCTTTTGTATTCTTTTATTATAATATTCTATAGATAACTTTTGTTCCAAAATTTATATAATATTCTATTCTTATAATACATTTTTTTATTATATTAAATTAATGATTTATTTATAATAAAATTTCACTAAATAATATCGTATTTGTAATCTTATAACACGTTAAAATGTTTTATTCGGTAATCTAAATACGATTTGATTGAATTTGTAATGTCTAAGCATATTTTGGCATGATGAAAAAGGGGCATAGATTCAAAGGAGGAAGGACGTGTTTGGATGCACAACTAATTTTGACATGCAAACACTTGTTTTTATTCTATATACCACGTAGGATATGACTGAGGGGCTTGTTCTCTTTTTGTGTTTTTTTCCCACTACCTAGTATTTCATTGGAATTTGGAACCTTTACTTTTTTCTATTCCTAATGTTTTTTTGTTCCTCGTCTTTTTGCAAATGGCAGTCCAAATATTGGCACGGCCCAACATATTCTATGAACATCATTATAGCACAAAATTTTCAAATTATCTAGTTAATTTTATATGATGACTAAAACATAAGTTTCACATTTTGTTATGTCACAAATTACATAAATGAGTCAAAATAATTAGACATACAATCTTTTCATTTTTTTTTAATAAATACGAATTATTTAAAAAATTTATCTCATTTAAATTAAAAAAACTCTTTATAATTTTACTTTTGTCTTAAAGTTTAATATTAATATAAAATATATTTTTACATAAATTTAAAATATAATAGTTAAAGATTTACAAGAAAATGGTATCTAGAGTTGTGGATATTTTTAAAAGAAAAAGACAAATTGGTTGAAATAAACTATATATATATATTAAAGAAAAGAAATTGTTGATTACTATGAAAAGGTACATATGCTTGGCCACTATAATTATTTTAATTGATTAAACCAGCTAGCTTTGTCAAAAGTGCACATTCATACATGTACCATGCAAATATTAAATTATAATTCATGTTTGATTCTAAAGTAATTTAAATATATCTCCAAATGTTACCACTTTTTCTTTTTTTTTTTGGCTACCCAATTTTGACTACACTTTCTAGAATTATATGCAATTGATATTTCAAGAAATGGGAAATTTAAACTTTTGCAGTTTCTATTTTGAGAATTAATAATGTGAAAATCATTCCTTTTTTTTTTAATCTTCAATATGTGTATATATATATATATATATATATATATATATATATATGATGATTCCTTCTACTTTTAAATGGGAAAGGAATAGGGTTCAATTGATTATTTATTTATTTATTTTCTTTAGTTGTCTGCAATATTAAGCAATGGAAAAGCAACATTGAGTTTGCGTGTATTGTAAAAACTAATATATATATATATATTCTAAAATAATAAAGCTTATCATTTATAGGTTAAATATTTTAAAAAAATTAAAATTAATTATTATAATTGTTCATATAAACTTAATATTTTGGAGATGATATCTATTATATATATATATATATATATATATATATATATATATATATATTTAGAATGTATACTTGCATATAACATAATCAGTAGTTTACAATACATACTTATTTCATCTAAATGTACATTAAAAAAAAACTAGTTACTTTATATATACATTTCAGAACTTACTCTAAAAGAAAAAAAAGATAATTCTAAAAATAAAATTTTTTCTTCTTTCTGAAAATTCCAGTATCCATTGAATTTGGAAATTTGTAGTAGTGATTTGCATTCATTTTCATTTCTTCATAATCTGTTTCATTTATATATTCGTACCTTTCAAAGTCAATCAATGGCTGAGAAATCCAACGTTCAGAGTTTATTCCAGAAGAAAACTCTAACGGTTTGATTCCCATCAAATCTCTTTCTGGAATGTACATGTAAGGTAGTTTTCTATCATCCATTTTTCTAAAAGTAATAGAAATCCTGTTACAGTTCATAGAAACAGTAATACTCAGAAAAACTATATTTACATGTAAACATCGAGAAAAAAATGTAAAAATTTGCAGTAAAAAAAAACTCACCTTTGAGATTCTACAGCAGGAATACAATGTTTAGCAACATCAGCTCCATTTCCATTAAGAATAAGCACTGACCTGTCAAATATACATACATATTAGTCGGGATGAAATCTAAATTAGTCGAAACAGTAACTTTGAATAGTATACCCAACAGGCAGAGGTACTGAAACAGGGCCATCAAACTCTCCGGGGCCAATTACTCGAATAGTTTTACCGAGTAGAATGTTGCATTCGCTCACAAATGAAACAGTACTAAATGGTCTAAAGAAATCATGATGATCAATATGAGGAGGGATACAATCACCCTTCTCATAAATGTTGACAATGCAGCTGTCTGGAATACAATTTGCAGGCAAAATCTTCCATTTTACCATCCTATTGATCATTTGCTTGAACAAAGAAGGCATTGGATCAACTTCTTCATCTCTAATTATACCTGGTGGATTACCATCTTTGTCCTATAAAACACGTAAATAACATAAACCGAGAACACAATGAACATTGAAACTATATATATATATATATATATATATGTATACATGTATATGGCATATTACCACTGCATAGTTATAACAGCAACCAAATTGAATTGTAACTCGTCCCTTTCCTCGCATCCATTTCTTTGGTTCCGAGTATGTACGAGCTGTTAAAATGATATATATAGGATAACAGAAATGTGTGAGCCTCAGTTTTATGCATATGGCAGATCCATCTTCGGATGGCTTTAGAAAGTAAACCATACGAGCAAACACACACACATATATATAGTGAGAGTGCATAGCATAACACAACAACAACCTCTCTCCCATC
Source organism: Asclepias syriaca (assembly GCA_027405835.1). Taxonomy (NCBI): domain Eukaryota; kingdom Viridiplantae; phylum Streptophyta; class Magnoliopsida; order Gentianales; family Apocynaceae; genus Asclepias; species Asclepias syriaca. Next base: position 1,781,097 of record CM049926.1, on the reverse strand, counting down.
ACAATCAATTTTATCTTCTGAAATATATGTATCTAAAAGACAAAACTGAATCAAAATCATATAGATACAAACACAGATATATATATATATATATGTGTGTGTGTGTAAGAGGCTGACCTCTAAGCTGGCCAGATTGTCCCTTATGCTGCAGCATGAAAATATAGTCAACAATTTTCCTTTGCTCTATAGAATTGAAAACTTCAGTATACAGTTCAAGCCCTTGCAAAACATTTACAGGTTCTCCATCAATTTCCTCAAGATAAAAGAACCCTTTCTTCCTACCAACTTGCTCAAATCTAGAAAGTTCCTGCAGCTCCTCTGATAACTCGTCGTGGTCGATCCGTGGGAATCTCCAGTTAGGCTCACGGTTTAGGCTTATTTCAGAGTGCATGTATTTTAATGATAATCTTTCCATATTTGACAAATTGGAGTCTAATTTATCATCCCTTCTAAGACTGGAATGTGATTTTGAGATTTTGTTAGATTGCCAAATAGTTCCATAATCTTCTCTACTCCATACTTTGTCATCAACTGAAATAGAAATATCACATAATTTTCCTACAAAAAAAAAAAAAAAAAAAAAAAAGGAAAGATAAGCAAAACATAACAAAAATGCCAAACCTAAATCTTATGCTTAGGATCTTAAACAATCAAACCCTAGAATTCATTTCCCCAATTTAGGTTTTCCCTTCTTATTCTCTAATTCATTACAACAGAGCAATTTGATAGAGATGATGTAACTAATAAATTAATGGATTGCAGGTAAAAATTCAAACTTTCAACTGGCATTTAGATTAAATCAGTGAAAAATCCAAATTAAAAACTTCAATCCAAGAAAAAAGGACAAAATGACGAGAATCAAAACGAGGTTCCAAAGTTTCTGAGTAAATTTACTTTTAGCAACAAGACGCAGAGCACGAGATTTCAGAGCTTCATCGCAATGGTCACATAATAAACCTTGAGATAAAACCTCCAAAATCTGGTCGCGACTCAGATTCTTGAGCAACGCCATGCAATCCGCATCTCTGGCCATAATAACTCCGAGGTCGGAATCCAGTAAAAACCAGCTAAAAAAAAGTGAAATTTCAAGTCAATCTATACAGAAACAATAATAAAAAAGAACCCTAAGTCGATGGGGGTGAAAAATCTAGTCATTCTTTATTCATAAAAAACAAGAAATGGGAAGAAAAGAGAGAGTGAAAGAAGGGGTCGGAGATCAAGTCAAAATCAAGTGTTCTTGGTGAAGTACAGGTTAATTTTGACAGTTGACCGTTAATTTTCGAGACAAGAGATTACAAATATACGTATAATTGTATAATTTAACAATCATTTTTAAAATATATATATAAATTTTTAAATTATTCAAACGTTAAAATGGTATTTTAATCATTTTATTTAAGAAAATTAACTTGAATAGTCCTTCATATTCTGCATTATAACCTTTTAAGTCCTTGTAACTTTTGTTTTCTGCCTTCTAAGTACCTTATAGCTGTGAATGCGTTATAGTCCCAACCCTGCAGTAATCAGAACGGTGCCAGTGTCCGTCGTTCGGAAGACAGACATTGGGAGAGATTAAGATATGGTGATTTCCAGTGTGATTGGAAGCAGCTTTCAACATATTCTAACCAGTCCTTTACAACCGCCACCGCCACCTTCTTCCACTTCCACGGCATTTCCGGCGCCTTTATCTTCAACCAAACTTAGAGCTATCCGCAATTCTGAGTTCGCAGCCGCCGTAACTACTCTTACCACCGCTACTTCTACACTAGATGGAGCTCACCGTAGTGAGCGCACGGAATCTTCTCCGAATAATCTGGCTTCGGTTTTCCGTAGAGCTACGCAATCTGCAATTCGCGAAATTCAAGAATCCTCTGATTTGGAATCTTCTCTTTCAAGGTTGCTTATTATTTTTGTTATTATTTTCTGAATTTTACTTCGTTTCCTCTGATTTGGACTTGCTGATGCTTTGGATTAGAGTAATGCCGCATAGTAGAATTATAATGGAATTAAGTTTATAGGTAGGTCGTTTACTGTTGAGTTGCATACGACTGGTTGATTCAGTGTCATTTTTAATCTTACTGTTTTAGTTGTTTGTTGTGGCATTCATGGATTTTAAGCTCAAATTTCAATGCAATTTTTTTTTTTTGATTATCTGATTATGGTTATTATTTCTTTCTCAAAATTGGTTATTTAGTTATAGCATTTATTGGTTTGCAGGTCTGGAGGAATATTAAGAGTTCAGGATTTGAATGTGATTTTGCGCCATTTTGGGAAGCTAAACAGATGGAAGGAGCTCTCACAGGTTAGATTGTAGAGTGACGAATGTTTTAAGTAGTTGTTAGGTATGATGCTTAAGGTTGTTTTTCCACATGTTGTCATGTGCAAAAATCTGGTGATTTTAAATAGATTAGAATAAGATTTCCTGATATATGTTGATCATCTTAGAGAACGAAGATAAATATTGATGATGTGGTTGTTCTCCAAATGTTATTTGATATTGCTGCAATGAAGTAGCATTGGTCCTTGGAAACTGTTAAAAGCAAATAGCCGATTAGCTGTTAATATGGAATTCAGGTGGTGGGAATTTCTTGGTGACCCGTAGACCCAGTTTTTGCACATGAATTTTATCTACTTTTGTGGTTTACTTCGAAATTATAAGTCTGATGAAATTTAAGTTCGAACTCTTGCAGCTATTTGACTGGATGCAGCGAAATGAGAAGACTAACTTTGCTTCCTACAGCAGTTATTTAAAGTTTGTGGGAAAGAGCCTTAATCTGATAAGGGTTTTGGAAATATATGATAGCATTAAAGATGAGAGGATGAGGAATAATGTTTCGGTCTGTAATTCTGTTCTTAGTTGCATGGTTAAAAGTGGAAAATTTGAGAGCAGCCTCAAAATGTTCCATCAAATGAAGAGAGATGGCTTGAATCCAGATACGGTTACATATTCCACGGTATGTTTGACCCTTGTCAATTAAAAAATTTTGATTGCATTTTTTTATAGTCTTTGAAGCATTCATACAAAATTTTTTTCCCCCTGAAATCTTTTTGATAAGATTACTTTGGTTGTTTATTATGCGACATTCATAAATCTTTTTTTTTTCCTGTAACCTTTAGCTACTTTTAGGCTGCGCTAAAGTAAAAGGTGGTTATTCCAAGGCACTAGAACTAGTTAAGGAGCTGAAATATTATGGGCTTCCAATGGATAGTGTAATTTATGGTACACTTTTATCCGTTTGTGCTTCAAACAATCAACGGAAAGAGGCAGAGAGATATTTTGAGGAGATGAAGAGTGAAGGTCATTCTCCTAATATTTTTCATTACAGCTCTTTGCTTAATGCCTACTCGTCTGATGGAAATTGTAAGAAAGCAGAAGAGTTAATTCAAGAGATGAAATCTGCAGGGCTAGAAGCAAATAAGGTTTGTTTCATTTTCTCAATTGAAGGTAGCCTGTCAAAAGTAATCTGTTTCCATTTCATAATTTCTATTTCTCAAGTAATTTATTGAGCGAGTTGAATTGTAAATGCTTTTAAAAATTAGTCTTGATCCATTGGCAAGAAGCTTCGGGTATATTGTTTTGTACACGCTGCCCTTGGCATCCCCCAACCTAATATTTTGCATTTTGTTCACTGGATTGTTCTTTTCTAGTATAAAAATTTAAGCTCCAGAGCTTTTGGTCTTAAGTTTCCTTGCATGCCAGAGTACTATTGGAGCCTGTCCATGTCTTAAGTGTTTGCAAATGATATAAATGCGTCTTGTATATCAATCCAGATTTTGTCATATTGTAAATAAAATTGATTATCTTAAATTTCTTCACTAACTATAGTATTTTGCAGGTTATTTTGACTACTTTACTAAAAGTATATGTTAAAGGGGGTTTGTTTGAGAAATCAAGAGTTTTGCTGAATGAGTTGGATGCTGCAGGCTTTGCAGCGGATGAGGTACTGAAAATAACCAATATATTTTTTCTGTTTCATGTTTCTCCACAAGCCTATAGCACATGAAGATACTTCTGATAATTATGTTCCCATTCCACTAATCTAGCATTGGAACTGGACTATTAGCTTCCGCTCAAACTGAACTTTTAGCTATTCATTTCCCTTTTTGATTTTTTTTTTTTTTTATATTTCCTTTCAATTCTTACGAATATAATTTTAGTGCAGATGCCATACTGTATACTTATGGATGGCCTCGCAAAAGATGGTCAAGTTCTTGAAGCAAAAACAGTTTTTGATGAGATGATAAATAAAGAAGTGAAGACTGGTACGTATAGTTAGCAGTGTAAATTGAGGTGGAAACATTACAAGCATGTTATCGTTGCTTTACATGGTTTTACTACTCTTATCTGTGATTGGAAATATGCCTTCCAACCTGTTGTCTGCTTTTGTTTGCAGATGGCTATTCCTACAGCATTATGATTTCTGCCTTCTGTCGTAGTGGGCTCCTCCAAGAAGCAAAACAATTGATTTCTAACTATGAATCTAAATACAACAAATATGATGTGGTTATTTTGAATTCAATTCTTGGTGCTTACTGCAGAGCAGGAGAGATGGACAATGTGATGAAGTTGATGAAGAAAATGGATGAATCAGCAATTAGTCCTGACTGGAATACCTTCCATATTCTAATAAAGTACTTTTGCAAAGAAAAGCTGTATATTCTTGCTTATCGGACTATGGAGGACATGCACAAGAAAGGCCATCCAGCTGAAGAGGTAAATACACCTATTTACTTATTTCATTGGTGAAGGAAGGGGTAGTGATGAGATTTTAACCTTTTTAAAAGGAAAGATTACAAGTGTCCGAGTTTTTACCTTCAGTAGTAAACGGTGTTCTTATTCTGATGTATGAAGAGATTGATTGATCATAACAAACACCTCTGCTTCTTAGCTGGACAACTTGAACATGTGATCAAAAGACTAGCTTGCAAGGCATTTAATTTTAACCCCTCATTTCTACAACAAAATTGAACTTTAGTTTTTTTTGTCATATCAACTTTTCTGATTCTTGGGTATTTTCTATTCAAGTGTCTCTTGAATCAAGACTATTAATTATAATGTTGCTAACTTTTTAATTTTTTTATCATTCTTTACCTTCAGTTTTCCTCATTTCATGAGGAGCAAATTACTTCTCAAACTATCAGTCCAAGTTGGAAAGTATTTACTGATTTACTTACCCTAACATTGTTTAATTTAAATGATTACACGTGAAATTACATCTTGATGCAATAAGGGTCTCTTTGCTAATTTGATAATGTGCTACTCTTTTGCAGCAATTATGCTCTTCTTTGATGTTCCATCTTGGTAAAACGAGTGCATATAGAGAAGCATTTTCAGTATATAGTATATTAAAATACAGCAAGAGGACCATGTGCAAGTCCCTTCATGAGAAGATTCTACATATTTTAGTCCGAGGTCAACTTCTGAAAGATGCATATGTAGTAGTAAAGGTGTGTAGATTCTTTTTAGAGCAATGCTGTTTTCTTTTCTTCTGATGCCGATTATAGTTAAAGCTCTTTCAACTGTGCAGGACAATGCAGGATCGATCTCCCAGCCAACTATTAGGAAGTTTGCAACTTCCTTCATTAAATCAGGCAACATAAATTTAGTTAATGATGTAATAAAGGCCATCCACAATTCTGGATTTAAGATCAATCAGGTATAAAATGGTTTTACTTGATTCTATATGATTTTTTAAGATAGGTACTGCAATATGGGAACTAATATTTTTATGCCTAAGTTTATCCAACTTCTTGTATTTCATAAATCTATTGGAAGAGCACTCTGTACTCTTACTGATCCTAGACTAACCTGCATTCAATGTCATTTGTCACAGGAGTTATTTCATACTGCTATTTCTCGATATCTTAAAGAAACCAAGAAGAAAGATCTTCTGTTTCAGTTGCTACAGTGGATGCCTGGTCAAGGATACATCGTTGATGCACCTACAAGAAACTTGATTCTGAAGAAGTCTCACTTGTTTGGGAAGCAAATTATTGCAGAGTTATTGTCAAAACAACACAGGGTGTCAAAAGCAATGAGATCTCATCAATAGTAACTGAGGCATGTCAGGTAGATCATGTAAGTTCCAGCCTTTTTGAGTTTATGTAAATTTTTGTATATTCCTTGAAAGTCATTCTTCAAGTCTATTAAAAGTTTATCAAAACTCCTGCCCAGTTACACTGATGTATGGCTTTAGGTGTTAAAATGGGGAAACTTTTTAAGAACGCACAAGATATCTTACATGTGGTACTCTGGTGTCATCGAAACTAAGAAACAAGCTTTAGCATTGACTAGAAGCAATCATCACCCCTAGGATTATAAATGATTAAAAACAGGCGTTTCCACTAAATTTCCATCATAAATTCTACATCTATCATTCTCTATAGTTCTGGTTTTATCAGAGTATCCATTTATGATCTCTTCAAGCTCAGTGAAAGAGAAAGGTTGAGGGAAACCAATTATCTGTGCTAGCTGATACAAAAAAGGAGACTGAGGAGGAGATGCCAGTGGAGACAACTCTCCATCCTCTCCTGCATTAACAGTTTCTTCATCTTGAAGTTGCTCAGATTCATTAACTGTGCTAGTGAAATCATCAATTCCTTGACTCTCCATTAGCCATTTTCCACATTCAGGATATCTTGATGGCATCAAAGTAGCAATTCCCTTCCTCTTCATCACTGCAACATTGCAGGCCACATGACCATATATGTAAACCTTTTCTTTCCTCAGGTTACTGCATGACGAGAGGGGGAAAAGGACTTAATAATAGCAAGTTTTATTTTACTCCTCACTTTGCATTCTTAGGCATAAACTTATGGGAGTAAGTGTTAGGAAGATACCTATCCAAAACTATCCATCTTGAACTGCTGTTTTGTGCTTCTTCCACAATTATTTCCCTTGTACAAAATCCAGCAGCAAGTTTGACCTCCAAATTCACCTGCAAAATGAAGAAGCTTCAAATGAGTTCTTTTGTATGAAACCTCAAGCGAAAATATTCTATTCCCCTCCCTCATAAAAGATTAGGAAAAATGGAACAGCAAATGGTGTCTTACCTCACTTTTCATGCATAGCTTGTGGAATGGATGGAGTTTAGAATGATACTCTTTCTTCTTTTTCTCAATTTCTTCTTCAAACATTCCAGGGCTCATTTCTCCTTGATTCAAGTAATCCAATTTTATAGCTGACAAAAGGGCATTTCAAGAACAACTTAAATGCCTTGGAAACTATTTCACAGATGATGAACGATTTTGTTCACAATACACTACTTTTTCATACTTTAAAAAAGTTGAATTCACTGTACTTACATATGCCTGGAATATTGCCAATGAAAGGGAAACAGGAAGAGGAGGACTTCTTCCGGAGCTGAGACAGGACTCCGAGAAAAACCACGGTGTCTTTCCGACGGACAACGTGTTTGATAGCCCATTGTAAGGCTTCCAAGTTCCCACTGCCGCGGTTTGCATCGTCAGCCACAATGATAGTCTCACCGGCTCCTGCCGATGCAAAAGATGATGATTCAGGCTGGACCTCCATTTCTTTTTAAAAAAATTTCCTTGCAGCTGGAGCAATCAATCTTAAAGCACCAAGCCCGGAAAGGAGATGTTCGACGGGATTTTAGTTTAAGTAATGCTAGATTTGAAAAATATCCCCAGCATTGGTGTGCTAAATTCTTTCTTAGCTGGTATCGCCATGAATCCATAAACAAAGCTTGGTTTCTTGTTGAGTTCAGTTGTTTGTTTTTGGAATTTCCAAGTACTATTGTGTTGTCCTTTGTATTGGTGGGGGTAGTGAAACTCTGATGGTGATATATATATGTATATATATATTGTTTACTTTCCGAAATGCGTTGTCTTAATCTTGAAGGGATATTTTTCTAGCCGAAACACAGTGAAGTAGTCAGTCCTTGGCTAGCAACTACTGGTAAACGCCAAATTTGTCGATCTTTTGTTCTAGTAAGGCGATGAGCACCTCTTACCCGACGCCGGTCTCTCCCGGCCGAACCCGAATTGGGTGGATCGGCATTGGAGTTATGGGTTCCGCCATGGCATCGCGTCTCCTATCTGCCGGCTACGCGGTCACAATTTATGCCCGTACACCATCGAAGGCTCATCAGTTTCAATCTAAAGGAGCAATTCTAGTCAATTCCGGAGCAGAAGTTGCGGGTAACAGTGATGTTGTTTTCACTATGCTGGGTCACCCATCAGATGTTCGTGAAATTGTGCTAGAGAATATGATCCATCATCTGAACCCTAACAGTGTCGTCGTTGACCACACAAGCAGTCACCCGACCCTCGCCAAGGAAATCTACGGTTCCGCACTTGAAAAGCATTGCCATTCCGTGGATGCTCCGGTTTCTGGAGGCGATATTGGAGCAAGAGACGGTAAGTTAGCGATATTGGCCGGAGGAAATGAAGATGTAGTGAAATGGTTGAAACCACTGTTTGATGAAATGGGGAAAGTTACCTATGTTGGAGGACCGGGAAAGGGACAGCATTGCAAAATCGCAAATCAGATAACAGTTGGGGCAAACTTAGTAGGTTTGAGTGAAGGATTGATTTTTGCAGAGAAAGCAGGTCTAGACAAGTTGAAGTTTCTTGAAGCAGTAAGAGGCGGAGCTGCAGGTTCAATGGTGATGGAGCTATTTGGTGAAAGGATGATCAAAAGAGACTTCAAACCAGGTGGGTTCACTGAATATATGGTGAAAGACCTAGGTTTGGGTGTGAATGTTGGAGAAGAGGAAGGAGGTGAGGTAGTGGTTATGCCTGGTGCTGCATTGTCAAAGCAATTGTTTACTGGAATGGTGGCTAATGGGAATGGAAAGCTTGGTACTCAAGGTCTCATTACTATATTAGAGAAGATAAATGGCAAAAATGGTGTATGATAGGATTCATATGAATGAATTCTATAGAATATCCAACTCCTCTTTGATGATGATGGTGAGTTAAAAACGTAAAAATTGCTCTGCATTTGAGTTTTTTTCTTCATTTTTCTCTATTGGATTACATTTTAGTAGTGTATGAAGAACTTCTGCAGTTGTTAATGGAAATGGTTAAGTTTGGTAACTGTTGCTTAGGGTCTGAGTCAATATAGAGATTAAGTCTCGTCTTATGGTTTGTGAATAATGGCCTGTGGAGATAGTTGTAGTGTCAATTATATATATATATATTGTTTCATATGTTGATGTTTGTATGGTTTGTATGGTTTGTATCGCCTTCTTTTAATGATAATATGTTAAAAGTTTGACAAAGCAAACTCATCAATGTGGCATCTTACTCATTCCCCTACACGTCGATTTGGTCAAATAGTTTATGAACTCATCAATTTGATGATATTAGTATCAAAATAAAATTGTTATACTCTTAAGTTATAAACTTACATTATTTGACATTTAACTTCTCTAGATTTTATTTAATTTTTAAATAATTTTTTACTCAATTAACTTTTAATTATATATATATATATATATATATATATAATTTGATTTTTATTTGTTTGAATTAAAATAATTTTGTTTATATTATTTGAATTAAAAATTCGATTTAACTTTGCACAAATTTGTATTTCTTATTTCTTTCATTATTTTTTATTTTGTTGACATTTCAAATTTTTTTCAAATTCATCTTTATTGTTTTTTCTTTCGTTTATTGCTGTTGACTTCTTTTATATATATATTAAAAAAATATTCAATTTTTATATTGATTAAATTGAAATTCTAGTTTAAATTTTCCTAAAATTTTCTTTCTGTTTATTCTTTAATTACTGTTTCTTCTTCTTTTTTCTTCCTTTTTTTTTCATATTTTCATAATCAAATTAATTTTAAATTTTTAATTTTACAGATATAATAATATTTATATCATTAATTTTCAAAATTACAAATTACAAATTTTGAATTCTTCAAATTTTTTTGTTTCTTCTTCCTTCCTCGTTTCATTTTTTTGTGATTTTTTTAATTTCTTTAATTATAATAATATTTTTATTCATTTATTTAATTAACTAAATTATATACGTTTTTTAGTTTTTTGACAAGAAATCTTATTTTTATTTAATAAAAAGTTTAAAATTTTAAAAATTAAAAAATATATATTTCAGGACTTGCAAAAACATAAATATGTTAAACTCACTAATTATTTTAGTTATTTTCCTAGGAAAACAAGTTTGGGTAGGTCAAAATTTATTATTTTTGCTTGTCCAAGAAACTGATTTTGTGAAAAAAGGACTAAACGTAAGGTAAATGTATCACTATATATATACATACATATATATATATATATATAGGGACCATCCTAAACTTAATGGTATCTAATTTTTTGCCCCAAAATCTTTTTTTGTTTTGTTTTTCACAAAAGAGTATATTTAAGTTTAAATTAATAAAAAATGTTGGTTTTATTCCCTAAAAATTTATTTTTTATTTTACTATTCATTTTATTTTTAATTAAATCGCATTCCCAATTTGATTTGAAAGGATCTCATGAAATCTATATAAAATAGCTTAAACATAAAATATTAATTGTATTATGTTATAACATTTGATTTGTCATATTGACAAACCACAATATGTAATAAATTGTTTTTCCAAAAATTAATTTAAGTTAACGTGGATTAAAGAAAGTACTGCACACACAAGATTATATATATATATATATACATAAAATACTATCGTGATTTATTTCAAAGTAAAACTATTTCATTCATAAAATTAAAACATGCTTGGAGGTTCAAAAATACCGTGTTTCTTCCAATTTCTTCTTCTGATCACCAGTACTGTTTCCGGCGACATGGAAGTACCAAATTCCCAGTCCCCGGCCGCAGATCATGACCATCTGCAGGTAACATCAGTTACCGTCGCAGAGACCGACGGCGGTGCTTATTACACTTGGTTAGATTCCGACACTTCTTCTTCTCCGGTTCTTGACCAGTCTAAAATCTGTGCCGGAAAACTTGTTTTGCACCCTCGTGGTTTTGCTCTTCCCCATTATGCTGATTCTTACAAGATTGGTTTCGTTATCCAAGGTATATATATCACAATTTTTTTCTACAAATCAAACTATTTTTTTATAAGATCAACAAATGAGAGAACAACACTGAATTGTTACTTTAAGAGATCTTTGTTATTAAACAAGTATCTACAAATTTTTTACTCTCGTCATTTTTGTTTAAAATAAAATTACTTAAAATGAATTAAAACGGACAAGGTTATTAAACTGTTTATTGTATAATTTTGTTATTTTATAATTTGTAGGTAGTTGCAGGGTGGGAATAGTGTTACCGGACGGTAGTGCAAAAGAACAAGTTTTGACAATCAAGAAAGGAGATATAATACCGGTACATATGGGAGCGGTGTCATGGTGGTACAACGCAGCAGCTGAAACCACCACCGTCGGCGACGGCGACGAAGACGTAGAAATCCTATTCTTGGGTGAAACGAGTAAAACCCACACTCCTACCCAATTTGAATATTTCTTCTTGACCGGTGCCATGGGCGTTCTTCAAGGTTTCTCCGCCGATTTCATCACCCAAGCTCTTGGTTTAACCGAAAACGGTTCAGAAAATCGGGTGAGAAAACCAAACCCATTCTGCATTGTGATTTTTCGTATAAGTGTTTATCACGAATTTAAAATGTGAGTAAATGACTTCATATTTCTGTGTTTAATAAATTTCTTAAATGAGTCGATGTGGGATTATTTTTTTTTTTGAAAAAGGTTAAAAGTCAAACGGGTGCAGTAATTGTGAAGTTAGACGAGGGAGCAATGTTAATATTACGGCTTACAATCTTGAAAACGGGAAGCCGTTTATTGACGTGAACCGTGGCGGCGGAACAATGACGGTTGCGGACGCCGGGAACGTGGATTCGCTGAAAGGGTTCGGACTCAGCGCGAGCTTTTTAAAGCTGGAAGCTAATTCCGTGCTAGGCCCGATTGCTACGGCTGATTCGTCGGCTCAAGTGTTTTATATACTTGAAGGCGGCGGTCGGGTTCAGATTTCGGGTCTCGGTGGTAAGAACGCATTCGATGCCAAGGTTGAGAAAGGTGACTTGTTCGTGGTGCAGAGATTCTTTGCTGTTGCATTAATGGCGGATGAAGAAGGCTTGCACTGTCTTTCTGCCCTATTTTATATATATATTTTTATTATATTAATACAAAAATTATTACAAAATTTTTTTAAAAAATAATCATCACATTCTAATCAACGTTAAAAAAAATTAATTTTGTAAGTAAGTTCTTCTAGTCCCACATGCTAATTTAAAAGATCACTAAACAATTATTAAATAGGAGTCTAAAATCTTTTATTAGATAACATATTTTAAACTTCTAAAATTAATTTGAAATAAGTAAAAAATTATAATTATTTTTAACTTATACATGTGTTTTTAATGTTTGAAAGGATAAAAAAAAACATTTAACATTTTTGACATTTAGTAGATTTCAAAAAGTAACATTTTTAATCCATGTTGTGTTTTTAATGTTGGAAAGGAAAAAAAAAACAAACACTGAAATATGAAATAATCTTAACAATTTTTATATTTAAAGTGTAACATTTTCAATCCATATTCATATTAATTATATTTTTTTGTAAAAATTAAATTTTGGCTTAAAATTTGTATATTTTTACTATGTATGAAAAAAGATGTACAATCAATAATAAACATGTAAAAAAAAAATTAGCTAATAGCCGTTGTTAATAATACACACACACACACACACATATCTTATGTGAAATTTGGTGGGAAGAAATCAGTATGGGAAGCTTTATCTGCATCGGTATTGCAAGCTGCTTTCAATGTGGATTTAAATCTTATTCAGCTTCTTAAATCAAAGCTTGGAAATGACACTGACATTATTGCCCCTACAAAACTTTGAATTCCCTTTTTTATTTTCTCTTGTTGTTCAACCAATAAAAATATTCTAATATCTACTATGTTATGGTTATGTTTTCTTTCTTTATTAATATTTTTTCTTCCAATTATTATATTATAAATATAATAAAAGTAATTAAAGTTATTTATGGTAATATAACCAAATATAAAAATTTGACGTGAATAAAAAAAGATTATAAATTAATTGGTCTGGGCCAACTAGATGGAATAATGGGCCGGCCCAAAAAGAAGAAAGGAAAATTGAATAAAATTTTGTTATTTAGGCGGGAAAATGTTTTGTCTGAGAGACTCTTGAGCGATCAGGCTTTGCTCGTCACTGTTTCCAAGTACACACACAGTACAGTCTGCAATTCGAAATTCACAGCCGGGAGAAGACGGAACGAACGATTCGATCTGAAGACGGCAAAATATGTCGAGATTTGACTATCCAAGGCTGCCGCGGCACGAGATAGTCGGAGTTCTCACTGATTTTCAGATAGCTAATGTCTCCGAGGGGGACCTTCTTCACCCTAACGCCGACTTTGTGATCAATCTCTACTCTACTATCCTTCTCCACATTGCTGTTTTGCCGTAATACTTTAATTTGGTTACTATTTTATTTTTATTTTCAGAATTTTTAATCGTATGTTTTTCTAACCGCCGATAGTTAATTGGAATTGTGGTTTGATGTGTTATTTTTAGGGAGGATCAAGAGCAGTTTCATGACCAGGTGGATTTTGATGCCTTAGAGCGACTTGAGAATCCAGAACATCACGTTGAATCCGTTCGTTTTTTGAATTTGTTTGACAAAATCAGACAAGTTTTAGCTGCTGTCGAGTGCCCCAGAAGATTTACACTCAAGGATTTGCTTAAACCTGAATCTGATCGCACCGAGACATTTATCAGTGCAATTCTCAATTTTTGTCTTCACAGGTATGGTTGTTATCCATGTATGTAGCTCTTCTTCCACACACACACACACAAACAAAACAAAAAAGTAAGAGAAGTGAATTTAGTGTATAGTAATATCTCAGCTGAGAGGTGAAAATATCTGGCTAGTTTTTGAAAGACAGAGATTCGATAAATGATCTAGGATTTTTACCTGCTCTTAGTTACGGTTTACTCAATTTTATTTTTTCTACATGACACAGAGAAACCAAATTGAATTTATTTAGACCTGTTGTGGATGAGTTAACCATCCTCGAAGAGCAAAAACAACAGCTTGAAGGTAGAATATCTCAGGTACACTTGGTGGAACAACAGCATGATTGTAAATAAATGATTCATTTATTATATTACTTGAGACCACTACTTTTCTCCCTTGCAGTTACATGGAGAGATTGCAGAGCATAACGACTTAAGAGAAAGGGAGATGCCTGTTGTTCAAGAAGTTGATTCTAAAGTTAAAGAGTTACGACAGAGCATTCAAAATTTAAATAGTCACCAGATGTCCCTGAAGGTTTCCTTGAAAAGGATAAAGGAAAAAGTTACAGAGATGGATGAAAAGGTCTACTTCACAAACTCTCTGCGGTAGTTGTGTACCTCTGCTCAGTGAGAAGCACAAGATACATACACATATTTGTTGATTGATTTAATCATGTTTCATTTATTCTGTACACCAGATTTCAAGTGCTGAGTTCGCCTTGGTACAAAGTGTCCAAGAAAATGGGAGTCTACACTCCAAAATTGTTCAGTCACCAGATAAGCTTCAGGTACCAATTCTGATATTTTGTTCACTATATGAATTTGGAAATTAGTAGATTATGGATGCTTTTACTGACTTTACAAATCCCATATGTATTACAATGAAGCATGTTCAATATCCCTGCCTTTTTTGATTTTTTTCCCTAAAAGGAGAATCTTTTCATGTATCAACCGATTTACTGGTTTGCAGCTGAATCTATTCATATATTTGGCATGCACTTGTTGGCATTTTCGTTCATTATTTCCTTTGTATTTTGATATAATAATTTCAAGTGTTTGAATTTTGACCCAAGTAGAGGAATAACTAACCAATAATAGGTAGGATGAATGGAAAGGCTTTTGATGTTAGGTTTGATTTCCACTGAGTTAATAGGTAGGATTTGATTGAATGTTTACATTTGAGTATTTTACTCTGCGACAGATGATTTTCATACTTACATCCAAACTTTTTACTAGCATATATTTCTTACCCCTATTCCCAACAAGATGCTTCTTGTTTGCGTGTTAAGTGTTAAGGCTACTACAATTGAACCTTTTTTTAATCTTAGCATATTTATTCCTCTTCTTCTCCTTCATCTTTTCTTGTTGCAGAGGACACTGGAGGAGAAAAAATCTCTCAAAGTTGAGGCAAAAAATTCTGAAAGAGCAGCAATGCAATCTTTTCATGATAAGACTGCTGTTCTTGAGATTTATACCAAGGTATATGCTGTTAACATTGATCATTCTATGATTAAATTTCAACACTAAAAGTTGATCTCAAATTATGCTTTTGTACTCTATTTTGTTATTGTATATCTGTAAAAAATAGCACATCTCTATTGATAGCCTCCAGTAAACAGTCGAATCTTGATTTGTATTCTTAGGCTTGCAAGAAACTGTCCAAGCATTCTACTCAGATGAAGGCCATTCAAGAACAGGTTTGCTTTATAGTTATTTGATTATGGTTGCTCTGAGTTATCTGGTTGTTGGGATTATATAAGGGTGATCCTAAACTAGTTAGGAACTATTCGAATTTTCTTTAGTTAGCTACTCCTTAATTCGTATTCTTGTCCTTTGAGTAGTTTACTTGTATTTCATGAAACTGCCGTTTCTCCTCAAATTTGTTTTATGTTATCTTGATTTACTATTTTTACATATAATAACTAATTTGGCAGAAAGAGAAAATTAAAAATCTTTAGAGATCACAAAGATTGAGAGGGATTACTATTTCTGTCTTCTTTTCATCAATATTTACCAACTTATGATTAATGCTAGTGGGAGACTAGAGTTTGGATTGTTTTCAATATATGGAAATAATGCTGGAAGCTTTTGCAGGCGAACAACTTGAAATCAACTGAAAGAGAACTTAAGGTCCTCAAAGTGAAGTTGGGTGATGAAGGGGTGTTAGACAAGTCACTTGAGGCTAAATTGATTGAACAACAAGCGAAAGGTAATTTTATTGTTTTAGAATTATTTTCAGTAAAGTTATCTATAAAGCTTGACTAAGTGTCCATCCACCAGCGGATCAACTGGATGAACTAAAGAGACAGTCACAGCGAGAAAGAGATCTCCACTGTGAGGAGGCTAGCAAAGAATTAAACAATGTGAAGTTGGAAATGGAAGCTAAGAGGAACGATCTCATGGCAAGGCAAAAGCAGGTGGAAGCTGTAGTTACAGAGGTATTGTTTCTTGTTTCAATTCTTCAGGTAGAAATACTGTTCTGGTTGGTGGATCTGTTTTTCTAAACATTATTCTCCCTTCATCAGGCTGATACTACTACTGCAAAAATTAACTCTGTCAAGGAGACAGGAGCAGCTAACATGCATGAACTGGGCTGCAAATGTGAAGCTATAATGAGAGAGGTACAATTTTCACAACATTTATCTACTATCTCAATATAAGGTTTGGTAATTTAGCAACTATCATGTGATGGATTGAATTTTTTTATCCGTGTCTTTCATCTGGCTTGTTGGAATATATAATACTTGTAGAGGAGTATTTCCTTTTCCGTGTTTTGGTTCTTGATATTCTTCCAATAGTTTGTTGACAGTTTTGTGGATTGAAAGTGTTCCCTTTAGTATCTATCAATTGGTTTTTCTAGATCTCTGGATTGTCTTAGTGTGGAAGATTCTCTAGAAAAGATTTTCTTTGTAATCTGTATTACGACTAGCCAGTTTACATTACCTCAGTTAGCAGGGATAGATTTTAACTAAAAGTACATAATTTCTAATACTTGATATGATGTTGATTGCAGTTTTATCAATACTCAAATTCCATCAGGGATTGCTGCCAGGAATAGATACTGTGGGCTGTTTTCAGTAATATGAAGTGTAGTTTTTTTTTCAATGTAGTTCATGCACCATGTGAATAGTTATTATACATGATACTGAAACAGTGGGTTGCTCCATGCCTCATTTTTAAATGAAGAGTTGAGGCAGTGCCCCTTTAGAACTTCTCATATTTGTTGCCCTTAATGTGTTTATCAGGACCAACAATGTTGTCAATGCTATAAAATTTCCCTTTTTTGGTTACTCTTTTTGTACACTATTCTCAGATAAAGAGTTTCCTGCCAAGCTGATAAGTTGAGCTCTTGATAAACTGTGTTGATTTTAGCCATGCTTGAGCTTGGCAAAACCAAACTTATTGGAACTGTTTCGACAAAATGCTCAGCTTCTTCGCAGCCTAAACATTATCCCCATGAACTATTCTAATACTAATAAGAGAAATTTTGGAAAAATTCTTTGGGTGGCCATGTATAAAGCCAGAAAGCCCCGCAAACAAAAAGAAAGATAGAAGTTAAGGAGAAATTACTTCTCACACAGAAGACTTTTAACCATTACTTATTAGTTATATTTCTTTAAAAAAAGGAAATACATTCAAAACTTTAAAATATAAATTCTAAAGTCTCCTGCAAAAGAAGTTTCCCGCGTTCCTCAGCCGATTATTACTCTTGCACTCAGCAGAAGAAGTTTTTTTTTTTTTTGAAAAGTGCACCGTAGCTAACCTGCGATTTCGGCTCTCGGAGGTGAAAACCAGTGGAAGAATTTCTGTGACAGTGTCTGATGATATGGAAAAGATTGCCATCGAATTCTCCTGGATCAATAATGTTCAGCAATCTCCTTCAGTCCCTCATTCAAAACCCACCTCAACTCGCATTTTACTCTCCGATTTTCAAACTCTTGATTGGCCAAAACTGTCTAAAATTCGGCCAACAATTGCACGCCCACATGACCCTTCGAGGTCTGATTCCCGGCCCTTTCCTCGCAGCAAAGATGGTTGCAATGTACGCTAGCTCCGGGGATATTTCCTCTGCTTTTCACGTATTCAGGGAAACTCATAACCCATCTACCCTTCTGTACAATGCAATCATTCGTGCATTCTCTCTGTACGGTGAGTCCCGTCAGACATTGGAGATTTATTCCCAAATGCATTCTTCTGGGTTGCGTGGAGACTATTTCACTTTCCCGTTTGTGTTGAAATCTTGTGCTGATTTATCTTGTATTGGCCTCGGGAGTTGTGTTCATGGACTCAGTTTGAGAAGTGGGTTGGAGACTGATATTTATGTCGGTACTTCTTTGATTGATATGTATGTAAAGTGTGGTGAATTGGGTAATGCACGGAAGCTGTTTGATGAAATGCCGGTAAGAGATGTATCGTCATGGAATGCCTTAATTGCTGGATATATGCGAGATGGTTTAGTAAACTGTGCTGAAGAATTGTTTGAAATAATGAGTGATAGAAATATTGTGTCTTGGACTGCCATGATTTCTGGGTACACTCAGAATGGGTTTGCAGACAAGGCACTCGGACTGTTTGATGAAATGTTGAGCGAAGAATCAGAGGTGAAACCGAATTGGGTGACAATTATGAGTGTTTTGCCTGCTTGTGCACATTCAGCTGCACTTGATCGTGGGAGGAAAATTCATAGTTTCGCCAGGGAAATGGGGATGGAGTCGAAGACTTCAGTAAAAACTGCTCTTATGGGTATGTATGCAAAATGTGGGAGTTTGGCCGAAGCTCGTTCTTGTTTCGATAAGATGAGAATCAATGAGAGGAATTTGGTTGCATGGAATACAATGATCAATGCATATGCATCTCATGGATGTGGTATGGATGCTGTTTCCATGTTTGAAGATATGATCAAAGCTGGAGTTCATCCTGATGGGATTACATTTACAGGTCTGTTGTCAGGTTGTAGTCATTCTGGTCTTGTTGATATTGGGCTAAAGTATTTCTACGCTATGAGAACGACGTACTTGGTTGAACCAAAACACGAACATTATGCTTCTACTGTGGATCTTCTTGGTCGTGCTGGACGTTTAGTTGAAGCCCTTAATCTTGTTTATGAGATGCCAATGAAACCAGGACCAAGTGTATGGGGTTCTTTACTATCTGCTAGTAGGAACTTTCGGAATTTGGAGATGGCAGAATTAGCAGCTAAACAGTTGTTTGTCCTGGAACCTGATAACAGTGGGAATTATATAATTCTTTCAAACATGTATGCAGATGCTGGAATGTGGGAGGAAGTTGGAAATTTGAGAACCCTGTTGAAATCCCAGTTTGTGAAGAAAACTCCTGGCTGCAGTTGGACTGAAGTGAATGGTAAAGCACATTTCTTTCTTGGTGGAGATACTTCACATTCCCAATGGCAGGAAATATACTCATTTTTGAAGGAATTGCCACAGAAGATTAAGGTAGCTGGTTATATACCAGATACTAGCTTTGCATTGCATGATATTAGTGAAGAAGAGAAAGAACAGAATCTCAATGCTCACAGTGAGAAGCTGGCTGTTGCCTTTGGGATTCTTAATACAAGTCCTGGTACTGTTCTTCGTGTCACGAAAAATCTGAGAATTTGTGGTGATTGTCATACAGCTTTGAAATTCATTTCGAAGATATATAATCGAGAAATCATTGTGAGGGATCTCAATAGATTTCATCATTTCAGAGATGGATCTTGTTCTTGTGGCGATTTCTGGTGATTGTACTGTTGTTTTTCTTGCTTTGCCTAGTTTCTGGGGGTGGCTTTGGCTTCAAATCAAATGATGTAAGTGTAGATTATAATTATGGTATTCTTTATCATGGAGCAATAATTGCTAAATTTTTGTCATTATCATGATTATTGTTATTGATTGGAATGATGTAAATTTTCTTGAGTCCTTTTCTTGATAACATTACTGTTCTACATGTTCTAGGTTCTTCTGTGGCTGCTTGCATCTTCAATTCCACAACCAGCTAATCTCTCTGTAAAAGTTTTTTTTTTTTTTTTTTCAGGTAAGATTATTTCTTGTTACTCTTGCATTTTTCCCCTCTCTCTTTCAAGAAACATGTCAATTTACTGCTTAATCCACGTAGAACCACCTCAAGAAACTATGCAGAGTAATATGTATCTCTTCCCTTGACAGTGTATCAATAAATTGAGTTGCAGGAGCTCATTGTTGACAATCCCAATACAAAACCTGCAAATTTTTTTATCCATGAATTTTGCATTGGGAAACTCAAATTCCACATACTCCAATGTAAAAAAGAGAAAATCAACACAACCCTTTTCTCTATATAAACTCTCAAGCCGGTGCTGCTACCTTTCATCCACAGTTTTTTTCTAAAGTACTCACCAACGTATCTATCTCTCTGTCATCAGATCAGATCACTGAAGAAGAAGAAGAAGAAGAAACACAGCTGAAAAATGAAATTCTTCGCCATTTTTGTCCTCTGTCTGATCTTCTGCTTTGCTTATATGGGCAATGCAGACATAAGTTGTGGTACTGTTGACATGAAAGCTGCTCCTTGCGTGACTTTTGCTCAAGGTAAGTCTCCGACACCAGCTCCGGCATGTTGTTCGGGGCTACAGCAGCTTGCTTCCTCCGTGAAGTCTGTGAATGACAAGAAAGCCATATGCAGATGCCTTAAGGCTAGTGTAAAGAACTTCGGCGGTGTTCAAGACAAGTACTTGAGCAAGATTCCTGCTGCTTGCAAGATTCAAGTTGGCTTTCCTATCTCCTTGAACACCAACTGTGAAGCGTAAGTAGTACATCATTACACTTTCTTTATAATATATATATATGTATGTATATGTATATATGAAGGAATCCCATTGTGGGGTGTTTTTTTTTTTTTTTTTGGGATTTATAATTGATGGGTTTTCTTGATTTGCAGGATTCACTGAACAATCACTAGATTGAAGGAGTAGGATTTTGAATAAAACTAATGGAGCAGTCTGTTGTATTGTGGTTTGTAACCATAATTCTAGACTAGGGATGCACTACTGCTCATGTAAACCCTCTCATTATGCTTTAATGAATAAATCTACTTTATGTTTTAATTAGTTATTGTACGGGTATAGAGGGTGGAAGCTGATAAATTTAATCAAAGATTATGAGAAATTAATAAAAACAGTAAAATTGACACTAAGGTTTTAAGTGGAAAAACCTTCTTTAAATAGAAGTAAAAAACTACTTGCGAGAGAGCCAAAAATTTCACTAATATTGACGAGAGTACAAAATATTTTCTCTGAGTACAAAATATTTTTTATGGACTAACAAGATAAAATAGCCCGTTACAAATTCTCTACGAGTATAGAAATAATCAACCAAGAAGTAGAGAAAAGAAGAAAATATAAAGAAGAGATTGGCTATGTTGTAGAGGTACTCAACTAAGAAGTAGAGAAAATAAGAAAATATAAAGAAGAGATTGGCTATGCTGTGGAGGTGTTACTAGGATTAGAAGGAATATAATTCATTTTGCAAAAGAGGGAAACCAAGTAAAAACATGTACAAAAATATATATATATATCATGTATATATATATACATAAACCACCTACTTAAAGAAGTAGAATAGTTGATATATATATATATATAACCACTGATGTTGACAAAAGGAAAGTAACTACTAATGTTGAATCTAACCTTAGTTTATCGAGTTAATTTTCTGCCAAAGAATAGTTGATATATATATATATATATATGAATGTAGCCACTAATCTTGGCTGTTGAATGCAGCCAAATCTTGAATGCAGCAGTTACTGATAAAAGAAGACCAGCCAACAGTTATGTGAATTTTTATTTTTGATTTAAGAATATTGGCACTCGGACCTCAGGATAAAAATTCACATAACTGATGCCATCAAACATTAAGGAAAAAAAAAAAAAAGGAAAAAGAAAATTATTGGGGTGAGAGAGGCTCGAACTCTCGACCTCAGGATAACTCAGAAGCTATGAGACCTACGCGCTAGCCAACTGCGCCACCACCCCTTTGTGATAATATTTAAATTTTATTTTTATTGTATATAATACATAGGTGCAAATTTATAAGAAAAACATCATATTATTATATATATTAAAACAAATTTAATTAATAATTTCTTTTTCAAGACTGAGGTAAAACTAAATATTCAAGAACAACCAGTACAGCAAAAGACAATTATATATTTATAATTTTACATGAGTGAGATTTTCTGTATTATACACTACTACTCTTATATCACATAAAAAGATATTTTTGTTTAAATAAACCCTTAAAAATGCAAATAATTTCGTGTAACAAACTAGATCTGTAAACATTGTTGAAGGAGTATTGGAATGGTTTCCCTACCGTTCTCTTCCTCTGCGATATACTTTGCAATTTGTCAAGGCTGTCTACTTCTTTATAAATTATGTGATTTGTGTTTATTGAATCTGGAAAGAGATAAAAACCATTAGGCTTCCTCCACTGGGATGTTTGTGTAAGTACAGGAGCAGCTCTCCACCTTTTCTCCATTTTCTTTAACCTTGGTCCAAGATATTCTCCAAATATGGTACAAACTCCGCCTGCAAGAAACACATAAATGAGTGCATTGAGGCTGAGAAATAAATATATAACACACAGAATGCATCTGGAAGCATCTATAGTTTTAACAGTAAAGAAAGAGTATATGGGAGTGTATTTGCTTACTAGTTCTAAATGATTCCAAATTCAATTGGTGAAATCAACAATTTCAGATATCCACCTAAAGATACTACTTAAAGATCCAATAACAAAAAATCATCACAATTTCCAATTGGAAAAAATTTTTTACAGCTTCAAAACTTCAAAGAACACAGCATATAAACACAACCAAGCCAGTATACTACCTCATGCATAGGAGTTTGCACATTCATTAAACATGCATTTTATCATTTTATGGCCGTAGCAGGCAGAATAAGCAAAAAAGCTCATAGTACCTTTCTGTTACAATTTCTCTCTTTGCCAGCATTAATGTCAAGAATACAGGGACCATCGCAGCACATAGGTGCTTGAGAGTATGCCCACTGACGATATGATGGGTCCAGTGATAAATTGGTTTGTCAATAGCTTCTTCAATCTTAGCTAGAAGATAAAAACCTGTAAAATTATGTTACATAAGCTTAAGTACAAAGCATAAGAATAGATTACAAAAATCAAAAAGAGCACCCTTCAAGAGAGAAAAAAATAAAAATCCAAACCTGCAGCCCATAACCAATATGTTGAATGTGTATACATTGGAGGTAATAAGATAGCCATCAAAGGGATGGCTATGCAAGGGACAAACTGAACTATTGCATAAGGACGGAGATCATCAAAAAACCTATAAGATAAAATATGAGATCAGTTAGCTAGCAGTTGAGACTAAAACATGAATAAGATAAATTCAAATGCTAACTGCTGCTTATTGAAACAATTTTTTCGAAAAGACGGAAGACATTATGCATCATAATGGAACTGTGCAAAATGACAGAAAATTCAGAGACATAAAACAGAGTTTCCTAAAATTTAGTGTATAATGAACGCAATCCCTCCCTTAGAACTATATGCAGATAAATTAATTAATAAACAGGTGTGAGAATGCACAATCCTTGTTACTAAAAGAATGCTTACACCCAATACAGAATGCTGATGGCGCCAACCAGGAGCAGAGGAGCAATTGACAGAGTTCCTTTCCTCTCATCCACTCTTTCAATAATAAAAATGGCAATGATGGAAGTGAAGGCAACAGTCATCTATAGATAAATTTGAATCTTGAATCAGAAAAAACAACCAAATACAAGATAGCATTTGCACAAATGACAGCAATAACGTACTGGTAAACGATCCCACACAAGGCGAGCATCATTTGGTTTGAGATGGTAATAAGAGGATCCAAAACCAACAGCTGCTACACCAATGAAGAAAAATATCCAGCCCCACAGCTCACCTTGTAAGCTTAAGAACACATTACAAAACTCAGGATCAAAATCAGAGAACTGAAAAATCTCCTAAAATAACACAAATCACAAACAGAAAATAAAATGAACAATTTTACCTCAAATTGAAATAGTTTCCATAAAAACAAAGGATAAGTCCTATCACACCAATGAAAAAGAAAGGAAAATTTGATATCACATTCAGTGCATTAGGTATTCCTGCAAATCAACAACAAACAAATAAGTAGCATACTTCCAGAACCACGTGACCTTAAATTAATTCAATACACTAAATTTGAAACTAAACCAACACAATAAAGAATATCACAATTCAATAACAGATTAAAAAAAAAAAAAAAAAACCTAAACTGGAATTCTGATAATCAAGAGGAGAAGAAAAAACGAGAAATTTTCCGAAATTAACTCAGAAAGTGAAGAAAATTAAAGGAGGAGAGTAAAATCACCCAAAAATTCACGCTGATCAGCAAAATTGTGGTATTCTTCAGATTGAGGAATCTTAGGAGTAACTAACATCAGAACTACGAAACACAGAACTGCTACTCCCCATGCTAAGACCGTCCGGCGGTGGTTATTCAGCATCTCTTCTTTACCTTAGTCTCCTCCGTCCACTTTACTTTACAATCTTTTTCTTTTATATAAGCTAAAACACCAGAAGATGATCGAAATTCAAGATTCGCCGGGAAACTTTTATAGTAAAGGCGCGTTCTTGTACAGCTCAAGTTGGGATTATCCCATAAAAGTTAGTGTCGTGTAATATATATATATATATTTTAAAACATTTAAAATATTTTCTTATATTAATAATAATTATTGTGGCAGTTTATATTTATTTATCATATAATTTATTTATTTTAAAATATTAATAGTTATTGATTTTTATTTTTTATATTCTTTTTGTCAATATTTCTTGTATAAGGATGACTAATTAAAGATAGCACGTGATCTTCACGTGATGACTAACTTTTTGCTGTACTTGTAAACCTCCTTTAACAAAACCCCGAAAACTACCAAAATATAGAGAGGCCGTCCCCACTCTCCTCGGACCACCGCCGCCGTCGTCTCTGTTTTCACTATATAAAATCCAAAACCCTTGCTTTCTCTCCTCATAGGGTTTTTCTTTCTCCTTTTACTCCTCCGCATCACACGCATTCTCTCTCAGACGAATATAAGCACAGGGCGGAGGTAGTCATTTTGGTGGTTTAGTGATGGCGCAGTCATTGGAATTGTTGTTAATTCAATTTTTAATGCCGGACAATGATGCTAGAAGGCAAGCGGAGGATCAAATAAAGCGCCTGGCTAAGGATCCGCAGGTTGTTCCGGCGCTTGTACACCACCTGCGCACCGCTAAGACGCCTAATGTGCGGCAGCTTGCTGCTGTGCTCCTCCGCAAGAAGATCACCGGCCACTGGGCTAAGCTTACGCCTCAGCTCCGGCAACTTGTTAAGCAGTCCTTAATTGAGAGCATAACTCTGGAACATAGGTTTGCAATTAATGCTGCCTTTTATATTTGTTTGTCTAGTAAATTGGACTATACAATTGCATGCTTTATTTTTATTTTAATTTCATTCAGTTTTGATATCTCATTTATCATCAACACTGGATGAACTCTTAAATTTTTCATTAAAATTATATTGATTTTTTGTACGCAAGAAAGAATGGATTTTTAGGTTAGTTTCTTTTTATCTTACAGTCCACCAGTGAGGAAAGCAAGTGCAAATGTTGTGAGCATCATAGCAAAGTATGCTGTACCCACAGGTGAATGGCCTGATTTGTTGCCATTTCTGTTTCAGTGCAGTCAGAGTGTGCAAGAAGACCACAGAGAAGTATGTTTTTCCCTATAAATCTACAATTTTATTAATTAATTATTTATACTCCGAAAACAAGCCTTTTTTGCTATGACTATTTCATCACCTTGGATTTTCTGCAAACTATGATCATATGAAAGGAGTTAATTCAATTGTTTTTTTTTTTCAATTCAGGAAGTAACGATGGCTATTCCTTCTTTAATTTAAGAAAAGAGTGTTATAAATACTTTACTTGGTAGAAAATCACGTTTGATGTATATTTTACTTGCTCTAGAATTTTTGAGTTCTATTACTAAATTACTCCTTTTGGCCTTCTTCTTCCCCCTTTGCACAGTTCTCTAAATAAAGACCTACTCTGATGGTTGCTTGATTTTTCTATTGCAGGTTGCTTTGATACTTTTTAGCTCCTTAACTGAAACAATTGGGAATTCATTTCGACCATATTTCGCGGATCTACGGTCTCTCTTACTCAAATGCCTTCAAGATGAAACCAGTAATCGTGTCAGACTTGCTGCTCTCAAGTAATTTTTCCAGATTCCTTCATGTATATATCCAGTGTATTCCATTTTCTGGGATAAGTAGTCAAGTGGCTTACTTGTTGCATTCTTCCTCTCTTTTTACTACCAGGGCAATTGGCTCATTTTTAGAGTTCACAAATGATGAGTCTCAAGTGGTGAGCAATACTGATGTTCCACTTTCTTTCGCCATGGATTAAACTCACTAATTTCTCGTGGACCAACTTTTCTATATATTTTATTTGGCTTGGATTGGTCTTTGGCTTGTTATATGTATTCTTTTCTTTATTTGTATCTTTCAGGTTCTATATAATTGATAATTACCTTACATGTGCAGGATATTGGTAAATTTTGGGTCCATATATCTAGTGAATTTGTCTGATGATATTTGATTGGTGTTGCACTTTGTAAAGGTTCTGGTGATCTCTTAGTTAATATTGAGCGATAAGGTCAAAGTTTTCTATTTTCTTTTCTGAATATCGTTTCACTGGCAGTGCTGGGCTAGTGCAGTGTTTATGAGTATTGTTGCTACTTTCAGTATTTTTATTCAGTGATGTTCTGAGTTGAGCTTGGTGGTTGATGCTGAATATGAGAATACATATTAGTAGCTTTTCCTTGAAGTTATTGTTCAGTTCAGGACTTTCTAACTCTGACTTGTGCAAGAGGATAATTTTTGTGACTTACCAATCAAATTACACTAAATTAATTGTGGTTCTTCCAGCTAATATGCTGTTCATTTTCTGAATATTGTGTCATGATTTTTTTTTCTTAAATTTTTTTCAATTTTAGATGAAGTTCCATGAGTTCATTCCCAGCATTTTAAATGTTTCAAGGCAATGCCTTGCTTCTGGTGAAGAGGACGTGGCTGTGATTGCTTTTGAAATATTTGATGAGCTGATTGAATCTCCTGCACAACTTCTTGGGGAGTCACTTAAATCCATAGTGCAGTTCTCGCTTGAAGTTTGCTCAAGTCCAAATCTGGAAACAAATACACGGCATCAGGTAAAGTTGCAAAAAATGCACTACTAAATACTATAAAATTTTATTGCCCTGCTGTATAATGTCATGACCTGTTTTCCTAGCTTTTCAGTTCCATATTAAATTTTCCTGCATGCTACATTATATATGTCAGGCTATTCAAATTATTTCATGGCTTGCCAAATACAAATCCAATTCTTTGAAGAAGTACAAGCTAGTCACACCAATTCTGCAAGTTATGTGTCCATTACTTGCCGAGTCTACTGACAGAGATGAAGATGATGATCTTGCTTCAGATCGAGCTGCTGCAGAAGTGATTGATACTATGGCTTTATACCTCCTGCCAAAATTTGTTTTGCCTCCTGTTTTTGAGTTTGCTTCTGTCAACTCTCATAATGCTAATCCAAAGTTTCGGGAAGCTTCTGTGACAGCATTGGGTGTCATCTCTGAGGGTTGTATGGAAGGGATGAAAGATAAACTGGATTCTGTTCTGCACATAGTCTTGGGTGCTCTAAGAGATCCTGAACAAATGGTGAGAGGATCTGCATCATTCGCTTTAGGGCAATTTGCTGAGCATCTGCAGCCTGAGATAATATCTCATTACGAAAGTGTTCTTCCATGCATTTTAAATGCCTTGGAGGATGCATCAGACGAAGTTAAGGTATATTATTTTGAGAAATGAAGATAAAATTTAAATGAATTCTTGTTTTCTATTCTCTTTGAGTGGATTTTTCCTTCAAACAGGAAAAATCTTACTATGCTTTGGCAGCATTCTGTGAGGAAATGGGTGAAGAGATTCTTCCTTTCTTGGATCCTTTGATGCTGAAATTACTGAACGCCCTCCAGAATAGTCCCCGTAATCTACAAGAGACATGCATGGTAAGAGCTCTATGATTTGAGGTATTGCTTAGTGATGTTTCTCTTGTCAATAGTTGTTGATTCTCTATTACCTGTTTCTGCATTTTAGTCTGCAATTGGTTCAGTTGCATCTGCTGCAGAACAAGCCTTCATTCCTTATGCTGAAAGGGTTTTGGAGTTGATGAAAATCTTTATGGTACTTACAAGTG
The DNA here is from genome assembly GCA_027405835.1 of Asclepias syriaca. Classification (NCBI taxonomy): domain Eukaryota; kingdom Viridiplantae; phylum Streptophyta; class Magnoliopsida; order Gentianales; family Apocynaceae; genus Asclepias; species Asclepias syriaca. Next base: position 1,752,996 of record CM049926.1, on the reverse strand, counting down.
ATGAGGACCTCCGATCACGAGCAAGGGCTACTGAGTTGGTTGGAATTGTTGCAATGTCTGTTGGCAGAGCTAGGATGGAGCCAATTTTACCACCCTATATTGAAGCTGCAATTTCTGTAAATCCTTATCACCTTTTTCTCTTGTTAAAAATTTGGTATTTTTCTCTAATGTATTGTGTTAATGTCAGGGTTTTGGTTTAGAATTCAGTGAGCTCAGGGAGTATACTCATGGGTTTTTCAGCAATATAGCAGAAATTTTAGAAGAAGGTTTTGCTCAGGTAACATCTATTCTCCACGAATCACATTATTGTATTATTACATTCCCATGTAAAAAGTGTGTGGCATGTTGTTTCTTGTAATAGTATCTTCCCCACATTGTGCCTCTGTCATTCAACTCCTGTAACCTGGATGATGGCTCTGCTGTGGATATTGATGATTCTGATGGAGGTGAAAATATTAATGGATTCGGTGGAGTGTCATCTGATGATGAAGCACATGATGAGCCAAGAGTTCGTAACATTAGTATTAGAACTGGTGTATTGGATGAAAAGGCAGCTGCAACTCAAGCCCTTGGGATGTTTGCTCTGCATACAAAAAATTCATATGCACCGTATCCTTGATATTCAACTAAATATGTCTAATTACAGCAATAGATTTTCTCTATGTTGCTTTCCTTAATCTAGGGTAAGTTACTTGGACGAGTCACTGAAGATTTTGGTAAAACATTCAAATTATTTTCATGAGGATGTCCGGCTCCAAGCTATCATTGCTTTGAAACGTTAGTGACATTCATTTTGATTTTATTTATTTATTTTAATTTTTTAAATCTTATCTTTTACAATTGAAATGAATTTAACATGCATAATGCCATTATAAATTTTCCCCCAGTTATCCCTTTTTAACAAGATTCTTATCACTAATATGTTTAGCAAATTAATTTTACTAATAAATGCAACTATCTAATTTATATTTTTGGCTGATACTATTTTATTATCCATGCATTTTCATGTTCAATTGTTTTGTGTTGGCAGATATCCTAATAGCTGCACAAGCAGTTTGTCAGGGTCACAGTGTAAGTTCTACTACCATCATCACTTTTAATTGAGAGGATTTATTCCATTCTCCATTACCTCTCACAGAGAGGATTTGCTACTTCTTCTTAGTGCTCTGCCTGTTGATGTGTTCATTGTTGTTTCCTTGTGTTCTATAGCACGTGGAAACCAATTTTCATATAATTTTGATTTTATTCCAGTGACTTGTTTGCTCTCACCATACATGTTTCAATGATCCAAGAGAAGTTTGTCTTATGATTGCCAATGCTCCTTAATGCTGAAATTTGAGTTCTATAGTTGTTTGTCATTTTATCTTTCTAACATGATCTAGTTGTACTTGCAGGAAGGGATAGCAAAGATAAAAGAAGTCCTTGGTATGTTGATTGCTTAATAATTTCTATCACTTAAGTGTGTAAATATTGCCAATACCTTTGTGAAGCTGATGAGGGATTTCTATATTCTCTTTGCAAAACCAGATACTGTGATGAATATTTATTTGAAAACAATGAACGATGATGATGATAAGGAGGTTGTTGCTCATGCTTGTACTAGTGTGGCTGACATCATAAGGGAGTTTGGTTACATGGCTATGGAACCCTGTAAGTATGATCTTGTTGGAATCTCTGTTCTGTCTCCACAAGTGCCTGTCTATTTAAAATAATGCTTGATGCCTTCTGCTTTCACATGTTACCTGGATTCTTCCAGATATGTCCAAGCTTGTGGAGTCTACTCTGCTATTGCTCCAGGAGCAGTCTGTTTGTCAGCAGATTGAATCCGACAGTGATGACGATGTGGATGATACTGAACATGATGTTCTTATTATGGATGCTGTTTCTGATATTCTTCCTGCATTGGCAAAGGTCATGGGCTCAAGTTTTGCTCCAATTTTCACAAAGCTATTTGAACCATTGATGAAATTTGCTGTAAGTGGGGCTGCTGTCCATACCCCTGGCTTAGATGATTTTGTGGTTTGACTTTCAGTAACTTATTTATGGATTATCTCATTGTAGCACACTTTCCGTCCATCACAAGACCGGACAATGGTTGTTGCTTGTCTTGCAGAAGTCGCTCAAGAAATGGGGCCCCCAATTGCTGACTATGTTGATGTACTTAATTTGGAATTGATTCTCGTTTGTTGGGTTTTTCATTAGTGTCAAATTAATATTTATCAAATTTCTTTCAGGTTGTGATGCCTTTGGTTCTCTCAGAAATGGATTCACCAGAGGCACCTAATCGGAGGAATGCAGCATTTTGTGTGGGTGAACTGTGCAGAAATGGTGGAGAATGTGGTTTAAAGTATCCTTTGCACATATATATATAAATTTGTGTGTGTACACTGACTTTCAATGTGATCATAGCCCTTTCAGTTTTGTAATTTTCGATGCTTTTCTGCAAGAGGTCATTTTCCTTAAATAAGTTAATCAGATACTATAATGATGTTTTACGTGGTCTTTATCCACTGTTTGAAGAATCTGAGCCAGATAATGCAGTGAGAGATAATGCTGCTGGTGCTGTGGCTCGGATGATTATGGTGCATCCAGAGTCTATCCCCCTGAATCAGGTTTGCTTTTTGGTACTTGAAATCTTCAGATTTTTTTAAAAATTAAATAATCACTGTTTTGGTTCTACTATATTTTATCTCATTTTGGGGTTTCCAGGTACTTCCTGTGTTCTTGAAAGTTCTTCCTTTAAAAGAAGATCACGAGGAGTCGATGGCTGTTTATAGCTGCATTTGCAATCTTGTTTTATCATCCAACCCACAGGTAATTTTTCATTTTTTTTTGTCAAAAAATTTGACTCTTTCCCCTTCTCTTAATGGCTTTTTAACATTTGGGTGTTGCTATGCAGATTTTGTCTTTAGTTCCAGAGTTGGTTAACCTTTTTGCCCAAGTTGCTGGATCACCTATTGAAACTCCTGAAGTCAAGGCTCTTATAGGGAGAGCTTTCACACACTTGATTTCGCTGTATGGTCATCAAATGCAGCCTCTTTTGGCCAACCTTCCACCTGCTCTAGCAAATGCTCTAGCAGCTATTGCACCTAAGAGCTGATGATATATATATATAGAAGCAAACACAGTGTGCGTTACATCATTCTTCGGTTTCTTAGAAATCTCTTTATTTATACATTTGTGCCCCATATACCGGGATGGCTTCCAGAATGGAGGATTTTTCAGCCAGGTTTGTTACTAACTCCTTGAAATATAATACTTCTTCTATCATATCTCAGCATAAAGATTATACTTTCAGCATGAAGTTAAGAACTTTGCATCTGGTTTTTCCTTTTAAGTGATAAGCTAATATCATCATCTTCTACATCCTCATCTCCTTCTGACTGATTAATGCTTAACATGCAGGTCTTAATTATCTGGTTTCACTTGGGAGGAGGCACTTTTCTTGCAGTTTCCTTTCTTTTCTTTCTTTTTTTCTTTTAAAAAAAAAAAATTCAATCATTCTTTATTTATTATAGCGTTCGCTTTCTGTTTTCTTCTTCTCTCTCTTTTTGAGTGTTTGATTTGTGAGCACAGTTGAGATCATGCAGGGTGAGGTTTTTGTAAATTGCATATCTCCTTTTTTTTTTGGTCGGCATTTTTTTTTTATATTATTATATTTTATCTAGTTGATGGAGAACAACCCCCAATATAGTAAGAAATAAGAAACGATTTATTTATTTATTTATTTTATTTCACATGTTTGCCGTAGGAAATAGTTAGCTGTTCCTTTATATTTTTCTTAATTTCCACATCACATGCATTACATATATATTTACCCGAGTAACAACCACCAAATCCGTGGTTAATTAACCCAATATAAACTGTATTAGTGATCAAAGATTTACACCAAAAGGAAAAGAAGAAAGTAACATTGATTATAATCATCTCAACCAACAAATTACCTCTTCTTTAAGCCTTCTAATGTAATCAGCTCCGTGTATACTCTCGTTCCACTGCTCAAATACAAGAAGGTAAACTTTCTCTTATATATTTTTTTAGAGAGAAAGAGAGAAAATATGGCCTTTTCTCTCTCTTTTCTTCCGGGCAATGGAAAAGAAAAAGAAGTACCTGAATATGAAGCTGGTAGCAGATCCGGTTGTGGCAAACGGAAAGAGTGGAAGCAGATTTAAAACAAACTTGTCGAGCTTCCATATTCTCTAGAAACTTCGAGAAGGTTCCATTATCATTATCATCATCACGATGTCGCTCTTTGCAAATCTGAAGAATCGCTTCATCAGATCGAACTTGGTTAACTGAAACAGTTAGATTTTGTGGCTGTTGTTGCTGAACTCGTTTGTCCTTCGCTTTATCTTTTTTAGTCTGCTCGAGATTTTCAATCTCGTTCTCCAGCTCCAGTATGTGCTTTAGAACCTTGTCCACTATTGCTGGCGCAGTCCATCGCTTCTGCACATCATACGACATCGTTCCGTTATTAATCAAGAAATCATGATATACATACATACATATATATATATATATATATATATTATATATATATATATATAGAGAGAGAGAGAGAGAGAGAAAAACCTTTGATCTTCTGGATTCAGGGAGGAGGGCACGAAGGGCCAAATAAGAAGCATTGAGTCTCATTCTTCTCATTTTCTCATTAGCATTGTGTTGAAGTTTCTTAGTGGATGATGAAGCTGATCCTTCTTCTCCTTCTCCGCCCGTCACCTTTTCAACTAGCAATTGCTTCACTCTCCTGTGTCTCTCTCTCATCTTCACCTCTTCTGCAAATTTCCCTCATCACTTATTGCTACTATCTTAAATACTATACTTTTATATATATAATATATATTTATATGATATCACGATTGGACTAATCCATATTTATCTTAAGTCTATCTTTTATTTAAGGAAGCTATCACCTTCTAATTTACAATTTATGTAATATTTAAGGTGTAATTTTTTACATACTAAGAGTCCAACTCTTTATTAGAGAAGCTATCACCTTCTAATCTATAACATTTACAATACATTTTTTTTTAAATTAAAAGATATATATATTTTTACGTAGAAAAAAAAAAGGTCAATTTTTTTTAGATTATATTAACAAAGATTGTTGAACATATAGCATTTATAAACTATTATCACTGATACAAGAAAAGAGTTATATATATATATATATATAGTTGTATTGATGTAGAAGTGAAGAACTCACTTCTTCTGCTGTTGTCTTCCTTGAGATAATGATTCTGCAGGGTCTGATTATGATGATGATCATCAGCTACAGAAAAAGAAGTTTCTTTTTCTTGAAGAATTATTATTTGCCGCAGATCAGGGAAGCAGCAGTCATTGAGATTGGAGTGGTCGATAAAATGTGGCTCATTCGCCATTTATTTATTTGTTTAAATATATAAATAAATTAAGCTGCAGGGAACAACAACAAATCTTAGCTTCTGATCAAACCCTAAACCTACACCATATCCATATATATATATATATATATATATATATATGTATGTATGTATGTATGAGCTTAATTCATGCAATCCATATAAAACGATCCAGGAAAATACTTCTGCAGATTAATTAACCAACCTCTCTCATCAAGTATATAACATATTTTATCAAGAAATACTTACCAGAAAAAATGAAACACATATCTGATATATATATATATATATATATATATATATGTGTGTGTGTGTGTGTGTGTGATTGTGATTGTACCTGAAAGAAGACTCACTACTGATGAGAAAAAAAACACCATAGAAAAAAACTCTAGAGAGAAAGAGAGAAAGATAATACACAGAGAATTAATTAGTTCAATGGCACAAATTATGAGTGCAAAACAAAAGTCAATGCAAAAGGAGATATAAATATATTGTACTATAATCTAAAATATATATATATATATATATATATATATATATATGACAATTTTTTAATACTAATTGAATTACGATCTTTTTCTTATATAAATTTTATGTATAAAAAATAATATGAAAGAAAGAAATAATTTATTTTAAATTATTGAATTTCACAAAATTATATATATATATATATATATATATATATATATATATATATATATGTGTGTGTGTGTGTGTGTGTATGTATGTATATAAGTAGATGGAATCACATCTTAAAAAAAAAGTCATCAAACTTTTTTTTTTCCTATAAAAGAAAGGTCATGGGATATGACTTAGTAATTAGTTGATAGTACAATAGTGATTAGTAGTACACTGTTCTTCCCTAATGTTTTCCCAATAAGTACAATTACCAACCTAACATATTCATTTTTTCCTAAGTAGTATAATAATTATCATTGCCAAAAAATAAAGAAAAGTCAATAAAAAAAATAGTATAAATGTTTTATGAGTATAATGTAAAATTAAATTTAAATTAGTGAAAATAATTATTTTGAATATTAAATGTTTTAATAAAAATAAAGTAAATAAATAAAAGCACAATATAGAGTTAAAATGTTAAAATGATAATTTTAACTAATTTAATTCTTTAGTAAAAGTAGAAAAGGAAAAACTATAAACATAAAGAAAGTATTAAGAGGCTTAGAAATGGCTTTGTGATAGTTTAGGGACTATTAGTGCAAATTTGTTTCTTACTTTCCCACTTCACTTCGCAATCTGCGAACCAAAAAAAAAATCTGCAACTGAAAAAAAATGTCCGCCATATCCGTGACCTTGTATTCTCCAGCAACCAGAGTAGAGAAACTCGGCCACTGTGAGACTTATTGCAGCTATCATCTTCGGCCTTTGCGTAATTCTTCGGTTCTTCGGTATCAATTCTGTGGAAATCATAAGATATTAATCCGTCGGCATGCTCTGTCTCGGGCTTTGCCTTTCGATCTCTCTCCTCCTCCCATCGACCATGAAGATGATTACCTTCTTGTAGGTTTTTGAGTTTCTCTCTCTGTTTAATGGTTTTAATTTGTTTTGGATATGATGATGAAATTTGATTTTGCTCTCGAAATGGATTCAGCTACTTTGTTTTTTTTTTTCCTTTTTTTTGGTTATTTTGATTTTGAGTAGGTGTTTGTTTCGGTTGTTGGAAATTTACAGGATTCCGCCGCGGTTGCTGGAGGAGCTTTTAAAGATGGAAAAGCCGCAACGTTTGCTGACGATAATGAGGCATTAGACGCTGCTGAAAATGGCGTTGTTGTAAGTACCACCAAGCTTGCTACACCTCTTTTGAATTCCTTCCTTTCCGTTGTCGTTTGTACTTTTTTCCTGTGTAATAGACATATTCTGTATAACTACCTTCCCCAAATTTTAGAAAGTAAGAATTTCAGCTAGATCTTTGTTGAATTGATTTTGATTTAATCTTTATCTAACCTAGTCTTTTGTTCTCTGATATATGCTTGTTAAGCTGTTAAAATGGCGTTCATCATTGTATAAACAAGTACATTGTCTTGGATACAAAATGTGCACTGCTGCTACATACATGTTTTTCTGTAATCTGTTTTGGTCTGATAAGGTATTAACAAGCTCTTTATATGCTCGGAGTTCAGGTTGTAGATGTTTCAGATTATTCCAGGATAAGAGGTGAAATTCTTTACTCGTCGTTTCTATCCATAAAAAAAGGAAAAAATCATTTTGCTAAGGTAAATCCGATATTGCATTACCAAAATATAGTTTTTTCTTTGCATGTTCAAGACTTTGATATGCTGTGTTTTCATATGAAGCAAATTTGATGAGAATCATATTGATGATTTGTCTTACAATACCTAAAATGTCTCTAGATAGTTGGGCTGAGGTATTAGGCTCTATGTAATGCAAAGCCTGTTTACTGATTTTTTGTTGCTTTATCTATTTCCATCTCTTACTTTATTGAATTACTTTTTATTTTTGTGGGTAACTTGAAGTTAGTGGAGAAGACCGAATTCAGTTTCTTCACAACCAAAGTACCGCAAATTTTGAATGCCTTCGTGAAGGCCAGGTATTTTCTGATGTTATTGAGCATATCTCTTTTAGAGGAGATTAAGACATGTAGTTTGATATAATTTATTTATCATTTTAATAATCATGCTTTAAATTTGGAGGGATGTGATACTGTGTTTGTGACTCCCACAGCTCGGACAATTGATATTGGGCATGCATGGGTCATGGTAATCATTTTCTTCCTCTTGGACTACTTGGCTTTCTATTTTTTTTATTTTTTTATTTTTTGTTTTTTTGTTTTTGTTTTTGTTTGTTGCACCTTATAAAAGGAACTTATTTTGTTTGCAGAAAAATGCCATTCTATTGGTAGTCTCCCCTTCAACTGGCGAAAGCATATCTAGAATGCTTCAGAAGTATGCTCCTACTGCAAATAAGTTTACTTGATCTTTACTATTATACATGCTGTATGCATGGAAGCGGCATCCTTAATATGCCTCTTTTGTTGGATATTGTTTGTCTTGAAATTATTTTAACTTTGATGCCTGGATCTATAATACCTTTAGGTCTGCATTGTTTTTGAGTCAGAGCCACCAAGATCTCCAGCCATATTAATGGGAATTGTGAATTATATACAGTGAATTCTCATTCATGGCTAGAGGAGTGGGATAAATTTAGCTGCTCTGACTTGTTTTGTTCTTCTTTATGCATCACTTTGGAGTTGACTAGTTTCATTTCATTTTTTTTCTATTAAAAAATGTCAGTAGTAATTTAAAAAGTGAGAAGGAGTTTTGTACTAGAAGGTAGGGCATTTTTCCTTCAGAAAATTGTTAATGTTCTCTGGTTAATCAGAAGTAGACTATTAGATTATTTTCGTTCATAAAGCTTTAACCCTTTTTCCCTTTTGCCCTGTTTTTCCTTTTCTGAATTTAGAGACTTTTCCTTATTTAGATACTTCCTCACTTGCCTTAATTTTGTTATTGCAGGTATATCTTCTTCTCTGACAAAGTAGAAATTCAAGACATAACAAAACAAACTTGCATGTTTGTATTAGTGGGCCCAAAAAGCAGCCAAGTAAGTAATGATGTTTTTTTTTCCCTCTAAATTCTTTGTATGATGAACTTTTCATGTAAGTCTCTTTTTCATCATGGGATGTAATGAACAATCTTGTTCATGAGCAGGTGATGGAGAGGTTGAACCTTACTGAGCTGATTGGGCAACCAAATGGCTCGCATAAGCATTACAATGTAACTTCTCACCGTACATTTTTAAGCTAATAATCATTTTTTCATGGACACTTATTTGTATATTCTGCTGCAAAAAAATTCCTATGGGTATGGAGCAGTCTGGAAGGCTTATTTGTATATTGATTTGCAGGTTAATGGGATGCCAATAACTGTAGCTGTTGGAAATATTGTCTCTGAAGAAGGTTTTTCATTCTTAATGTCACCTGCTACTGCTGAAGCAGTCTGGAAGGCTTTTTTAGATCAGGGTGCAATACCCATGAGCCTTCATGCATGGGAAACATTAAGGATTCTTCAAGGTTCCCTTTTATAGTAACAAATTTTTTTGGTTTTCTTAATTCCTTACGTTATTTTGCTAATGGAGATCTGAACATATTTTACTTTATTTTCCCAGCCTATTGCACAATAAAATATTCCCTGAAGCACTCCACACTTATCATCTAAGTTGGACTGTTTTCTAGCTCTTCTTGTGCATATGTTGCTACTTGTTAGTTAGGAAAGAAAATTTCAGTGAATACAATGGAAAATTTTCCAGCTCTTCTTTAGGTAAGAACCGGAAAAGGATTGAGATATTATGAGTGGTTAAAATAGGTTAATGCTTTTCAACTGTAATAAATTGTGGGGAGGGGGGGTTTCAGTGGAGATCAATGTTTGCACTCTGATCTTCCTCTTGTATTGGGTGTCAAGTCAATCATCTCTCTCTGACTCCAAATTATTACAGGTAGACCAGCTCCAGGTACAGAGCTCACGGACGAGTTCAATGTTCTAGAGGCTAATCTGTGGAATGCAATTTCTCTCAACAAAGGTTTGTGGCTTCCTTCCCCCAGCTTTGTAACTCTCATTTCTAGTCGTCTTGCTTAGCTAGAAAGAATTCACAGGGTGTTACAAAGGACAAGAAACCATTTCAAGACTTGTAACCTATGACGGGATCAAGCAGAGGCTGTGGGGAATTCGTCTTTCATCCCATGTTGAACCAGGCAGCATTATCACAGTTAACGGAAAAAAGGTACTTCATCTCTTCCTAAACTAAATTAGATAAGCAGAACTTATATATCGCATTTCAATGTGCTGATGCTGGTGCAGGTTGGCAAACTGACAAGTATCACGATGGGTAAAAATGCTTCTGACCCTTTTGGATTAGGGTATATCAAGAAGAAAGCTGCATCAGAAGGTGACAATGTCACTGTCGGTGACAATGTTGTTGGGACAGTGGTGGAAGTTCCTTATCTTGCTCGTCAGCTGGCACCAGTGAAAAGCTCGACCCTGTAATTAATTGTTGGTATGTATCCAGTGGATTAAGTTTATAGCCGTACACTTAAAAACTTTCTAGCCATTTTGGAATCGAATTAATTCAGAATTCATGGAGCCAAGTCAGATCCTTTTCGGGTAAGTTCTCACAACACTCATTTCTTCTTTCACAAATTTACAAAATTTTCTCATGTAATATTTACAAATTTTGATTTATATTTTTTAAGTTTGAATAATTAATTTAAATTTTTTATAACAGTTTATTAAAATAAATATTACTGAAATCAAAGTTGCTGATTTATTTTATTTTATTTTATTTATATTATGGAAAAGATAATATTATCTATGAATAGTAAAATAAAAATGGTTAGGTAAACCGTATAGAATGAATGGATATAAAACCAGGTATCTGACTCACTGCTTCGTTAAGATGATTTTTGGGAAGCCATATCTACTTCCTGATGCCTTAATTTAAGCCGTAAGTTCAAGATAAAGGTTTCAATCTTTTCTGTTAATTAATACTATATCTGAGGAAATTATTCACTTTTAATGTTGGTTTTTCTGGAGGACAACCACATTAATTAACCTAAGCAACAATGAAAAATCAAGAATAATGTTGACTTGACCATTTTTTAGAAATACAGGGATAAGATGTTTATTAACTTCTTGGGAGTTTGGGATTATGGTAAATAGATTTCTTAAAACTGATTAAAACTGTTCAATCTTCATGGCCATTTCTTTTTATGACTATATCATGTATAATTTCTCTTGTTTCTGAATTTCTTGCCATTTCTATGGTATCCCTCATTTTGTAAAGTAAGAATTGATGATCACATTACATATTCTACCACTCCCAGTCTGTAACACTTTTTAAATAATTCTGTTAGTGTCGAATTCAGTAAAGAAGAAGAAGGAAAGAAATGGGAATTATAACAAAGAAAAGTAAAAGAGTATTGGGATCAAAATTATATTAACATATATATATATATATATATATATATATATATATACTGTTTCAAACCAAAAGATCATCATCTCCAACAGATCCTCAGTCTTTGTTCTCTCTCTCTTTTTTCCTCTTTCCCAGTTTCACATAATGTAAGGATACATCTATTGTAATACATATACAGTTTTCCAATACCTATTTTTTGATGTTATACCCTAATTGCTAACCATCATATACATATTTCTGCAGCCAATCTAAATTCTTTTTCTTCTTTGTTTCTGTGTATAATGTATGTTTTATTTTTCAAAAAAAAGAAAAAAAAGTGATGAAAGGAACATTTTTTTTTTGTTTTCTCTCTCTCTCTCACAGTCTCACTCTTCTTCTTTTGATGATCAAGATGAATCTCGCAATATACTGACAATATCAGAGCGTTGTTGATCAGTCAATTCTTGAGGAAATTCAACAAGAAATCTGAGTCTGAGATCTCCTCTGGAGAAGAAGGTGGTTGAGGGTGAAATTGCGAATCCTTCTTTACAACAGGGCATGCCTTGTCCATAAATTATTTTTTCATATCCTGGAAATATAATCTCATCTTCGACAGAGATATTTATCTTTCCACCTCCTAAGAGTGGAATGGATTTTGTGCATCCCGTCAATGCCTCAACCAATGGAATCTCAATTCCGAGCTCCAAATCGTCTCCTACTCTCCTGAAAATTGAATGCCTTTTCTCTTCAATTACATATATTATATCAGCTGGATACATTCCTGGTTTCTCATCTCCCTTTCCTTCGAATGTGATCTTTGTTCCCTTTCTCCATCCAGGTTTGATTCTAATCTTTAGTCTCTCTTCTTCTTCGACGAAGATCCTGTGTCGTTAAGAGATGATCATGATGAATAAGAAGAAAATGGAATCTAATTTGGGGGAAAAGAGAAATTAGGTTTTTTTTGCTTTGGGATTATTATTACCCTTCGTTTGAAATGACCTCTCTCGTAATCGTCACCTCCTTCACACATCCATGACATAATTCCTCAAGCGTGCATTCGAGTTTCTTCTCGATCGGCGGTGGTGTTTTTCTGACAGTGGATTGCGAGAATATGATGGGGGTTGAGTTTCTTTTGCTAGCCATTTTATATAAAGCGACTGGATCCGTAGGTGTGCTCGGGGATGCCGGATTACTGATCTCGCTAGAACTTCTAGAATGTGAATAGAAGAAATCTCTAGACGTCGGCGTGATGCTCCTCCGGCTTGAGTTCTTCGACAATGATGCTCTCGGAGTTCCAGTTGGGGTAACCCGACGGCTTGTGCTCGAAATAAGAGAAGGGCTGGAAATGACGAAATCATCGTATTGTCTATTATCTTCTGATGATTTATTATTGTGATGATGATCTTTTGAAGAACCTTCTGGTGATTTTGAGCCATCGTGATTGGACCCGTTTCCTTCCTCTCTCTTTTTAACCCTAAGAACCTGAATCCCAAATTCACTTTTACATCATCAATGGATTTTATCTTGAAAAGAAAAAAGGAGAAAAAGTTTTACATACCCTGTAAGCTTCATCTACGGATTTTATCTTGGCTTCTGCTTCAGCTCTGTTGGATGAATTCTTTTCAGGGTTCCATCTCATGGCAAGAAACTTGTATGCTTTCCCAATATCCAAAATTGATGCAGATTTTGGAAGTCCAAGAATGCCATAGAAATTCGACGTTGGTGTGGACGTCGTGGAATCTCCCATCTGAGAGAGAAAAAAAGAGAGAGAGAGAGAGAGAAGAAAGGACAGATCTTTTGGCTTCACAAAAGATCACAGAAGATTGAGACAACAACAATCAGAGAGAGAGAGAACAGAGGATAGGATCGAAAGGTAGGAGCTGTGGGAGAGAAGGAAGAATAAATGGTAAATTAATTTTGTTCGAACAAGTGGTGAAAATGGGAGCCGAAATTTTACACACATACAAATATATTATATATATATATATATATATAAGCACCAAAACCAATACCCTAATCTTTGTCTAATATATACACATATACACCCCCCCACACACACACAAGCTAAAGATTTTTCTCGGATTGACTTACCAAACAAAGCCTAAAAATAGCAAATATACATAACCCTGCTAGCACACATATATATAAAGATTCAATCTTTGTTTCTTGATCTTCCCTGAAATTCAAAAGGGTTTTTGCAAGTCAGCAAAAACAGGTCTATCCAAAATTTTTGGGATTTCAATATCTCCTTCAAGCATTTTAAGGGCATCTAAAATTGTAGGTCTTAATGCAACCATCAAATGAGCACATAAAATTCCAACTAACAAAAATCTTTCCATTAACATCCTTTTCTGATATTCTTCTGCATTTCTTTTCAGTACCAAAGAAGCATCAAAAACTTCCTCCATTTTTCCAGCTTTCACCAGCGACCAAGCCCAATCCGTGACTAAAAAGCTCGAAGAAGATTCCAACGGCGACATTATTGGACTCGGGCTCGGATTCGGGCCAAGAATAACTTTCCTTCCTGACATGATTTCAAGAATCACAATCCCAAAACTGTACACATCACTTTTCTCTGTCAATTGTCCATAAAGTGCATATTCAGGAGCTAAATAACCATGTGTTCCTGCTACTCTGGTCTCAAGAAGATCAGTTTCTCTGCTTTGTCTTACAAGCCCGAAATCTGCAATTCTTGCTCTCATATCTTTATCCAATAGTATGTTTTTAGCCTTTATATCTCTGTGATATATTGCAGGTTTTACACCATAATGTAGATAAGCTATAGCTTTTGCAACATCCAAGATTATGTTCTTCCTTTCAGACCATGTCAAATGCTGTTTGTTTTCGGACGATGAAAACAGATGTTCACTGAGATTTCCATTTGGCATGTAATCATAGACAAGGTATCTTTGGCTATTACTGTCTGAATGAGAACAATAATAACCTCTTAGTGGGACAAGATTTCTGTGATTTAATCTGCTAAGGATTTCGACTTCATTCAAGAACTCAGAATCCAACCTCCCACGAAAATCTGAATCAGTAATCAGTTTCTTGACTGCTATAAAGCTTCCATCTTTAAGAATCCCTTTGTAAACAATCCCTGATTGACCTCTACCGATGAAATTCTTGGGTGAAAAATATTCAGTTGCCTTCTCAAGTTCTTGAATCTTGAACCATATTGCTCCTGATTTGGTTCTCCAATGTCTCCATGATGATGATCTTGGAATGCTTGAGTCAGAAACAAATTGTGAGAAAGCTTGTTCTAACCTCTTCTTTCTCCTCAATCTCCACAATCCCACCAAGAAAAACACAACAAAAATGGAAGAACCAGCTCCAATAGAGCCAAAAACCAGTGCCAATTTCCCAGTATTTCTTGATTTCTCCTCCTCCTCGGGCAATCCAAATATGCAAGAAACAGCTCCCCTGCTATCAGGGCCGTGTTCGTTAGCAAAAGCTGCAGCATACAAAACTGTGTAGTGAAAACAACCTCTGCCATGGGAACTGTTTTTGTCAACTGAAAGCAATTTAGCATGAACTTTGAATCCAGCCATGACACAAGTATCACAAGAAGTGAGATCAGTAAGGTCAGATTTACAGTCAATTTCAAGGGAAGAAGATGATGCACCAATCACATCAATCCAATCTTTCTTAGTCTGAATATTAGCACAAATATTAGTACTTTTAACAAAATGCTGAGGATCAAAACACATTGAAGTAAGGGAAGAAGGTAAGGAAAGAGAATCAAGCTTGGTTTGGAAATCAGACAGACAAGAAATGGAGGTTTTCATGTCTGGAAGCCTAAAAAGTGATGTTTTTTTCAGGTATTGAGCAAACCCTATTCCGTAAAGACTTATCAGAGTCTGGCAACAAGTTCTGTTATCGCCATAACCATAATTTTGGGTGCAAGAAGATTTATCCCATGGAATTTTCAGAACAAAATTTAGGTCTATGGGACATGGAAATATGTGGGTGGGAGAAGATGATTCAGCATTTCTGCCTAAACACAGAGAAAGTAACAGTACAAAAATTGTCAAAAAATCAAACACCATACCTTCATTCCTAGCAAGAATTGGTGAAAACAGTCTCTCTGGTGAGCTACCAAGTGGATATTATCTTAAAAGCCAATAGTGGTATATATATAAAAAATAAAAAATAAAAAATCAAGAAATGTAAAGATTTCATTTTTTTTTCCAATTAGGAAATTACAAGGCAATTCTAGACAAATAAAGTATTGTGCATAAATGATTCAACCCATTTTCTTTTGTTGGAAAAAAAATGGGCATATTAGATTATTAGGTTAGGGGAAAGCAATTTCTATTTCTTGACCATATTTCAGAGAGAAAATTCCAAAATAAGTGACAAAAGGGTGAATAGTATTGAGAGATGGAGAAAGACTTTCTCTTTAGTCAAGATAAAAAGACAAAATCTTTTTCCATTTTCTACTTTTTTTTGGTTCCTTACAAAATCTATGCTTAGCTTTTATGCATGAAAAAAAGAAAAGAGAAATCTATAAATATTGATAAATAATTTTCAAAATTATTCTAATTTATTCAAAAATTCTCATACAGGACAGCCACCTTGTTGACATTTGGCAAAATATGCAGAATAAGGCCATCCATGTCCTTCCACATCTTCCACATTTCCAATTACCCTGCAATTTGTAGCCGCCATGAATATAAAGAATCAAATCCTTTGACTATCTGTTTTCTCCTAGTAATTCATCCTTTTCTCCTCCTTCTTCTTCCTTCCTCCAGTTTAGCCAGCTCCACTACAAACAAAAATGTTTCCTTCTCAGAACCATCATAGGTAAGTGGGTTTGTATACAGTAACTCTGAATATGGCGGTTTCATTTAGTTTTTTCAGGCACTACAACCAACAACCTAGGAGAAAATCCAATCTTTTGGATTATCAAGAAATGGGGTTGAGGAATTCTGCTTTCTTCTTGATTCTTTTCAATTTATTTTGTCTTTCTGTATCTGTTTCTGCGGCAGCTCCTAGCAATTCTACTTGTCCCATGGATCTGAACTATGTTTTGAGAATTCCATGGTCTACTGATAATTGCAAGAATTATCCCAATTCAAGCTCAATTTCACCGGTTTCCAATGACAGTACAGATTCCGGCAACCACTGCTACCAAACCCTTCTCTCTCTTTATGGGATTGCCTTTGCACAGCGTTTGAAAGAAACTTCTCTGTTCCAATTACCCAATTTGGAAACTTCCATTTCTTGCTTAAATGATTTTCAGTCTAAGCTCGATTCTGTTGGTCTTCCTTCTAATCTTAGTTTTATCTTGTTTGATCCACTTCAGTTTGTTATAACACCAAATATCTGTGCCTCTATTGAGACAACTCAAGATTGGGTTAAAAAGCTTGGTCCTTCAACTCCTCTGGACTCTGCTTGTAAATCTGACCTAACTGATCTCACATCATGTGATTCTTGTGTAGCTGCTGGATTTAGGGTTCAGGCAGATTTGGTTAGGATTGATGGTAATACATCTCACACCACTGATTGTTTTTATTTCACAATTTTATATGCTGCTGGTATTGTTAATCAGTATGGTCCTGAAAGTGATGCTGCCACTTCTTGTATTTTTAATCTTCAAATTCATTCCAAGAAGAAGGGTTCTTTAAGCAATAAACATTATGCTTTGATTTTTGGACTAACTGGAGCAGCTATTGCAGTTTTAGTAGTGTCACTTATTCTGGGATTTTATCTTTGGTGGGATAAAAAATGGAGGAAGAAAAGGGATGGTAATGGTGATGATATTGTTTGGGATCCTGAGGAAATGAGTTCTAGGCCAAGAATGAGGCCTAATACAGGGTCCATTTGGTTCAAGATTCAAGAACTTGAAAAAGCTACCAATAATTTTTCACCCAAGAATTTCATTGGGAGAGGTGGATTTGGGATTGTTTATAAAGGAAAATTGGACGATGGAACAATTGTTGCTGTTAAGCAGATTATTGAATCTGATTTTCAAGGAAATGATGACTTCTGCAATGAAGTTGAAATCATAAGTAACCTAAAGCATAGACATCTTGTGCCCCTTAGAGGCTGTTGTGTGACAGATGAAGACCACCAAACTGATGCACACAGAGATGGCCAAAGGTACCTTGTTTATGATTATATGATAAATGGAAATCTTGATGATCATTTGTTTCCAGTCGTCAATAATGGTGGAAAAGGAAAATCACCATTGACATGGCCTCAAAGAAAAAGCATCATTTTGGATGTGGCAAAAGGGCTGTGTTATCTGCATTATGGAGTAAAGCCGGCAATTTATCACAGAGACATTAAAGCTACAAATATACTGTTAGATGCAGACATGAGAGCCAGAGTTGCAGATTTTGGGCTGGCAAAGCAAAACAGAGAAGGACAGTCTCATCTCACCACTAGAGTGGCCGGAACACATGGATATTTAGCACCAGAATATGCACTCTACGGACAACTGACTGAAAAGAGCGACGTTTACAGCTTTGGTGTGGTAGTTCTGGAAATAATGTGTGGGAGAAAAGCTCTGGATTTATCTTCTTCGGAATCACCTCGAGCATTTTTACTGACAGACTGGACTTGGTCAATGGTGAAAGCAGGAAAGATAGAGAAAGTTCTAGATCCTTCTTTGTTGAATGATGGTGGTGATTCATCAACAACTTCAAATCCAAGAAGTATAATGGAAAGATTTGTACTTGTTGGGATTTTCTGTGCACATGTTATGGTGGCTTTAAGACCTACTATTTCAGAAGCATTAAAGATGCTTGAAGGAGATATAGAAGTACCTGAAATTCCTGATAGACCAGCTCCTCTTCTGCATCCTTCATCCTTTTATGGCAGTGAAGGCAATACTTTTAGCATATCTCCGACTTTAAGTGGATTGCGGCTAAATGCTGGAGACATGCTTAGATGAAATTATAAATTTACTTACTAAAATACAGAGTAGAGCAGGAAAGTAGAACACCAGAAGAATAAAAGATCTGCAACTGTTTTCTTCTGATCTTCAAATGTAAACTCCAGAAAAAAATTTGAAGGTATTTCTGTATATAATTTAATTGTATATAAGACGGAATGTTTTGTTCATTACACATTAGGATTTCGTAATAATGGTGGTTCATGATTCTCATAAATATCAGCAATTGATTCTCAGAAATATCAGCTATTGAAGAAATATCCTCTTTGAGGATATTTTCAGGTAAACAGAACTCTGAAAACAGCATAATGGTGATTCAAGCTTTTTTCTCCATGTAATCTGTGAATGCTTTCAAGAGCACCAGCATTTGGATTTGGAAAAGCATAGAATATACGCTTTACTCTCTGATGAACAAGTGCCATGGCGCACCTAAAATCAAGAAGCAAAAATGGGGAGAAAGATGCAGAGAAATTTAATGCATACAAGATCTAGTAAGAGACTAACATAATCAAAGAGAGAAAGCATGATGGTGATCATAGCCATGGAAACTTACATTGTGCAAGGCTCCCAGACAAGGTAGATATCATAACCAGTACACAGGTATGGCTTAACTGTATCTGTACTGAAACGATTGATTTCGGGGTTGATAATCTCATCATCATCCTTGGCCTGAAAGAAACAAATCGAGTAATTTCTTCAATATAATCAGACACTGCAGTTTGTAACATTGTAATAAAATGGCAATTCATGTACAAGAAGAACAGAAGGCTTACGTGAGAAAGGTGTGTTTTCTGCCTTTTTGAAGGTAAATCTGTTCCGAGAGAAAGATTATGATCCTCTTGATCAAACTCACTGGGGCAATGTCCATCACTAGGAAAAAGAAGTCTATCTCTTGCAGCAGAAGACTCAATAGCTACCATAGCAGCATGTTGCAGAGGATGCCAAGAACCCAAGCCAATAAGTTGCTGTTGCTCAGTCCACCGCAACGGGTGCAAACAAGATACAAAGTGTTCAGAATCACATGAAGAAAGGCTTGCAAATTTCTTTTGATGTTTTCCTATATCCAATAACTTGCCAAATTTTGTTGGATTTGTTTCTGTATTGGCATAACTCTTGGGAATAGTGCAACCCCGGACTTGGTCACAAGCACTTGAAATAACTCTTTTCGTTGTAGGATCAACTACAACAGCAGCATTTACCACCTGAGAAGAATAACTAGGAAAAAGTTACCATAAAAATTATTAGGAAAAAGTATGTATTAGCAACAACACAGTTCTTCTAATCAACTTCCTCTTAAAGAAAGATAGAAAAAGATATTAGAAAGTCCTCAGAAGTTACCACATCAGAGCTTGAAGTTGCTAAATCAATGGCATACTTCATAAACCCTAAAACAGACACAGTTTCCTCGTCGCTAAAGCCAGTTATGCCAGAGATGTTACTGTCAATGGAAGAAAAAGAATTTCAGGCAGTTTCAGTATCATCCTTACATAACTTATCAAGTACTTACTATGTGGGTGGATGAAAGGATGTTGGCCAAATTTTGCATTGTTCTTCCCATTCTTCTTTTGTTGATGCAGCATATTTGCATACCTACAACAGCAGAAATATGATAAATAAGGAACCAGAAACAATGTGTAACACAAGATGATTGCACAATGCAGTTCGATTTTATTCGAATTCACATGATTAAGTACTCATCTGGCTATTGCATATTAAGCATTTCAGATCACAAGCTAATGAAATTATTACATTTGTCTTCATATGGAAACTCTTTGGAAAAAACATATAAAAGAAAAGAAGAAGAAAATCAACAAAAATGGGAAGAAAAAAAAGGTCAAAGATAAAAGGAAAACCCACTTTAGCAGCAAAAGTACTCAACTGGTATTGCTTGACAACCTCAATCACTTCACTAGGCATATCATCCAACTCACCACTATTTTCACAAGCCAAGCATAAGATAACAGATAACTCCCAGTTTCCTGTCAAACAAACACCACAACTTTAGAAACATTATCTTTCTTGAGCTCAAGCAAAAGACTTCATAACAACATAAGAATCCTCAATGGGGAAAAGAATAATGTAATCCATATTCCCTTTTGAACTATTAAGGCTCAAGTTTTCAGCTGGAATAGTCAATAAACTGTGTATTTATTCATAGACTACAACTTTCTACAAAGCAACTCATGATTACCCATGAATCACATGTGCTTCTGATATAGGTAAAATTTCTATAATGCATAAACTGATATAGGTAAAATTTCAGCAGCACAAAATTATCTCATAAGAAACTTGCAAGAATATATGTAAACAAGTACGAGTCCAATGAAGTATTATCTAAAAAGATTACCTCCCTCCAAAGGCTTCTTTCGGACCCGTTTGACATGGCGAAAGTTCTCCATTGGCGCAATTTGATTTAACTTTCTAATACCAGAAGGAAATACACAAGAACTCATCATAAAGAACTGATCTTTAGAAAGTTTAAACAGAAAAATACAATATATATATATATATATATATATAAAAGATAAAGCTACTTCAAAACAATAAGTATAGCCATAGAAAAGCAACTAAAGTAAATCTGTAAAATTGATAAAAGACGAACCTCACTAGAGTGTTAGCATGTTTTGGTTCAATTACAGCAGCATGGACATTCACTGTCAAAGAGAAAATAGAAACACTTCAAAAAGCCTCAAAAAGATAAAAAGTTAAGAAAAGCAAGAGTCTTTTTCTGTGCGGTGGTTGAATTTACCGGTGGGTTGTAGATGGGGTAAGACTGGAGGCTTGTCTGGTATGTGAATGATCTTGCAAACCTCTGCTTTAACTGTAGTATTACCACTAGAATGATCCCCATTTGCAGATTCCATTCTGTTCCTCTAAACTTTCTTTCTCCTCCTCCGGTTTCACTATACTTTTCTGGGATTTCAGTATTTTGGGAAAAAACGAAGGGAGTCCAGTGATGCAACTGATGAACGGGAAAGGCAGCGGCTGGGTTTTTTTTGTCAATCTTCCAGAATTAACACCAAAATTTGTAAACAAGAAAATTCTCCACTGTTTTCTTTACAAGAATTTGATTAATTTGTTATTTATTTTAAAATTTCCAGGTTATTACAATTCTACCCTGCACTTAGTAAAAAGACAGAAGTGTCCAAATGATGTAAACGTGTTTCAAAGTGATTGGGTTAACCCACGTTTCCCTTGGACAAATAAGGGACGCAGCTGAGCCCTAACACTCTTGCACTGGCTCTCATCACTGATCAGGGCGAAGACTAACACCTTGCGAAGGTTTTGGTCTCTGATATTCCAGGAAATCTTGGAATAAAAAAAAAAAAAAAATTCCCCGAAGAAAAGCATTTGAGGAAAAAAGAAAAAATAGAAAACTTTGAGTATCAAGAAAAAAAGTCAAGATTTTTTTTAATTGGGAGTTGTGTTGTCAATGGATACATTTTGATCATCTGAAGAAAGTGTTTTTCCGTTGTCAAGATTCAGTAATGATGCCCCATTTCAGATCTGGGTTTTTGGCCCTTTTTGCTGTATTTCTTCTTGTTGGCATTTCGGGGCATTCAGTTTCTGCAGAAAGTCGTAGACCCAAGAATGTTCAAGTGGCTCTCAGGGCTAAGTGGTCTGGTACCTCACTACTTTTAGAAGCAGGGTACGTTTATTTTAAAGAAAGCTGATATCTAGGTTGTGGTCCTAATTGTTCTAGTTAGTTTTACATTATCGGACTCCAAGAATTGTTATTACTATGATTATTATAGTGTGATTGGTTGGTTAAAATTGTTTTTTAAAGTAATCATTACTGAAACATGGTGATCTTAGTTATCTTAAAAAATTAGTGCTTTTTTTGGGACATGTTATACTTCAGAACAGAGAAGAAATCAAAGGGCTATCGAGTTTCAAGAAATTTTTTTTTTTTTTTTTTTTTTGTATCAGTAGCATCATGAACTTTTGATTCATGTTGCATGCTTGTTAGAATAAATGTAGGGCGTGTATGAATTATTTGGAGCCTATGGCATGGAACATCAGGATGTATGACTGGCTAGTAAGTTTAGAGCTGGATGTTCTAATATATGTATTTGGAGACACGTGGCATCTATCAGCCACTTTCCGTCCAATGAGATGCATTTGAATTCAGTTGATCTCTTAGAAAATTAGGCTATTAGAAAATTTTAGTAAGAATATCATCTTCTGATATTTTTAATGGAAATGGGATTTTTTTTTAGATTTTATAGTTAAGATTGAGTTTCTTGACAAGACAAATACATCACAAGGTGGTCCTTGTTATGAAGATTTGTGTTCAGTTCGCTTGTGAGAGTGATAAATTCAATTTCACTCTATTAGCTTAAGCTTTTTGAACAAGTGAGAATCTAACTCAATTTAACACTTTTGAACTTCCTTTCTTCAATTTATCTCAAGGTTGTGTGATTTATGTAGCTATCGTGGAAAAGAGCAAATAGAGATGCCATTTGGAGTGGAAACAAACATGACATTAGTTTTATTCTTTGTGCTAATTTATTCTGCTTGGCTTTCCAAAATGATGCTTATTTTGATGGGAGTTCTATTTGCTTGTTTTATATCCATATAGTGCTT
Organism: Asclepias syriaca; assembly: GCA_027405835.1. Lineage (NCBI taxonomy): Eukaryota > Viridiplantae > Streptophyta > Magnoliopsida > Gentianales > Apocynaceae > Asclepias > Asclepias syriaca. Next base: position 1,730,199 of record CM049926.1, on the reverse strand, counting down.
GTAAATAACCAATTTTGATGTTTTGATATTTTCTTTCACAGGGAATTACTGTCTAAGGAGCGGGAATATCTTTTCTGGGACTTTACTGAATACTGGCTTCTTGCAGAAAATGCAGATTTTGATTCTTATACAGCCAAAGATTGCTTGAAAAGAATTGTAAATTATGGGAAATCTGTACTAAGCGAGCCTTTAGCATCAGTCTTTGAATTTTCTCTTACCCTTCGATCAGCATCCCCTAGGTTAGTTCTTTATAGGCAGTTAGCAGAGGATTCTCTTTCCTCCTTTCCACTAGTTGATGATAGTAGCTTGAATCCTGTGAACGAGGACCTTTCTGAACCAACTGATATTATCAAAAGCAAAAAGAATGAACCCTTGGTTGCGGGACCAAACCCAAGGGTTCCTAATGGGAAATGCTGTTGGGTTGATATTGGTTCTGCAATATTTTTTGATGCGATAGAGTTACAACAATGGCTACAAAGCCCTAGCAAACTGTAAGGCCTAAGTATAAAATTTTCTTTTTGACTAGTGGATATGAAAGTTCTACTTTAAACTAGTTCAATACTCAATTACATGCTTTTAACATTTTTTTTTTTTTTTTTGGCTCCCAGAACAGGTGATGGATTTCAGCAGCCTGAGCTTTTTGAATTTGATCATGTCCATCCAGATTCAAGTATTGGAACTCCAGTTGCCATTTTGTATGGAGCTCTTGGAATTGACTGTTTTAGAGAATTTCATACTGTGTTGGTTGATGCTGCTAGACAGGTCTTTTCACTAATAAAAAGATGTTCTTCCATCATTTATCTGATTAACCATTTAATTGAATTATTATTTTCATTTAATAAGGCGCTCCTACTTGTTCCAAGAGAAGGTGCGACAAGCATAGGGCAGATTGGTTTGACATTTCATGTGGTGTTTTTTCTTTTTAGGGGAAAAAGGAATTGTTTATTTAATAAACTCTTGCCAAATTTCATGTACAAATTGTTCTGTCAACTATACATCTAACTACAGTTAGTGTTTCTACCAAGTCTAGTCCTTCCAGTTAGACTACATAAATAGAACAGTCTTCAAGGTGTTCCTCAACAAAAGAATCGATGTAGGAAGATATAGTGCATTTTACTATTTACCGAGATAAGGTGCAAATCTTTTTGATGTAATGGAAATTCTACTGAAGATTTAAGTGCGCTAACATCAACATTAATCAGTCCTAGTAAGGTAGAGAAACAATTTCTTCAGAATCTGCATGGATGATATCTTTACATATTTGTACTGAATAGTTACTCTTACAATAGCTTGCATATAACTGTCATGTTTTTTAGCAATAAAAAATTGTTAGAAGTGCTTGTTTTGTCAGTACATCTTGTTGTTAAAGGTACATGAGAATTATATACTTTAAGTTGGTACCTGCCTTCTGAAATTCTCACTTGTACACATTTAAAAAAAAAATATCACGATGCTCAGGTTTTGGATTGACATGTTGATATTCTATGTTGCAGGGTAAAATCACTTATGTTGTTAGACCTCTATTACCTTCTAGCTGTGTATCAAAAAGTGGCCTTTGTGGAAACATTGGTACCAAAGACCCATTGAACTTGGGTGGTTATGGTGTAGAACTTGCTTTGAAGAACATGGAATATAAGGCTATGGATGACAGTGCAGTTAAAAAGGGTCAGTTCTTTTTCTAGTGATGTAGCTGATTACTTGTCTGTACGTAAAAAACTTCCCCCTTGAATTTGATTGCATCTATAAATATGAAATGTCATTCTTTTCTAGTTCCCCTTATATTTCTGCTTTTTCTTCAGTTTTTATATGTTCCGAGTAGTCATTAGAGTTGCTGACTGTATGTATGTATAATTGCATACATTTACATCATAAGCTTGATTTAGTTTTTGACAACTTTCTGACGTGAAAGGGTTAACATCTGTGAATTTTTTTGTAGGTGTTATCCTTGAAGACCCTCACACTGAAGATCTCAGCCAAGATGTCAGAGGATTCATCTTCTCTAAGATTCTGGTTGGTTTGTAAGATATACCTGACATTGATTAGACTATTGGTCTAGTTTCAGCAAAGTTAACAGCTCATATTATGTCAACGCTTTCCCTGTTACAAGACAGATAATAGTTTTTGAGAAATTTATTGATGGACTTAGAGCATAAGGCCTAAGTTTGGACTGGGTGTGTGAATCCTTTGCACTATGGGCATTTGGGCTTCGTTACAAATCCCTAGTTGATCATTATTGTTGAGTGGAACGAATGCCATCTTATTAGAATGTCTGAATTCTTTAACAGATTAAATCTGCTGTGTCATCTATAGCCACTTGTTTTTGCCTCTTCTTTATAGCCTTGGGTTTTATTATTTCTTTTGCACAGTAATTATAATTTTGTTTTCTGGGATATCAAGTAAGCTACCAAGCAATTGTTGTTTGATGTTGCGATTCATGTCTACACTTGGTCAGGAACGCAAGCCAGAGTTGAATGCTGAGATAATGGCTTTTAGGGATTATCTTTTATCATCAACTGTATCTGATACATTGGAGGTTTGGGAGTTAAAGGGTAATAATACTAATTCTTCAGAAGTTTCTGATTATTTCAGAATTATATAGTGTCCGACTTATTTTCATTTCACTTATTCAACTGTCCAGATTTGGGACATCAAACAGCACAGAGGATAGTTCTTGCCTCTGATCCTTTACAAGCAATGCAAGAAATTAATCAAAATTTTCCTAGTGTTGTATCTTCCCTCTCACGTATGAAGGTTTGTATTTTATCAGACCCTTTTAATTAGTTTGATAAGGAGCTAATTCATGACCACAGCTAGAAGAGACACAGAAGTAGGGACTGATGATACTGTAATATTAGTATCCTGATGTATATTTCCATCTGAATGCTGTATACTGTGTCTGACAATGTTTTGCAGCTGAATGAATCCATCAAAGATGAAATTATTGCAAACCAGCGCATGATCCCACCGGGCAAGTCCCTGATGGCTCTGAATGGTGCCTTAATCAACATTGAGGATATTGACCTTTACCTGTAATGCTTTATTCCTTACCTGGGTTGGTTTTGTTTATATTTCTTCTTTTGTATTATCACATTGGATTTTGTCAAATTTCTTGAACAATTTGGCAAAAGTGAGATTTATGAGCAAGGTGAATCTAATGGCTCTAGGTTACACTTACATGCACTAGAACTACTTTTATTATTTAAAATATTGGAAATTCCTGTTAAATTATGTCATACTGCTATTCTCTATCAGAAGTTTAATTTGGGGGGTTTTACCCTTGCTATTTTTTAGGTTGTTTGACATGATCCATAAGGATTTATCTTTGGCTGAGCAATATTCTGAATTAAAGGTATGAATTGCTGGAACTTCTCAAACCTAATGATATTGAGTCCAAGTTTGTAAACTGGGCTGAGCCTGTCTTATGTGAAACTTCATATTTATGTTTTACCTGTTTGAAAATGATTTTATGTGCCATATGAACTTAACTACTATTTCTGCAATCTTGAAGTGCTATATAATTGTCCCAGACCACCTTGTAGACAATGCCCTATTAGGTTTCACTTTTCTTACCATTTATGTCTTGTTATCTCTATTTCAATAAAAAAATGAAAAGATAATTCTCCAAAACAATTCCTCCTTTTCTCTGCAGACCTCTTGATGATTTAACTGATAGTTCTGAGTTTTCCACTCCCTTTCCACCCACAATGTCCTCTTGTAGACAATTTTCTTGTCATATATTTTGCTGATTCCATATATTATATACTGCTAATGGTTGTTGACCACTGCATGACACTTGACATTGTGTAGTCACTTTTATTTGCCGTATCCAGCAAATTTATATATAACAGTGATACTATAATTTACCACGTTTCTTCCATTTTAAGGAACTGTTCATCATAAGAACTTTGATTAAAAAAAGTTTCACCTTAATTTTGAGGATGTCTGTATTGCATCAAATTATTTAAGAAGGTTGAAAGATATATAACTGGTCAGATATTTTATCTGTTTGCTGTTCATGTATTGATTTTCTTACTGACAATTCAAAAATTTTCAGCTTCCATCAAATACTGTGAGGAAACTTCTTTCGGTTATACCCCCATCAGAATCTAACTTGATCCGTGTAGATTTTCGTTCTACACATGTTCATTACATCAATGACCTAGAGGTTGATGCCATGTATAAGCGTTGGAGAAGTAATTTACAAGAGGTACATTATGTCATTTTCTTAAGAGTGCTTTTTCTTGAGGGAAACAGTTGGTCATTTTTTGGTAATATTGAAGTCGCATTGAGCACAACCTTTCAATTTGTGATTTAGATCTTGATGCCAGTTTTCCCTGGACAATTACGATACATCCGTAAAAACATATTTCATGCAGTTTATGTTCTGGATCCAGCCTCCATTTCTGGGCTAGAGGCAAGTAACTTGGCTTTTCATTCATGCTCTATTTTTAAAATTAATTACTCAATTATTCTTTTAAAATTTTATAGAGTTCAACATGATTATTTCTATCTGATAATAATCTCCATAACTTTTCAATATTCCGTAGATTGTTGACATGATTATTTCTCTGTTTGAGAATAATTTTCCTATGAGGTTTGGTGTCATTTTGTACTCAACAAAGTCAATCCAGAAGATTGAGTCAAACATTGATGAACTTCAGCTCAGTAGCACGGAGGATGACAGTCAATTAGAAGATGTTTCCAGTTTGGTAATTGCATCATCTCTTTCTACTTTCTTTGTTCCATTTATTCTAATAACAACAATTCTTGCTTTTGTTCTGCCACTTATCACATTAGAAAGAAAAATGGAAAAAGGAGAATAAAGATTGTAGGACGGCTTCCATTTAATGCATGACACAGTGGCAGCATGTTGACTTTAAATATGTTTTTTACCATTGGCAATGAACACAAATATTCTTTAAAAGTTTCATATGCTTCTTGTTAAGCACTGAAAGTAAGTGCATCGATCAATGGGATAGAGATCACACCAGTGAAGAATCTTTTATTCTTAGTTATTTCATTGATGCTTTGAGCCTTTGATGTACTGATACATGTATGAATACAGGATATTATTAGGTGAAGAATAGTTAATATGTAAATGATTACTATCTAATGTTGCTATTGGCTTAGTACATGGTATTAAAACCAATACTGCTGGCTTTTGGCTTTTTATTACCACCACAGCAGGTATTGCACTGTCTAAACTTCAATTGTGAACAAATCCAACTAGCAGTCCCCTCTGTAGATAAATTTCTCACGAGATCCTTAAAGTAATAAATTCTAAATGGCACAATAAAATGTTAAAATGGCTCAAATCTACCACTTCTCAACTTCTCAAACTAGTTGAAGGCTAACTTGCAATTCCTAATTTCAAATTCTGGCTTGACACTGTATTCTGCTCTGTAGGACAAGATGATATTTCAAATTCTCATGGTATTGATGATAATTCAATTTGTGCAGGTGATTCGTCTTTTTCTCTATATAGAGGAAAATCATGGGTCTCCAATGGCTTTCCAATTTCTAAGCAATGTATGAATTTCATCTCTTTACTTGTGATTTTTATTGTCTTTTTGGGTAACATTTTTCATGTGTCAAGACAGAATGAAAAATTCCTGTGTTGGTCTGTTGCTTGATGTGTTTGCTAGATACTTCTTCCATGGGTTGAACTGATGTCATCACACATGACCTAATTGGAATTTCTGAATCATGTTAGCTGAAATGCATATTTTCCATCATCTTCTTGATTGTAATTTTTTTTTCTTTAAAAATTTAGCAATGCTAATCATGCACAGTATCTAAAGTAGTGTTATGCTTCAGTTGGATGGTTTTTAACAAGGTACTGGTGGTTGATCGTTTCTTTCCTTCAATCTGTCTTTCTTTGTTTGCTTCCACAGCTTCCTCTGTCAAAATTATCGTAGTGCATGGATAAATTACCTGGTCACCCACATGTTCTACCTAAAATGTGGAGGAATTTATGAAGTGCATTATTTAATTCATTTAAGGTATCTAATTGTTAGCTTGATTTTAAATGCAGGTAAATAAGTTCCGTCTTGAGTCATCGGCTGAAGAACCTCCTGAAGCTTATCATGTGGAAGGAGCCTTCGTGGAAACACTATTGTAAGTTTTTGAAAGAACTACATGAATCTTAGTCTTATTGTGGTAAATATATGATTCATTCATAATAGAAACAATGCAACATTGATTCTCTGTTCCCTGTAAAGTGCTTATGTGTGTGTATTTTTGGCTTGACTCTGTGTAGACCTACTGCCAAATCTCCACCACAAGATATCTTATTGAAACTGGAAAAAGAGAAACCCTTCGGTGAACTCTCTCAGGAAAGCTCAAATTTTGTGTTTAAGCTCGGTTTGGCCAAGTTGCAGTCCTGTCTCTTGATGAATGGGCTTGTCTATGATTCTAGTGAGGTACTGCTTAAATTGGTCGGCACTTGTTACTATGTCATATCTTATTTATATATGCAATTGTTGCCTGGATTTATTTCCTTTCCCAACGTGGCTATTTATGGTTGATAACCATTTTTAACTATGCACGAGGTGCTTGTTAGATTAATTGTCAAGTTCATGGATGCTTTGTTGGGAATAATTTTAAATCTAGGTGGTATTTAGAGAAGCACCTTTTTTTCGTTTAGAAGAGTGGCTTTTATCCCATCTATTATATTTATCAAATCATTTACCTAAGATTCTTTGGGGAAACAAATCTTGTGGGAAAGAAGTCAAAATGTCAAACCAAACAAAAAATTCAAATTATAAATTTGTCATTACAGATTTACTATACTTGTTAACATCACAATAAATCCTTATCCAAACAACAGCACAAAAATTACTTTTTTCAATCTAAAAAAAATAAAGTTAAATAAAAATTTTCAAATAAATCTTCGCTCAATTTGGAAAAATAGAAAAATGCTATCCAAATACACCCTTACTTGATCAATAAAAGTTTTACACTGTTGCATTCTATCTTTCTGTGCGTTGGGTGCCATTACTGTTTCATTTTTGGCTAAATTAGTCAAATCTGTTTTCCTGTTCTTGCTAATTTGTCTGTGTTTATGCATTGCATTTTGTGTTTTGCCTAAATTAGTGTTGAATGGTTGGTGCAAACGAAGAACTGTGTTGTTTAGTATGTATGAAAAACTTGCTGATTACCCTTTTCAGGAAGCTCTTATAAATGCAATGAACGAAGAGCTTCCAAGGATACAGGAACAAGTTTATTATGGGCAAATTAGTTCACATACGGATGTTCTGGATAAATTTCTATCAGAAAGTGGTATCATTCGCTATAACCCAGAGGTATGGTAATTTTTAGATGCATGAGTTGTAGATGTTGCTTTGAGGCATTATTTGGTACGAGAAAAAGCTTTTTCAAAGATGTGTCCAAATCTATCATGCAGATAATAGCGGAAGGGAAGGCTAAACCAAAGTTTGTCTCCTTATCTTCATCGATTCTTGGAAAGGGATCTTGGTTCGATGAATTAAGTTACTTGCATTCCCCTGAAAGTAAGTTGTTGCTTGGCTAAAACCATCAATATTTCTTGTTAATTCTTGTTCTTGTAACGTACATTTCCATCTGCAATGCTGCTTTGATATATTTGAACCATTGAACTCAAATTCCAGCTGTAGATGACATAAAGCCTGTTACTCATCTTCTTGCTGTTGATACAAAATCAAAGAAAGGGGTGAAGTTGCTTCGCGAAGGACTGCGTTTTCTGGTATTGCATTCTCAAAATGTTCAACTGCAGCATGGATTTCCACATTGTAGTTTTACAGAATCTGCTGTTACCAATATTGATAATTCATTTATTCTGATAATTGCAGATGTCTGGATCTAAAATTGCTCGTTTAGGCATGTTGTTTAATGCCGACAAGGATGTGCATTCACCAAGTCTTATATTTGTGAAGGTTTTTGCAATAGCTTCATCTTCATACAGGTTTGTGTGACAATGTTTCATTTTAACTGATAACTTGGAATATGTGGCCAGGTTTAGCACTTCTGAGAACCATAATTATTAGCAAAGACTTTTTTCCCTTGAATTATTTTACTTCACTTAAACATTTGCACTGACTTTATGCAGTCATAAGAAAGGTGTGTTGGAATTCCTGGATCAAGTGTCCTCATTCTATGAACGCAATTACATAAAAATATCTTCTCTGGATACCGAAGGCAAACAAGTATTTATTGGTAAGGTCATTGAATTTGCTGGTTTAAATGGGCTACCATCTAAGGGTTTTGAATCCTCTCTCTCCGCACTTTCTGATGACAATGTGAGAAACCATTTGAATAAGGTATGCTGTTGTTCTTTGTGTTACATTTCCCATCTCTGCAGTTGATGCATTTCATTAGTCTTATAAATCTACTTTACATTCCTCTGTGGCGCACCTTATCTTACATGGCAATCACTAGACATGTTTGAAGCTATCATGTTGAAGCTTTCCTACTATTACTGTGACAAAAAGGTTACAGTGGGAATTTTACAATGCACCAGACATCAGAAGTCACCATCACTCTGCCATCACTCTGTAGAAAGTTTTGTATATCTGGATTCTTACTCTCCTCTTGGTTTGTTGGATAGCTCAGTCTAAAGTTTTAAACTTGTTTTTCCACATCTAAACCATAAGCATTGATCAGACTCTTTAGTGACTATTTAGTGACTATTTAGTGAATCAATTTTATATGCAGGTAGCACAGTTTTTGTACAGGCAACTTGGTCTTGAAACTGGTACCAATGCAGTTATTACTAATGGAAGGGTGAGTATTTTATTTTATCCTCTTTTTGTTTAATACTCTAAGCTTCTTTTTTTAAGTATTACTAATGATAGTGTTTTTTGTTCCTAAACTTGATGAAGAGATACCTTTGGTTTTAATAATTAAGTTTCATAAATCATTTTCCACACACATCTCACAGGTTGTTCGCCTTAGTGGTGAAAGTACATTTTTGAGTGAAGATTTGCAGCTTTTGGAGTCCATGGAGTATAAGCAACGTATAAAGCAGATTGCTGAATTTATTGAAGAAGTTAACTGGGAAAATGTAGATCCTGACATGTTAACAAGGTGTGTGCAGCCTTCCGTATGATTTTGGTTTTTAGTGTGTTTGCTAATATGCTACAATAGCAAATTGTTATCTTACTTTCTTTAGTAAAAATAGTTCCACTTTTCGTTTCTTTGCTCATTCTGTGGAGGCATTAATTATAGATCACCTAAAGCCAGTAAATTGTATATTACTATAGAGCTACTTACCACCGTTTATATTTCTTGTTGAAAGGCTTTAGGAGGTTGTGCTTTTGCATGTTACTGAGAGATTTTGTTTTATTTGGCTTAAAAGGCTTGAATAACTAAAGGTTTCTGTAACATTCACTTCTTTTAGCAAGTTCATCAGCGATGTCGTGCTGTCTGTTTCATCTTCAATAGCAACCAGGGATCGGAACTCTGAAGGTGCTCGCTTTGAAATATTGAGCTCACAATACAGGTGCAGTCCCCTCTTACCATATACTAAATGTATGAGTAGTGATTCAATTCTTTTCATTAATCAAATGTCGGAATTTGGATTTCTTAAATTAGGTCCAATGAAAATATGAAAGTTCTCGAGAGAGTAAGAATACATTCATTTGAAAAATATGAGCTCCACGTTAATTATATAATATTGTAGTTAGAAATGGGCTAACAATTCAGGAAAGAAAATCATAGAATGTTTGAACACTTTCTTTCTCTACTGAACTTATCTCTTAACGATTCCTGTCGATCCTTCCTTGTCTATTGTAATGTGACCTTTTGATGTTTGTAACTATTTATATTTGACTTGTCACCTCTTCTTCTGAGATAATTAGTGCTAATTCTGTTAAGCCTACTTTTTCTGTGTGAAGTGCTGTTATTCTTAACAACGAAGATTCAATCATACATATTGATGCTGTTGTTGATCCTTTGAGCTCATCCGGTCAAAAGTTGTCTTCACTTCTTCGGCTTCTATCAAAGTATGTTCAAGCAAGCATGAGACTTGTACTTAATCCAGTGGTATGTCTATTTTCCCCACCTTTTAAATGTGTACTTTTCTCTTACTTGATTGTTTAGATGTCACATTTCAGCTACTTGAACATTGATTTGATGTCAAGTCTCGACCATGCTTTTTCTTTTTGGAACTTACTTGTGAAACAACTCGTGACTAATAAGACATCTCAACAAGTTTTGCCTGTTAGTAAACTTTGGATTTCAAAAATTTGACCTTTTTCACATTCTTCTGCAGAGTTCCCTTGTCGATCTTCCCCTGAAGAATTACTACAGATATGTTGTACCAACAATGGTATCATGAAACCATCTCGTCTCTTGACCGTTTTTGAATTCCTCCCCACCCCGGTTTTAGTTTTTAGTTTCTCATCTCGTTCTTCAATTCTGTGCAGGATGAGTTTAGCAGCATTGATGAGACAGTATATGGCCCAAAAGCATTTTTTGCAAATATGCCACTATCTAAAACTCTTACTATGAATCTTGATGTTCCAGAGCCATGGCTGGTTGAACCAGTTATTGCAGTGTAGGTTTTAGTTTGCAGAATTCAACTTGCTAGTTATGTTTTCTTTTCTTATAGAGGGATGATCGTGTTTTGCTTTCCGATGTTATTAATTCCTTCCTGTTGTATATTTTAGCCATGACCTCGACAACATTCTGCTCGAGAACCTAGGTGATGTCAGGACATTGCAAGCTGTGTTTGAGCTTGAAGCTCTTGTCCTTACAGGTATTAACTTTCTATATTGCATCACCATTTTTAGGTACAATGTTTTCTTTTAAGTGATCTTTTAATAACCCGCAAATAAATATTTCAGGCCATTGCGCAGAAAAGGATCACGAACCTCCCCGAGGTCTTCAACTGATCCTTGGAACCAAGAGTACACCCCACTTAGTTGATACTCTAGTTATGGCCAATTTGGGATACTGGCAAATGAAAGTTTCTCCCGGGGTTTGGTACCTGCAGCTTGCTCCAGGTAGAAGTTCTGAGCTCTATGTCATGAAAGAAGATGGTCAGGGAAGTAGCAGCAATACAACGTTATCAAAACGTATTACAATAGATGATTTACGAGGTAAGTTAGTTCACTTGGAAGTAGTGAAAAGAAAAGGCAAGGAACATGAAAAATTGTTGGTCTCCTCCGATAACGATGAGGGCTACTCAACAGAAAAAGTAAGCCGTGGCTTCGTTTTGATGAATTTCTGGTTTATCTTATCCATTTTTTTTCTCTGTTTTTAAGGATACGTAACCTGTTAACTTCCATTTACAGGGTAACCCGAAAACTTGGAATTCTAATTTCCTTAAATGGGCTTCTGGAATTATTGGTGGAAAAGATACAGCTAAGAGAACTGATAGCACTTCACCGGTAAATTACTGTACCTTTCCGTTAATTGTCTATTACATAACTACTTGTTCGATCATTGTTCTAAGCATGGATAATTGTTCGATATGTTTCTTTAGGAGCATGGGAAAGGAGGTCGTCGTGGCAAAACAATTAACATATTCTCTGTTGCATCTGGGCACTTGTAAGTATTCTTTACCCTTCTGCCTAATAAGATATACTATGCAAGAGTATAAAAAGATAGATACAATGATAGATATATAAAAGTATATGCCTTTTTTTCGCAGATATGAACGCTTTCTAAAGATAATGATACTGAGTGTCCTGAAAAACACGAACAGACCCGTGAAGTTCTGGTTTATAAAGAACTACCTTTCTCCTCAATTCAAGGTACTATTTTAGTTTCTTCGAACATTTTCTATAAATGCAGCTATGAATCGATTGTCTTACGTATGTATTATTTTGCAGGACGTAATTCCACATATGGCAGAAGCATATGATTTTGAGTATGAACTGATTACTTACAAATGGCCTACTTGGTTACACAAACAGAAAGAAAAACAGAGAATTATATGGGCATATAAAATCTTGTTTCTTGATGTCATTTTCCCTCTTGCTTTGGAGAAGGTAAATTGGTTTCATACCTCATGATTTGTGTATTTCTTCTGGTATCTGAACCGGGATGCATTTCTTTAGAGCCGCCATTTGATTTACTCTTTATCGCAGGTTATATTTGTCGACGCTGATCAGATTGTGAGGACTGACATGGGAGAATTATACGATATGAATTTAAGAGGACGACCTCTTGCATATACTCCTTTCTGTGACAACAACAGAGAAATGGATGGCTACCGGTTTTGGAAACAGGTATTGTTACTTTTCTTCTGCCTGGATCATCTTTTAGCTTTATCTTTCTTTACAAAAATCTATTTTTTTGGCAGGGTTTCTGGAAAGAACACTTACGAGGGAGACCTTATCATATTAGGTAAAAAAAAATCCTACTTTCTACAAATAGAATACTGTTTTATTAGCATCCCTTTTAGTTCAGAAAGTAATAAGTTCTTACCTCTGTTGTAGTGCATTGTATGTTGTTGATCTTGTCAAGTTCCGAGAAACTGCAGCTGGAGATCAGTTACGAGTAGTCTATGAAACCCTCAGCAGAGATCCAAACAGTCTCTCTAATCTGGATCAGGCAAGTTGTGATTTTATCCAGTTGGTGAGAATTACGTTCAAATTATACATGCTGATAAAATGTATTTCTTTGTTTCTCAGGATCTTCCAAACTACGCGCAGCATTCTGTTCAGATATTTTCTCTCCCACAAGAATGGCTGTGGTGTGAATCATGGTGTGGTAATGCAACTAAATCAAAGGCGAAGACAATAGATCTCTGCAACAACCCCATGACAAAAGAGCCAAAACTTCAGGTAAGTTTCTAAGTTTCTTCTAGTCATTTGATGCTGTTTATAACTTTTTGCCTGTCTTTTAGGGCGCGAAAAGAATTGTTGCAGAGTGGCCGGATCTTGATCTCGAAGCAAGAACATTCACAGCAACTGTTTTAGGGGAAGAAATCGATCCCCAGGAATTGGCGACACCACCACCAATAACTCCTGAAAACCAAAGCTCAGTGGATAATAACCTTCCATCCGAAGAAGAAGAAGATAAGGAATCAAAGGCAGAGTTGTGAAGTTTTATGCTGCAACTATCCTGTTTGATTCGATTAGTAACTAACTACTACTGAAGAGAGAATTCATGGAAGAGATCATCTGCGAGTTTGTTTCCATCTTCGATCTCTGGAACTGATACTATATATATATATATATAGGTATTTCTGGAATCCCTATTAGAGATATTTCCATGGCGAAAAAGCTCATTTTTGTTAGCTAGTGCACAAGTTGAAACTCAGAGACTTTCACAGCATCACATATATATATATATATATATATATACACAGTTGATTACAGGATTTTAGCAATAGGAAATAATGCAAAAGAATTTCATATAACCTAATCTTGATCTAAATTTCATATTAAATGTGAGGCTTCTTGTGATTGTAGTTTTTAACTTTTTACTTATGATGCTTAGATATTTTGGATGAATTTAATTTAAATTTTTTTAATTTAAATTTTAAATAGTTGCATAGATTACAGGGAATTATTCCATGCGAAGAACATTGACTGTGGGGGTAATAAGTCTGAGAGGGTATAATAGTCATTATCTCTTTATCTTCTCACATTAAAGCTTGTGGTTCTACTTAAGTGAAGGTGTAATGTCTTGTCGAGGTACAGTTCCACCTAAAATTTTTCCAGAAATCTCCTTGCCCATTGATGGACCTCATCTTAGGTCAAGTTTAATGGTTTGAACTTGTTGTGAGCGTTATCATGGTAAAGTCTTTTCTTGACTTAGATACCAATCGAATTTGGATTAGTTAGAGATCATGGTTTGAATCTAAAATTTTCGGTTTGACTTTTGTTGTGAATGTTAGTAAGATTTTTTTTTTAATTATAATTGAACTTTATACTTACAACTTTATCAATAAATTTAAATTAGTCGAATTTAAAATTAAATTTGAATTAGTTAAATTTTAGTCAAATTTGAAATTGAAAAAAAAAATTAACTCTAATTCTTGACCAATAGTTGCATAATTTGAGTTATAACTCCTTGAAAATGTGCATGATTGTGTTTTAGATTCTTTTATATATATATATATATACATATAAGGGTAATATTGGAAAACACGTGGTTGATTAAGAGGAAACAATCATTAATTAGTTGGTAAATATAAGAGTTTTGATAAGAAAAGGAATGAAAACTGAAAAGACAAGTAGAGGGCAAAAAAGCACAATAATTGATTGAACTTTAAGTTCAATTATATTCCAATTCTCTGATTAATTAGTTGATATATCAATTTATTCAATTAAAATTTCACTTTAAAATTAAAATTACTAATTCTGTGATAATTTACAATGACCCTTCAACTTCAAAATCACTATCAATATAAAAATAATTAATTAATTAAAAAAATATATATATAACAATTATTATTATTCCATTTATAGAAAGTTTTTATTAAAAAGAAGAAAAAAAAATGCAGAAACGTGGAAAAAGAGGTTGAAATTGAAATGATTCGTTGAAGACAAAGTAGAAAGATTCAATCTTTTGAAACCATTTTCTTGTCAATTTCTATGTTAATGTCGGCTTAGCATTTTCTCCAAATGAATTTTCTGATATCAGTTTAAATTATATATATATATATATATATATATATATATATAGGTACGTATGCATGTATGTATATATATATTTATATATAGGTACGTATGCATGTATGTATATATATATTGTTCAAAGTTAAGTTTTATATTCTAGTAATGGTTGATGGGCTATGGTAGGTTCGGGTTCCTTTCTTGATTTTTTCTATAATATCTTTATTTTTTATAATTTTTATTTATTACTTATTTTTATTAAATCAAGATAATTTTTTTAAAAAAATCTTATTTGTAAGAAATAATAATAATTAGAATGTTCTATCATCTCTAAGAACCTTCTAGTATTACTCCCATTAGAAAAAAAAAGAAAAGAAGTGATAACATTTTATATTGTAATAAAATTAATACGAAAGCTTGTAAATATTATATATATATATATATAATGAAACAAAGAAAAGGAAACATTCCAAGAATTGTAAGCATTATTATTCTTTGGGTGACAACATTAGACATTCCATGAGTCAATTTTCTTGAATGAAGAAAAAAATACTTTTTCTTTGGATGCATTCATTTGAAAATGTTTGGCATCAAAATGAAAACAATTAATTTGCAATGACATGTGATTATTAATTATTACTATTGGTTTTTCCATGGAATTATAAAATTGCTTTTTCTATGGAATTATAAAGGTTAAAATTGAATTATTCCATAAGAAAATGGTAAAATTATAACAACTTGTTTGGTAGTAAGGAATTAAAAATATTCCAAAAGCTATGAACAAGTTTATTCGTGACAAAACTTATTCGAAGTTTTACCATGTGTAGGTATACTATTAATCACAACCAAACAAACCTTTATAGAGAGAGAGAGGGGGGGGGGGGGGGCCTCCAAGAAATGGACCTAAAAAAACATGGATCCAAAATATTGAATGCGATAGCCATTCGCATTATACTAAGCTTTATCGCTAAATGTAGCTACTTTTTTTAATTCAAACCAAAAATATAACTCAAAAAAATATTATATAAAATTATAAATTATAAATTTTATATTTTATATAAAATATCAATTGGTTGGAGAAGTAGTTTTAAATATAATAATCTAAAAAAAATATCATTTTTTAAAGATTTGGGAGTAATAGAATTTTAGAGAGAGAGAGAGAGAGAGAGAGCGCCCAGCATTCCATTTCCACCCATTCATTCCTTCTTTCTTTCATTTCCATAGTCACACCAAAATTACTTGTCACACAAAGCCAAAGCAAAACAGTAGCACAGAATTTCCATTTTCCTTTTCTCTCTCTATATTCTTCTTTCGCTAGCTAGATTTATACCAGTAGTAATAATATCATTTTCGTGTTCTCTAGATCTACGAGTGAATCAGGAAAATATATGTAAGTAATGCTATGGATATGAAGTTTATACCATCCAAGTGTTTATACTAAACCTTCAGTATGGAGAAAAATCGTGTCCAGGAAAACATGGAAAATAATGGCCATGTCGAAGACGGTACTAGTTCCGGAGAACTCAATTTGCGAAACTTGTCCAAAATCATTCTTCCTCCATTAGGCGTTTCCGGTTTAAACCAAAATCAGGCCATCTGCAACCGGAGAATCATCTCTCCCATGAATTCAAGTTACAGGTTAGTCATGTTTTTCTCCTGTTATGCACAATATATATATATATTTAAGAGCAAATGAGGCTTTGGTAGAGTAAAAGTGTTGAATCTGTTGAAATAATAACTTTAAATATATATTATTTTTTTTGTTAGTTGAATCAATAATTGTTCTTCGGTTAAATCTGTACATCTCCTTCTATATATATATATATGTATGTATGTATGTATATCTCCCAAAAAGTATATTTATTATGTAATATTTTTAGTGAGTAATAATATGTGTGTGCGCGTGTGTGTATTGCAGGTCTTGGGAGACCCTAATGGTAGTGTTGGTAGGGTACTCAGTATGGGTATGTCCATTTGAGATTGCATTTCTGAATTCCCACACTGTTAAACCACTGTACATAGCCGACAATATTGTTGATATCTTTTTCGCTGTGGACATTGTCTTGACATTTTTCGTTGCCTATATCGATCCTAGAACTCAGCTCCTTGTTCGTGATTCTAGGAAAATTGCCAAAAGGTGAGTAATACGTACTTTTCTTCTTTTTTTATTTTTTTTTTAAATTAATATATTTTATTCTATTTTGATTAGCTAATTACTGAATCAGCCAGTATTGGTTTCTTTAAAGTCAAAATTACAAGGGGTTCCTTGTGACAATCAAAATTAGGTTGAATAACCTTTCACCCATTCCTAATTAACCTATTCAATGAATTAAAAAGTTTGTGGTCATTATTAATTTTGGATGATTTGTTATTAGGCAGGCTGCTGGAAAAAAAAAGGTAATCAATTATATATACGTACAGACGTATACATATGTGGTTATAATGGGAATATTTTTGTCATTTATATGCCGTGGGGTTTGTGGGTATACAGATTGATTCTTGCATAGAATCAATAATGGACAATGGACCACCATTTTCTTTTTCTTCTAATCCTCATTTTTGTGGCGATTTTACGCGCAAAAAGAAAATTTATCTGACTGTTGAGAACTAACGTCTGTTCGTAATACTAAATTTTTTTCTTTTTCCTCGTATTTAAAAATAAATTTAAAATTAATATTTATTTGCTTATAAATAGTATACATGAAATTTTATTTTATTTTTAAAAAGAAAGGAATACATATTTAATTCATATAAGTAATAGTTATACTTATAATTTTAAAATATTATAAATTTAAGATATAATAATTGTAAAAAAGAAATTAAATTTAATATATATATATATATATATGGAATATCAAATTATATAGAATTAGTGTAAAATTAAATAGTGTATGAAAATAGTTGGAGTACACAAAAAGGTTTTTTTATTTTTCATTTTTCATTTTTTTTCCCCCTTTTTGCGTAATTACATTAGAAAGGGAGCTAAAAGTAAATTCTCATACTATTTGTTTGAGTTCTATCGGTTAGAAATCTCGTGACCAATTAGGTTTAAGAAAACAAAAAGGTTCATTACTTGTTGACCATGTGCAACACGTTTCTACTTATTGTAGTCTTGGATTTGGTTGAATTTAAAAATTCTAGTTCTTCCAAAGTTTTTTTTTTTTCGTTTTTTTTTTCTCTCTAAGATGTCAATAAGTAGTACTTTCCGTGCATGAAATCATATTATGGTTCTAAATGAAGAATCGGATGTGTTCTGAACTGTTTCAAAATGAGATGACATGTAAATAATAGAGAAACATTTCATTTAAAATAAGCAACTCAATGGTTCTTAGTCAGTTAAAGAATAAAAAGAAAATCTTGATGGATGTGGCATTGACTCATCTGAAGAAATTATTGATGGATTTTTAAAAGAATAAATCTTTTGCAAGTCGTGATACGGACTGGTAGTTTAAGCTTCTGAAACTGAAAATGATTCAGGTATCTTTCAACATGGTTTCTGATGGATGTGGCATCAACAATCCCATTCGAAGCAATTGGGTTCTTGTTTACAGGAAAACATCAAGTGGGCCTTTCTTATTCCATCTTGGGGATGCTCAGATTTTGGCGTCTTCGCCGAGTCAAGAAGTTCTTCACTAGGTTAGTTTCTACATAAATTTTAAAGGTTGCTTTCAGCGTCATATTCTTTGATTTGTCAAAAAGAACATTTTTCCGTGTATTTGGCGTGTCCTGGGTAGCTTGATATTTTCAATTAAGAATCTTGAAAGTAATATTGTTGATGGTAGGTATTTCTTGATTGTTTTTTGCAGGCTTGAAAAGGATATTAGATTCAGCTACTTTTGGGTCAGATGTGCTAGGCTCTTATTCGTAAGTGAAATCCCATATATTATCTTCTACAACACGTTGATTTGTGCTCCATTATATGTTAAAGAAAAATAGCAAGAATTGGATTTAATATTTGTATACCCTTCAAATAATATTATTGATAGGCTAATGATTGTTTCTTCACTGTTTTTTATACATTTGGAATACATGCCTCTAACTCTGATAAATGATAATGGGCATAAATCCAACGCAGAGATACATTTTGCTTAGTCTACATGGGATTATGTATATAGATAATGATTGATAGCATCAAGAAATTGAAAAAATGGAGGAAGTTTAATTCAAACAACTTATCATGAGTTAATATTTCATTTAGGTGACACTGTTGCTTGTGCATTGTGCTGGATGCCTTTACTATCTTTTAGCAGATCGTTACCCACACCCGGGGAACACATGGACTACTGCTGTAAATCCAAATTTCAAAGAAAAAAGTCTTCGGTATCGATATGTTTCAGCTATATATTGGTCCATGACTACCATGACTACAGTTGGTTATGGAGATATGCATGCTGTAAACAGTGTAGAAATGATTTTCATAATCTTCTATATGCTGTTCAATCTTGGGCTAACTGCTTATATAATTGGAAACATGACAAATCTGGTCGTTGAAGGAACTCGTCGGACTATGGAATTTGTAAGCTCATTCTGTTTCCTTTTTATTTTTGAATTTCCTATATTTTGTAAATTTTTCATCAATTATACAAAATTTGTAGCATGGTTGTTAAATGTTCCAAAATTTTTGTTTTGTTGTAGAGAAATAGCATTGAAGCAGCATCTAACTTTGTGAGCCGAAATCGTCTGCCCCCAAGATTGAAAGAGCAGATAATAGCTTACATGTGTCTAAAATTTAAAGCAGAGAATTTGAATCAACAGCAGCTGATTGAGCAGCTACCTAGAAGTATTTGCAAGAGTATATGCCAGAATTTGTTTCTGCCAACTGTTGAAAAGGTTTATCTATTCAAGGGTGTATCCAGGGAAACTCTCTTCCTCTTGGTATGAAGCTCATTTAAGTGCTGAACAAAGTTGAATAGTCATGTGACCGTTAGAATGCATATATATGCACACCTCATTTTTTCTATTCAACTATTTAGGTTACAGATATGAAGGCAGAATATATCCCACCTAGAGAGGATGTTATTATGCAGAATGAGGCACCTGATGACTTGTACATCATTGTATCAGGAGAAGTGGAAATAATCAGCTGTGAGATGGACAAAGAGAGAGTTCTTTGGACTTTAAGATCTGGTGACATGTTTGGTGAAGTCGGTGCTCTTTGTTGTAGACCACAGTGCTTTACATATAGAACCAAGATACTTACACAAGTATTGAGACTCAAAACCAGTGCTCTTTTTGAATCAATGAAGACCAGACATGAAGATAATGTTACCATGATTAAAAACTTTCTTCAGGTGTCTTATCTAACCATCAGTTCCTATCCTCCTTCTGAAACAGGAAGCTTTTTCTTTCGTTCTTTTCTTTTGTTGCACTACCAATTGGACATTTATTCTCCCTTAATCACCTGGCTTCTTGAGCAAGAAACATTTTTTAAAAAAAGTCATTCAAGTTGCTTTGAAGTAATTTGACTCGGTATAAAATATGTTGGCTGCAGCATCACAAAAACCTCAAAGATTTGAGACTTGGGGATCTATTCTTTGAAGGTGGGGAGGAAGATGGCAATCAAGACCTGTCTATAAACTTGCTTACTGTTGCCAGTACAGGCAATGCAGCTTTTCTGGATGAGCTTCTCAGGGCTGGGTTAGACCCTAATATTGGTGATTCCAATGGAAGAACTCCACTGGTATGTTTTCATTGGTCCTCTATTTCTAATACCTGTCAAAGTTCCTTCATTTTTTTGGGTATATTATTTTGGTAATCCTGCGTCTATATGCAAGCCAAAATACTTATTATATTTGTAATTGTATATAGCCTCAAAATACCCTGATAATATGTCCTGAACCTTATATGACCAATTCCATTACTTTCTGTTGATTGAGCTTTACTGTCTCTGCTTTCTCTCTTTTTCCTTTTCCCCCTTGGAGTCTGTTGTGATTATAACATGATCCTTGTACATATCAGCATATAGCAGCTTCAAGAGGACATGAAGAGTGCGTTGTGGTGCTCCTCAAGCATGCTTGCAACATGCACCTGCAAGGTAAACGTATTATCCTAATATCTCTCTATTGACACTGAAAATTAAGTAACACTCCATTGACCTTAACAAGGATCAGAATTGTTTCATAATTTCGTAGATTTAAATGGCAATACTGCAATATGGGATGCCATAGCCGCAAAGCACCACTCCATATTCCAAATTCTGTACCACTGGGCATGCATTTCTGATCCCTACATTGCCGGTGACCTTCTCTGCACAGCAGCAAGAAAGAATGATACTGATTTGATGAAAGAACTTTTGAAACATGGATTACATGTTGACTCCAAAGATCGCCATGGAATGACTGCTCTTGAAGTTGCAACTGCAGAAAACCTGGAAGAAATGGTGAAATTTCTTTTGATGAATGGAGCTGATGTTAATGATAACATCAGGCAGAAGATTCCATCTTTGAATTTGAACGAAATACTGCAAAAGCGAGAGATAGGACATAGAATAATAGTGCCTGACACGTTACCTGAAGATGCTTTCAGGTGGCATAAAGATGAACATGGCTGCTGCCAGGGAAGTTTTAAGGAGGGCCGTTCTTCAAGTTTAAGCATAAGAGTGAGCCTGTATAGAGGTCATCCTGTGTTCAGGAGAGATAGAAACTGCACCGAACCGGGAAGGTTGATCAGGTTACCAAAATCACTAGCCGAGCTCAAAAACATTGCAGGTACTTTTGTTGTTTTCCTTGACAAACTTTTCTGAGCATTTTCATTCAAGCCAACTGCAGAGATATTTTTTCGCAAAATTGCTTTATGCACAGGATTTAGTCACAGAAAGATCTCAAAGTGCAGAGTCTATTGTCCTTATGTCCCGTTTTAGGATGTGTGTGGTATAAATTACATATCCTGAAGTACTCTTTCTTTACTCCACACAAGTAGTTGGGAATTTTAAAATTCAGATCTCATTTTGCATTTTTCTTTTTCTTGAATTTACACTCACTTACATACAACATCATGTTTTCATAAAAGTTGACCAGAGTCATTTCTCTTGTTACTTTTCTGCCAGGTGAAAAGTTTGGATTTAATGCAACAGAAGCTCTGCTGATGAATGAAGAAGGAGCTGAAATCGACTCAATTGAAGTCATCAGAGATAACGACAAACTTTATATAATTGAAGACCCTGATTCTCTAACGCTTTTAAATAACTACTGATCCTAAATGGATCAAATACAACAATAAACTCATATATATTATTACATCACCATTTTAAAAGTCTCTAACTGGGATCTTTTAGGAGCCCTAATCCCAAATGTGGAGGGGCACTTGTAAGTGTAGAAAAAAAATAGCTATCAATGCTCAGTTCTTTTGTTATGTAACGTTAGAAACTGAAGTAACTTTATGTGTATATAGTTGTGAGTACTAAAAAAAATTGTCCTTCTACGGATGACAGCCCTTTCCTTTACAATGCTTTCTATTAGAAAAAGGATAAGAATTCATTGATGGCATAACATTGATAAAATATCAAATCCAGATCCTCTGAACATCTGATGACAGAAATACTGATATGGGATTGGTTGCAGATGCAGGGAAACTTGGGAACATCAACCTGAATAAAAAAAAAAAAAAAACTCCCAGGTCTTCTTCAAATGCCTTTTAGTTTTGCAGTGGATGAGGTAATATGAGCACAATCCTCTGCTGCTTGAACAGTAGGTACTTTCCTTTTCTTCTTTTTTCTAATTTTTTTATTTTTAAGCTGTCTTATTTTTTACATTATATTTTTGTGTAAAAATCTGCATTTCTTAGCAACTTCAAAAGTTACCTTTTTGCTACTTTTTTTCATTTTGAGGAACTCAAAAGGGCAAAGAGTGATGTGCAGTAGTAATGGGATAATTAATGAAGTGAACCTAATATTTTTTTTTCTTTTTTTTGGTTTAGTGTACCATTAATGTTTATTGTTCATAATTGAGTGTGCCCATGCTAGGGATTGATTGATTGATGGATGGATGGATGTGATATTTTGAGATGGTGAAAAGTTGTAATTAGTGTATCTGATGATATGATATTATAAATATTGAAATAGTTGGATAAACAAACAAACTGCAGTGTGTAGTTTGTCGCTCGTGACCATAACATTTTCTTGTGTTGAGATAAAAGTGTGCAGTCCACCAGGGAAATATGGCTAATGAGAATATGCTATTTCTAGTGTTTTGCAATCAAAACAGCACCACTTTGGCTGGCTGGTTAGTTTTCTTATTATATTCCTCTTTTGTTTTTGGTTTCCATTCTCAATCTTCTCTTCTATTCTCTTAGATTTGATTAACAACTCTTTCTCTCTCATCACTCTCTCTCTCCCCAGTGGCAGCATCACAAAGTTCGATCATGGTGTCACATCCTCTCCATGATCCCTCCTCCACACTGCAAATTCAGGTTCATGGAAACAATGGACTTAGTACAATTCTTGCTTACTTTTTGATGATTTAAACTTAAAAACACCTTCTTGAAAAAATTAATTAGGTCCCATAATATTGCCTTTTCACTGTTCAATAATTTAAAAGATCTATATTGAATTCAAAATTTGATTAAACATTTTTGTAAATAAATTTAAAGTTTTTCTTTTTAAGACTATTATATCATGAAGTGAAGTCACAATAATAATAATAAAATATATAATCTTTTATGAGGATTTTTTTTTTTTGAAAAGAAAATTCTTTTCAAAAAAAGGAGGTTAAACAGATAAAATTCCTTCCCCTTACCCCACCCAATTTTTAGTTTTATTTTTTTTTTTGGTGGGAATGCACTGTTTACAAAAGAATAATAAATATTCCTTTCAGAGAAGAGGGAAAAAAGGCACAAAAGAAATCAAGAATGGTGCTTGAAATAGAATGCTGGGGACACAAAAAGGGGAAGCATCTCTGTATAAATAAATCTGCATTCAAGGAACCTCATCATTTTTTTCCCTAGATTAACAAAAGCAGAACAAAACAAGGAGAAAAAAAAAAGCCCCATTATTGATTTTCTTTTTTAATTTCTTTTTTTTATATTATATATATATAAAAGAGAGAGAGGGAATTAGAAGCAGCCAACACAGCACTCAGTTCTAAAGAGAACAAAATCAAACTTGAAAAATGGGCAAAAAAGAATCTGAGTCAAAGTAGTCAAACTTTTACAGCCCAAGAAGAAAGAAACACAAAAAACCCTCTTGAATAAAGAGCTCCAAAAAGACACAAAGATTTTTCTCTCTAAATTTTACCCTCCTTTCTTTCTTTTTCTATACCCTTCTTTTCTTAAAAGCTTCAATGAAACATTCCATTATTATTATTATTATTATATGTCATTAGTTGATTCTCATCTTAACACGTATACTTACATATACTTATATATACTTGTGTTAAATACTATCCTAAATGACTATTTGTGTTAAATTTTAATCAGATAAAACAAGTTTTTTCTCAGAAATGAGAAACAAGAATGACAAAAAGTTATATTACTAATCTCAGAATATAATTCAGAGATTATCATTTATTAGTGAATTATGCATAAATTATTTATTTTATCTCTAATTGTTTTCCATAATTTGTTTTAGAACTTCATGTATTTTATGTCTTAAATACAGATACAAGTAAGTTTTATGTAGAAACATGTGAAATGTAAATTGTCTATCTTGATTCCTCTCCTTTGTAGTGAAAACTGAGAAGTTGAGCAGATTTATAATTTCACACACAGATAAATATGCTACTCTCTCTCTCTAAAGCTTTTTCTTTTGCTGCATTAAATAATGGGAAAAATGGCAGATTCCCAATCATCCCCTCCACCACTCCATTGGAAGCAAACATCATTGCTCCCAGAAGTAATCAATCCCTTTCACCATATTGAAACCTGAGCTTCCTTAACTTTATTATTCACTTCATTTCATTCCATTCCATTCCATTCTTCTTCTTTCTTCTTTCTTTCTGTCTGTCTTTCTCAATATCATTTGTAACATCCCATGATGAGCAGCCATCCAACTTCTGTCAATGGCTTCTATAACTTCCTAACCAGAGGGCTTGACAATCTTGATCACTTGTTCCTTTCTGATCAGAATTTCATGTCTTTTCAGTTTCTCGAAAATGTTCTGTCATTGCTCCAATCTTTTCATTCCCAGTTAACATTTTTGATTCAGAAGTTACACTTGCCTGTTGGTGAGAAATGGTTGGATGAGTACATGGACGAGAGCTCTAGGCTATGGGAAGCCTGCCATTTACTCAAATCAGGTCTCTGTAATTTGGAGAATTACTACTCTGCTGCTTCTAACATTACTTCTTCCCTTGATCATCATCCTATTTTAAACATCCAACTTTCCCGCCAGGTATTTGATTTTATTACTTCAAACACACACACACACACACACACACACACATATATATATATATATATATATATATATATATGATTAATTTGGTGGAGTTTTCTTTAATGATGATGATGGATTAATAGTTATTCTGGACTGGAATGGAATTGAATGGACAGGTGATTCGAGCTATAACAGGGTGCCAAAGAGAAGTAATGGCACTTGAAGAAGATAACAAAAGCTTAATAGAAACAAGAATACAAGATTTAGCATTGAGATTTGATCATGAGAATGTGTTATTAGAATCAAAATTTAATGGGTTCATGGGGTTTCGTGGAGTTCTTTATGCAATGAGGAATGTGAGCTCATTATTGCTACTGATCTTGTTAAATGGCCTTGTTTATTACTGTCCTGATGATGAAACAAACCTTTGGCAAAGTGGGTACGAAGGAAACATGGTTTTTGGTTCAGCATTCATGGTTTCAGCAGCAAGACTGCATCAAAGAGTTGCAGCAGAGATAAACCACCAGCAGCAGAATAATAATAATAATAATGAAGGGCAGTCAACAAGAATTCTTCTTAATTATGAATTTCAAAAGTCAAGAATGGCTTTGGATGAGCTGAAAGAAGAACTAGAAAGAAACCTACTGCAATATGAATCATCATCATCACAAGTACACATTCATGATCATGACAAGGTTGAAACTTTCAAGAATTGTTTTGAAATGCTAAAATCTGGTGCTGAAACCATAATTGCTCAACTTGATGATTTCTTTGATGAAATTGTTGAAGGCAGAAAGAAGCTTTCAGACATGTGCAGCACACACAGGTAGGAGAAGAAAATTGTAAGAACTCAAAAGTCTTCTAATGGTGAGTTTGTGGGGTAGTTTAATTTAGACCTTTTCTTCTCCACTTTTTTTTTTTTTTTTTACCCTTTCATGTATTTAACTTTGTGAATTTTCATTCTGAATTTAAGCAGTTGGTACTCAAACTAACTAATGAGTTAATGAAAGAAGTTTCTTTCTTTTTTTTCCATATAGATGGGAGATAAGAAATTAAACAGAATGTGATTCTTTCTTTAAAGAAAAGTTCAGATTGCTATCTACAAGGAAGAAACAAGAAGAATATGTTTTGGTTAAGGCAAAGATAAGCTTGAGTTTTTTAAGTGAATTTTCCAAGATGTCCATAGATAGATACTTCTCGTGACAGAATCACCTTATAAATAAAATATTTTTTCTGAAAAAAACAATGATAATTCTATTTACTTGCTTAAACAAGAAGTACAAAATTCTTGATTCACACTAAAAAAATATTATATTTTTAATTATATATATTGTAAATTTGAAAATTTTTAAAAAAATTCACTTATGATTTAAAAAGTTTAAATATAAAAATACTGATTTAAAAAAAATGTTTCATTCTTGAAAAGTGGAATTGAATAAGCAAGAAGATAGAAAATCAACATTGAAGTTAGAAACTTTAATATCCTTTCAAATTCCTTAGCAAAGAGAAATTGAAGCACCAAATTGACCATATCCTCTTTCACTTGCTTGTTTTCTTGTTTTAACTCACAAGGGATAATATTATATATATATATATATATATATATATATAAAGAAATGAGTTTTTTTGGTTCACCCTTCTGTTAATTGTTTTCTCGGGAAAGGGAGAGAAGTGAAGAGATAGAGAAAGTAGAGAATTTTAACTTTTTCTGTTGCTGATAGTTAAGGGAACAAATTTTGCAATGAAAATGAAAGAAGCAATGAATATGTTTTTGATATATTACTGACTAACAGTGAAAGGGCATTTTGTGGATGAGAAAAGGAACAGTATAATATATATATATATATATATATATATATATATGATAAAAGATGATTAGTCTGATTAAACAATAAGATGCTTTTCACTGTCACCCCACATTTCACACACACACACAAACATATATATATATAAAATCTTGATTGAAATTTTCTTTTTGACTTTTTATCCTCAGTTTATTTTATGTAATCTTTTTTTGCCCTTTTGATTGATCAAATTTTTTAACTCTATGAGTAAATCCAGCACAAAAAAAAAAAAAAAAAAAAAAGTTAAAATTATGTGATTCTTCATACTGTCTTGACCAGAAAAGGTAGCAAAAATCCTCCTTCAGTTATTAGACAGCCAACTTTCAGGTATTAAAGTCCCAAAAAACAATTCAGAAAAACTTCAAAATCCAATTCCAAGTAAGTCTTTCCCTCATGTAGTGAAACAAGGTAGAAATAAAAGAAAAAGATACTTCATAGGCAAAAAGTTAATTAACCATGCATGCATGTGCAAGTTATATATATATATATATATATATATATTATATATATATAATATATATATATAATATGTTAATCTGCATTGAATTGCATGTGAATCAATGCATTCCCATGCAAATTTTAGCTCAAGAATTAAGTTTTTTAAGATTAAAAATAATTGGTCATAAGGGTATGCAAAAACAATATTATATATGAATAATATATGTAGGTTAGAAGAGATTCTTTTGAAAATGACAGCAAATGACTAATCATTCCACTGGGAAAAACTAAATAAATAAAGTGGAAGAAAGGACGATATGGGAGAAGAAAGAAAGAAAGAAAGAAAGAAAGAAATATATATATATAATTGATTATGAAGATTCCATGGTTTCTTTCTTTCTTTCTCTCTCTCTATCAGAAGAAAGAAAAAGCAGCATTTCTTTTTTCATCTTCTCTTCTGTGCAAAACCCTTTTGTTGATTCTTCTAATTAGTTTCTCCTTGGAATTGAAAGTTTTTTTTATAAAAAAAAAGAGCAGAAAATGGAGATTACTCTGTTTTTCCCAGTTTCCATTATGATATGAGGAAAAGCTTCACCCCAAGTCCTGCATGTGTTTTTCTTTTTTTCTTTTTCCTTTCTTTCACGTACAACGACGTTTGTCTACTGTTGTCTGTCACACTTCTTTTGAATTCTTTAACCCCACCCCCACCCAATTACACAAAAAACCCTTTTCTGTTATTATGCTCTCTCTCTCTCTCTCTCTCTCTATAGATATATATATATATATATATTATATATCTTTATTCATGAATTGTTCTTCCACCAGCTAGCAGCATGCAATATGACCAGTTCCTTTCATCAATTCAAAAACTCTCTGTGGGATTCTGATATGATGCACTAAAATATTTCTTAAAAAAAAAAAAAAATCATTTCTCATTACTACTACTATTGATATATATATATATATATAGTACTACTCTCTTTTTTCTTGTTATCTTTTTGTCCTCTCTGATCATTACCAGCTGTTTCTTGAAACTCAGCGATCTGGGCACGGGGCTTACATCAAAAACTATTTCTTTTATATATATATATATATATATATATATATATGTATAATGTAACTCTACATTTTTTTGTTGGTAATATTTGCCTCTTTTAAGCTTAGGATGAAGTTAAGTTACCTTTCTTATACATTCTTATAGTTCAATTGTTGAAATTCCAGAGGTTAAACTTATTCAATCAAACCAAAAATGACATGAACAAATAGATGCAATTTGATTTGTAAATATATATATAAAAGAGTGAAAAATACAAAATACTTTCCTAAAATATTATTTGTGTGAAAGTTTTCATTACTTTTCTTGAGTAGAATTCAAAATAGTTTTCCCACTCAAAGATGCTATTAATATTGGGAACTTTTTCTTTTTATTAGGAATAATACAAATTAACATATAATTAATCCTTGAAGATATTATGACAATTTTTAAGGTAAGAAAGCTCATGGTGCAATACATTGATGCAAAACCAAAAAGAAAAAAGAAAAAAGAAAAAGAAAAAAGAAAGGGTTTTACAAACTCAAAGTGGAATGAATGATTATTGTTTTGGAAACTTTGACAAAAATAGATCTACATCCCAAGTTGTAATGCCTCCTTTTCATATATTTTGTTTAGTTCGGATTGGACAATTCAATAAACTTGTTGGGACAATGTGATTTCCCAAAGATTTCCCACTTAACCCTTTCTAGTAATAGGATTAATGCATTAATGACCTTAATCTTGATTTTTGGTTTTCACCACCTACTTTTATTTTTGCATGCGCACTCAGTAAGTTCTTCATCTTCTATTCTCCCTCTCCCTCTCTTTTCTTTTTGGGGAAAGAGTAGTGGGCTTGTAAAGTTGTTCTTACCTACTACCAACCAGTCCAGAGTGCATATGGGTTAATTAAAGCAGCTTCCTCCATTACAAAAGAACTAGGTTAGTCAACTAAAAAAATGCAATTGTTAGTGTTTAGATAAGTTTGGTTTATCAGAAACTAGTAATCCATGGGTGCTCCAAGATATACAAAAAAATTACAAAACCAAATCCTCTGTATACTCTATTTTTTGTTTCTTTTTACAATATAAAATGAAGGGGTCTTTGTTGGGGCAATTGCCACACAATCAAAATCCATGTACAGCAGCAACAGAGAAGTCATGCAGTTAAGGAAAAGCTTTTCCTCTGCTTGTCATATAAAAATTTCAGGACTAAATTCATTTTACACATCAAAACCTGGCATTGCAAAATGGGATACAAAACTTTCCACCCGGGCCTGAAGCTCGAATATGTCTTTGTTGTTCAAGAGACCCTTCAAGAAAGCCTTTGGTACCTTACCATGTTCTCTCTGAACTGCACTAGCAATTTGTGCAGCTATGAGAAGAAAGTCTGCTATTATTTCAAAATCAGATTCTAGACAGCCTCTTGTCGTCATAGCAGGTGTACCTGTTGAAGTATTAACCAAGGAGGGAGCAGGCATAGCATAAGAAGATCAATCCTTACAAACTAAGGTATAAGAAATCAACTCCAAACAAACTGAAATCACTTACCAATCCTTACACCTCCTGGTGTAATAGTGCCATTGTCATCAGAAATAGTGGCTTTGTTGAGTGTAATGTGGCAAAGTTCACAGACCTTCTCAAAGTTCTTACCTACAAAAGTGAGACACCTCAGCCCAGAGTACACTAGAAAAGCAAATTCAAGTCCCACAAAAGCAATCACCCCCATAGTTTTACAACATTAGTTACAAGACAATTATAACACCCATCACATTAGAGACAAGACAAGAAAATCAGCCATCACAAGAAGGTGATGACGGAAGAGTCTTCATCTACATCAACCAAAGGCAGCTAAGGCATACATTATCAAAAAAAAAAAAAATGGCAGAACAAAGGGCATGAAGAAAGTCCCACAACCTTTGGAAACAAACTAATAGAACATAAACAAGGACTCTGCTAGATATCATACAGCTTGCAATCAGTGTATCTTCCTCATCTCTCCTACTAAACAAAAGTAGTCACATACAGCACAAGGTGACCTCCACACAAAACAATTTTTTATAAATTTTTTTTATAAAAACAATCCTTTGGCTAGATTTAAGAAAACCAGTTAGTGAGAAATACAAAGAAACAGTCATTAAACGCCAAAATGAATATTACCTGTTAACCCAAAGGACCTTAGATCCCAAAGTAACAAATGATTGTCAGTGCCCCCAGTTACCAGTCTACAGTTTCTTCTCAGTAAAGCAGAGGCTAATGCCTGAGCATTTTTCTTTACTTGATGCATATACGCCTTGTATTCAGGGGTAGCCACCTGCTTCAGAGCAATAGCAAGGGCAGCAATGTGGTTATTGTGCGGCCCACCTTGCATTGCAGGGAAAACAGCAAAGTTTATCTTCTCCTCAAAATCATATTTATCACTGCCATCACCTTCATTCAAAAGCATTCCTCTTTTCCTAGGCTTTGAACCCTTCCTGTAAAAGATAATACCTCCTCTTGGACCACGAAGACTTTTGTGTGTTGTTGATGTAACTATATCACAGTAATCAAAAGGGCTAACACATTCCTGCAGGAAAACCACCACCAGCAAAGATAAGTCAGAGTGTAGTCTTTCCATGATCTAAAGTCAAGGTACCAAGATTTCAAGGAAACATCATAATTTGGTGCAATTAGCAGGTGCAAGTTCAATTGGGTGAAAATTTGATGCCTTGAAATTCAAAAACAAAATTGAAAACGTTATGCTTAATTTGCATTTAGAATAAAACTGCCAAATGAAGAGGACAGTCTTGTTGAAAGTAAAGCATCACATTTTGCTTAATGACAAAAGTATCTTTGATAAATTTTGGCATCGGATAATGGAGAACTGTAGGACCTCCAAATTAAAAAAGTGATATCATGCTTTATTTAAATTTTTTATATTAACATTTTTAAAACTTCTCAAAAGTTTTTTTTTTTTTAAAAAAAGGTTATGGTAAAACTCTTGCACTCCTACAAAGCATGGGTACAGATTAATATCACCCCATCAGCAAAAGAAGACCAATATTTTGTATAACGATTTATATTCCTCTAAATTGCACCTAAGTCACCTAAGCCAGCATTTCTACATGACGAATGACTAAGAGACAAATTTCCTATCAATATTACAGGTCATATAATGTTTCAAAAGTGCCCATAACATCAGATTAAAAGCTACTCCAATGTTATTACATAATTCGTGAAGCTACTGTATTGTTATGAATTGCATCTATTTCCCATATTAATAGAAATTATCAAACCAATTAAATGCATAGAAACTATAACGTCTTCAAGCCAAATCAGGTGAAAGTAGTAAAGATACAGAATCAACTAATATAACAATGGGACGTGTACAAAAACTAAAAGCACGACTTGTGATATAATTTTTTTGCATAAACTATATTGTAATACATAAATACAGAGTTCAGAAAGACTTAAACTCCGCACTTGAAATGTATAAGTAGGAAAAGGCCTGACCTTGGCAGCAATAAGGCCGCTTATCTGAGCCATATCACACAATAAAACAGCTCCACATCTATCAGCTATCTGCCTAAAACGAGCATAGTCCCATTCACGAGGATATGAACTCCCACCACAAATAAGTATCTTGGGACGAAAATCAAGGGCCCTCTCTTCAAGCTTGTCATAATCGATATAACCTGTCTGTGGGTTCACTTTATAAGGTAAGCTCTCAAAGAAAATGGAAGCTCCAGAAACTTTTCTTCCATTTGGCAAATAACAGCCATGGCTAGTATTCCCACCAGAGGGTGTATCTAATCCCATTATCCGATCACCAGGCAACAACAAACCAGTATAAACAGCAAAATTGGCAGATGTACATGAGTAAGGTTGCACATTTACACCCCAACTCTTAGAATCAAGTCCAAAAGCAGCCAATGCTCGTTCACAACACATTGTTTCAATCTCATCAATATACTGATTCCCACCATAATACCTTGCCCCAGGCATCCCTTCTGAGTACTTATTAGTCAAATGACTTCCCAAAGCTTCCATCACGGCTTTACAAACAAAATTCTCAGAGGCAATCAATTCAATTCCTTTACACTGCCTCTGTTTCTCCTTTTCCATAATCTCAAACAAATCCGGGTCAGCTTGTCTTAGTGTCTGATTACCCCATGCTCTCACACTGTTTCTCCGAGACCCTAGTTCAGTAGAAACCCTCCCACCCTTACACAAAGAAGACGATGATGATAAAGAATCACAGTCCCTCTTTCGCTTCAAACACATAGAATGCCCTAAGATTCGAAATTCCTCTACCTTTTCTTCACCTTCACTCTCCCTATCACTATTCTCATCCTCCTCTCTGTGGCTCTCACTCTGCTGCTCCATTAACTGAAGCGGAATTGACGGCAATGGATGCGCCGTATCGCGAATCCTCGAATCTATTTGAAAAGAAATCGAATCATCGGCAATTTGCGTTCGGTTACTCGATTTAGTCACCGGTAATGATGCATGCGAAAGAAAACCTAGAGACAAGTTACTCGATTGCGAGTGGGATAAATCCATACCAAAATTCCAACACTAATTTTCTCGTGCCCTAATTCTTATAATACTTTTACAAAATTTTTAAAAAAAAAATTTTTAAATTAAAAATTGCTTCCAGAAATTACTCAGTCCAACACTAGTAGTATAAGCATTTTCACTGACAGCTAGAACAACAAAAACAACGAAAGAAACAGCACCGTGAACAGCGACAAGACCAAGAACGATAAGTCGCAGAGCTCGAAATCGTAGTTGACGATGAAGCAGCTGCAGCCATCAATCAAAGGTTTCGCGAGAAAATAAATCAAAAATAAGAAACCCTAAAAAAAAATTTCAGAATCTGGAGAACTAGCTATAAGAGGAAGAAGAAGAAAGATGATCTGAAAGGCCTGCAAATGAGATATATGTCATATGTGGAGTGTAATTGGCAGATTAGGAGAAGAGCGTGAAGTATACACGTTGGGGGTTTGACGGAGACTCAGATTCTTTGGGAAGGTGGGGGAATGTATCTGGACGGTTTTTAATTTTGTTGGGGGAATTAGGGGGTGGGGGTGATGGACCGGGCCGATTCCGATGGTGACTGGCTGTGATTTTAACGAAGCTCACGTCGGCTTCGATGACTGAAAGAAGAGGAGGGGGAGTAGTGATTTAGTGTGCGCGGGTACTGTTCTTACTTCCTAGGGATGCGCAGTGGATCCTACGGTCCGTCTTTCTTAGTTTGGGTTTTTTCTGACTTTTTCATTACTTGGGCTTTTCAAGTGGCAAAAGTTTCGGCCCAATTATTTTTCTGTCTACAAAATTATCATTTTATATATATATATATTATTTTAGATTTTTTGTCTGTTTCTAAGCTTCTTCCACAAGACTAGCAAGATACGAAAATGCGTTGTGTCCACCACACGCAAAATAATAGAAGAATTTTTTTTTTTTAAAAAAAAAAGTAAAAAGGGAACGAGAAAAATGAGTGGCACAGCATTTGCAAAACCACACCAGAAGTGCGCAGTACACGTGGAGTGCTATAATAATAAATGGTTACAAAAAAATTAGCCCACACCATAATTAACCTAAGCTATCAATTACTATAGTACTACCCAACACAATAACTTTCTAGGCCGTATCTAACTAGCCACCCCCTACAATATTTAGACTCTTTTTTTCTTTTTCGTAATATAAATTTTGCAAAATATATATATATTTATATATTATTGTTATAGTATTTAATTATGTTTTTATATTATTATTTTTATAATATTTAAAAACCTTTTTTTAAAAAATATATATTTATATTCATATTCGATATATATATATATATTTTTGATAAATAGGGTAAGTGGCTCTACGCTATTTACAGGTAGGCGTCACTGTTCCTCTCGTGGGTCCCACCTCGATGGTGAAATTTTTTTTCAACTAAGCAACTGTTACATGGTTGAAATTCCACGTTATGTTATATGTTGACACGTGGTCAAAGTACATCTGCTTGGGCACCGTTTGGCTGCTGCTCTTTAACACAGCCCACTTCACAAAATTTCTTTTTCCAATTTAATAAATATATAATATATATATATATATACATAATAATTAATTTATTATAGTTAAAATTCATAATAAATACTCATATTTATTTTTATATATACATTTTCAAACTTTCGATATTTAATAGAATATAAATGGTAATTATAACTGTCCTATAAAGGAATAAGGTTTATGAAAAGGTTATTCTGGAAAAGATTCGAAACTGAATACCAAACATACCCTTAATTTTTTGAGAGATGACGTGTGCATCTATTTGGCCAAAAGCAAAAGGAAAGGGGAAAAAAGTGTGTGGAGCCGTCATTACAAAGCGTCAACATCTTACCAGATCCCTTCCCATAGGCGTAGAGTGATCTAGAGAAGACGACACCACCTGTGAAATTACATTTCTCTCCCTGTTTGGAACCTCATATCGCAGAAATTTACATTTCTGTCCTTAACTTTTTTTGCAACCAATAAAGAAATTTATGTTTTTTAAAGGTGATGAAGAAAATAAATATATATATATATACATATTGTAAAATATTTTTATATATGATTAAAAAAAATTAAAAAAAGCAATGAAAAAGTGGATAGTTTTTTTTTTTTTTTTTGTAATTTTCTTGTTGGCCATGAAAAGAATAAATAAATAAATAAACCTGAATAGGTTTTTGGACAATTTTGGGTACCGACCAAATATGTCCCGTCAAACCCATTTATTTCCCCACATGTTACGGTTTATTGACTTATCCTCGGGGCTAAATTCGGTATTCTATATATATTATATTCTTTAAAATAAAATTTCCACGTTTTTCTATTATATTAAAAAAAATCCTCTACTTAATTATTGTTTTTTTTTTAAGTCAAAAATCAATCATTTGATTTTTTATTTTTTTTTTAAGAAAATGAAAGAAAACTATATTTATTATTATTTATTATTTAAATAAAATATGCTAAAGATTAATTATTAAACTTTAGAAGGTGTCTTAATAATTAAAAGGAA
>CM049926.1:915000-1085000 GCA_027405835.1 Asclepias syriaca | reverse complement strand
AATCTAAATCCCTAAACTCAACCATAATAATAATAATATTATTATTATTATTATTATACATATGGTTTTAGAATGTTTCCAAAAAAGGAAATATTCTTACATATCTTAAATTATTGCCTTAGCTAGTTTACCTAACAGTTCTTTAACCAAATAAAAAATCAATAATCAAAAGTTCTTTCACAATATTTTTTAGTCAAAATAGTATTAAAATTTGATTAAAAAATATAAAAATAAAATAGAACATATATATATATATATATATATAATTCATATATAATAAATCTCGAAAATAAAACAAAATTATATATAAAATATATATACATATGTTCTAACTCTGGTTTCTATCTTATGATTTGGTTCTTATTTATCCACTTGATAGTTTATATATCTATTCAAAATTTGTGTTCATTCTTTTTCTCTCTTGCTATAAGTCGTGTTTTGGATATGTATGTTTTGAAAAAAAATATATTTGAAATGGATGGTGTTATTTACTAAATTATATATATATTATATGTCGTAATTGAAGTATATATTCAACTAATTTATGTATCCACTATATCCTCAAATTATATGCCATCTCTCAAACTTACTTATCATATATGTATATACATTGCCGTGTTACATATATATATCATCTTATATAGTGCATATTTATCTTTAAAAATTGGGCACTTGAACAAATTATTTAATGTATCTTGACTTTTGTGATCAATATATATATATATATATATATATATATATATATTAAGAATATGACATATATATGAAAAATCCACGTTGCATTATAGACAAGGCAGAGCATCTATATGTCAGCCTGAAGGAGCAATACACCATGCATAGGCTATTCTTCTCACTCCCTTTTTATTCCAGCTTGTTCTAGAAGTTGAGGTCAGCTCATGCATACGTTAGCAGTTGTTTACCTCCGTTTATTTGCTGTCCTTGAACGTTTGTATTTGACAGAATATGCTACCTTTAGTATCATCTAGATTAAACTAGGTTGCAGCTACCTTTAGAGTTTCATATTTTTCTGCAATGCGTATTTAAGGCAACTTACAATTATCTTTAAGGCATCTCGAAGGCACAACCATAAGAAAACAACAGAGTATCTCTATGTTTACCTTCAAAATCCTTTATGGTATCAGAGCCATAGGCTTTCACCTGGGGTCTCTGATGTGTCATTAAACCTTGATTTCATCATTCGCATTATTAAACCATGGCCAAAAAACAACCACATACCAACACACAAACCTTGAATCAAGCTGTCACCATTAAACTCTCAGAAAACAACTATCTTGTTTGGAGGCAGCAAGTTGTAGCTGCCATTTATGGGTACGGACTTGAGTCTTATATCTCCAAAAATGGAGTTAAACCCATCGAATCTGATCCCTCCTTTACCAGCTGGAAGAGGCAGGATCAACTCCTAGCTTCATGGCTCCTTTCATCTCTCACTGAGCCTATCCTAGTTTCAACAGTTGGTCTTAATAGCTCCCAAGAAATCTAGGAAGCCTTGGAGACAAGTTTTGCCACTCAATCTAGGGCAAAAATCATGCAGCACAGACTCCAACTTCAGACCACAAGAAAGAAGGATCAACCTATGAGAGAATACCTCAACAAGATAAAGTTGTGCTGTGATATGCTTGGAGCAGCTGGTCAGAGGTTGTCTGATGAAGAACAGATTTCATACATTTTGAGTGGCCTAGGAAGTGAATATAACTCTGTGATGGTGAGTGTGAATTCCAGATTGGAGCCATATACACTCAGAGAAGTCCATGCTCTACTGTTGAGCTTTGAGAGCAGGCTTGAATGCCTTGATCTTTCTTCATCTCAGTTTGAATTTGAAGGATCTTTTGCATTCTTACACACCGTTCGAAACTCCAGCTTTAATGGTGCTAAGAGAGGAAGTTACAGAGGCAGAGGAGGTCCTAGAGGCAAATATGGCAGAGGATATAGAGGAAGAGGAGGCAGATTTGGAGGAAATAGAGTTTATTATCAAATATGTCACAAGACCAATCATACTGCTGACAAGTGCTTCCATAGGACTAATCTCAACTATTCTCCAAGCAATGATGGTAGCAGCTATTCCTCTAATGGCAGTATCAACATCTCTCAGAATGCCTAACTGGTGGAAGCAGTAGCAGTATTGGAGAGATTTCCCATGATAATTGTTGGTTTCCAGATTCTGGAGCAACCAACCATGTTACATATGATCTTGGGAATCTAAGTCTTGCATCAGAATACTCAGGATCAGAAAAGGTGCAAGTTGGCAATGGGACAGGTTTGAACATCTCTCACCATGGTTTGTCTAAATTTATGTTTAACCATGATAAGTCTTAATGCTTCAACCTCAAAAACCTTTTACATGTTCCACATATAACTAAAAATCTCATTAGTGTTTCTTAGTTTTGCAAAGATAATGATGTTTACTTTGAATTTCATCCCAACTTTTTCCTTGTGAAGGACCCAGTAACAAAACACATACTTCTTAAAGGAAATGTCAAGGATGGCTTGTATAGGTTCAGTCTTTCCAGCCTAGTTCAAGATCATGCTCTTCACTCCCACCAAATAACTAAGGGTGACTCTAGACTTAGTGCTAGTCTCCTTGAAAATAATAGATGTCAGGATATTTTTCTTTGGCATAAGAGATTGGGACATGTATCTTTTGATGTTTTGAAAAGAATTCTAAGTAACTGCAATGTGGTTTTTGATCATAATAAAGCATTTCCAGTTTGTACTCCTTGTCAGCAAGCAAAAAGTCATAGGTTACCTTTCTTAAATTCCAACACTGATCATTATGACATTCTTGAGCTGATCTACACTGACCTATGGGGTCCAACACCTATAATATCCAGAAATGGCTTTAAATATTACATTAGCTTTGTTGATCACAAACCTAGATTCACTTGGTTATATCTCCTTAAAGCTAAATCAGAAGCTGCTGTTACCTTTATCAAATTCAAAAACCTTGTTGGAAAAAGAATCAAAATTCTGCAAAGTGATGGAGGAAGTGAATTTAAGCCCTTAACCAAATATCTTTCTGAACATGGTATATTGCACAAATTGTCTTGTCCTTACACCTCTCAACAAAATGGACTTGTTGAGAGGAAACATAGGCACACTGTAGAAACTGGACTCAGTCTTCTTGCTACAGCTAGCATGCCAAAATCCTTCTGGGAAGATGCTTTTATAACATCTGTTTACATTATAAATAGATTGCATTCAAAAGTGTTGAAATTCACTACTCCTTTAGAAGCCTTAAGAACTGTGAAACCATATTATAAGATGCTTAAAGTGTTTGGTTGCTTCTGTTTCCCTTATCTCAGGCCTTATAACAGCAATAAGCTTGAGTATAGGAGTCAACCTTCTACCTTTCTTGGCTATCATGATCAATACAAGGGTTATAAAGTCCTACTCCCAAGTGGAAAAATAATATTGTCCAGACATGTCATTTTCAATGAGCTTGAATTTCCTTTCAAAAATAATTTTCCTCAATTTAATAAGGATGCTACTCAACATGAATGGAGTAGTGCTCCATTTCCAGTCATTTCACACAGTATACCTGATCCTCAACATCCTAATAATACCACAACCTCAGATCATCATGGCCAAAGTCCTATCATGTCCTCCTCTAGTTCAAAACAATCTACTCATTCTCCCATTCCAATATCACCTGATCAGACTTTTCATGGGGGTAACATAATAATAGACTTACCATTAGAGGGTGTTCCTACTGTGTCTAACAATACTAATGATAATGTTGAGAGTGTTGCAGGAACTCATCACATGACAACAAGATCTAAAACAGGTCACTCCAGACCCAAGAAGTTTGCCTTGAATGTTGGAACTGAACTGGAACCACAATCATATCAGGAGGCTCTACTAATCCCACAATGGAAGGAAGCAATGACCAGAGAGTTTGTAGCCTTGAAGAACAACAAAACATGGACACTTGTTCCTCATCCAAGTGATAGAGATGTTATTCAGTGAAAATGAATCTTCAAGATCAAGAAAAATGTTGACGGTTCAATATCCAGATACAAGGCTAGACTTGTAGCCAAGGGGTTCACACAGATTGCTGGACTTGACTACACAGAAACCTACAGCCCTGTTGTGAAGCTAACTACTGTAAGAATAATCCTTTTTTTTGGCTATAAGTAACTCTTGGACCATGAGACAACTTGATATTGACAATGCCTTTTTGAATGGAGAATTAATTGTGGAACTTTACATGAGTCAAGTACCAGGATTTGAGGAGTATGATAATATTGGAGCACAGTTAGTATGTAAGTTAAAAAGGTCCCTTTATGGCCTTAAACAAGCTTCAAGAGCTTGGAACTCAAAATTATCTTCTGTTCTTTGTAATTTGGGATTCAAAAGTTCTGCAGCATATAGTTCCTTGTATTACAGAAGAAATGGAGATTGCAGCATCTTTATTCTTACATATGTTGATGATATAATCATCACTGGTAGTTCTTCTGTTGAAATCAACACTGTCATTGATAGTTTGAGCAAGAATTTTCCTTTAAAGGATCTTGGACAGTTACATTAATTCCTGGGAATTGAGATTTCACAAACTTCTTCAGGTGCCTTTCTTAATCAGAGTTCCTACATCACTGAAATTTTGAAGCAAACCATCATGGTTGAGGCAAAACCAGTTGGATCACTTGTGGTAATTAATCATCAACTTTCAAAAATCAATGGTAAACCTATGGAAAATGGAACTAATTACAGGAAGGTTATATGAGCTCTTCAGTATGCCACTATCTCCAGGCCATATATAAGCTTCAGTGTAAACAATATTTCTCAATATATGCAAAA
Source organism: Asclepias syriaca (assembly GCA_027405835.1). NCBI lineage: Eukaryota > Viridiplantae > Streptophyta > Magnoliopsida > Gentianales > Apocynaceae > Asclepias > Asclepias syriaca. Next base: position 1,080,185 of record CM049926.1, on the reverse strand, counting down.
TCCCCTTGATAATCATTGGAAAGCATTGAAGAGAGTACTCAGATATCTAGCTGGTTCCATTGATTTTGGCCTACATTTCTGCTCAGATTCATCTCTTCATCTCAGTGGCTTTGCTGATGCTGATTGGGGTTCTGATGTTGATGATAGAAGATCAACATTAGGCTACTGTGTTTATATGGGTAAAAACCTTGTTAGTTGGAGTTCAAAGAAGCAAGGAGTTGTTTCAAGATCATCTTCAGAAGCTGAATACATGAGTGTGGCTGCAGTAACTTGTGAGCTAGTTTGGATTCAAAACTTGCTCTCTGAACTTGGGATTAAAGTGCCTCGACCAAGCATCATATGGAATGATAACACCAGTGCAGTTTCCCTATCTTCCAATCTAGTGTTTCATTCAAGAACTAAACACTTGGAACTTGATCTTCATTTCATTAGAGACAAGACTAAGGAAGGAATTGTATCTGTACGGCATGTACCTGGTCTACATCAAGTTGCTGACATATTGACCAAACCATTAACAGGTCAATTCTTTGCCCGGTTTAGAAACAAGTTGAATATAACTTCTAAACGAGCTATAGCATTGAGGGGGGGGGGCTGAAAAATCCACATTGCATTATGGACAAGGCAGAGCATCTATATGTCAGCATGAAGGAGCAATACACCGTGCATAGGCTATTCTTCTCACTCCCTTTTTATTCCAGCTTGTTCTAGAAGTTGAGGCCAGCTCATGCATACGTTAGCAGCTGTTTACCTCCGTTTATTTGTTGTCCTTGAACGTTTGTATTTGACAGAATATGCTACCTTTAGTATCATCTAGATTAAGCTAGGTTGCAGCTACCTTTAGGGTTTCATATTTTTCTATAATGCGTATTTAAGGCAACTTACAATTATCTTTAAGGCATCTCGAAGGCGCAGCCATATAAAAACAAAAGAGTATCTCTATGTTTACCTTTAAAATCCTTTAATATACATGTTAATTGTAAAGTTATATTGTTATTTTTCATTTGATAAAAGAAAAATGATATTTCATTTATTCTTTAAAAGTTAGATCAGAATTTATTCTTTAAAAACAATAATGCATTAATATATTATGTAATTAAAAATATTTCATTTGTCAAGAAATCTTGGTTCAATTTATAGTAACATTATTTATGATTTTATGTTCGAAATCTTAAAAGATATATATAATCATTACATTTTTCAATCCTAAAATTGATGTGATCAATCCCATTTAGTCATAAAAATATTGTATCAAACACAAATTCGTAATAACATAGATAAATAATAATTAATAAACAAGATAAAATCAAAATGGAAATCAAAAGAGTTTTAGTTTTACTTAGGATGTTTTTGATTATTTGCTCGAAAAGATTAGTTTTGGTGTTTCCCAGGTATGGGACCTCGTTATCTGCTAAATATATATATATTCGAAAAAATACTTACAAAAAGAAATACTACAAATATATACATACATATATATATATATATATATATATATATATATATATATGCATGATTAAAATTATGTGTATCTAATAAAATCAGAAGAGTGACTGCTGAAACTGGGCCATGCATTATTTTCCAGACGTTGTTATCCCGCAAGAATCCCGTGGTCTGGACCATTTGGCGGTTGTCAACCCTTTTTGTTTCACTCATGCATATATATATATAATATATAATATATATATATATATATAATATATATGTATGTATGTATATGGCCATGAACTCGGACATGAGCGTATTCTTATTATACGTACATCAAAATTGGAGTGGGGATAGAGAGGTGGTGGGGGTACCCTTGTCTTATCATCAATCAGACTTTAGTATATATATATATATATATATATGATACATGTATATATACCTATGTATACATATGATACATACATATATATGTATATATACATGTATTGATATTTTCATATTCTTGTTTTCTAGACCTTTAGTGTTTGATATTCATTTAAAGCTCGACTAATTTTGAGTTGAGTTACATTAAATTGTTTGTGAGAATTTTTCTACACTTATTTTTTATGAAATCGAAACTTTATTCAAAATAATCATAATACATTTCACTTATTTATAAATATATAGACAAATTTATATTGAAAATTATATTTTGAAATTTCTTTTTTTTTTTCTAACTTAAAGAAGATAGCATTTTCAAGAGATAAAAGTCTTGATGGTGTCGGAGGAGGAGTGAATTAAGCTCATTCATTATTCTTGCAACTTGGTGAAATTATTAATGTGACATCTGATTAAAGTTAAGAACCCTAAATAAGGACAGGTTTTTAGGGTTGGTTTTGGAGGCCATGCTACCACCGACCATATATTTGGACATTGTCAGCAAAAAACCGTCCGACCAATCTTTTTTCTTTGAGATCAAATTCATATGTCGCTATTACTCATCAAAACCCTCTATATATATATAGCCCTAGCTAGCCAAAACCACAAAAAATATATCTTTTTCTTTGAACTTGTAATATTAAATTATATATCTTGAAAATGATAAAATAGAAAAAAGAATTATTGGGTTTTTGAAAATGATTCATGATATTAATTATAAAAAGTACTAAATTGAACTTTTGCTAGGTGTGTGTGGTTAGAAAATCTTGAACCCTAGCTAGCCCCTTCAATTCTCTTGATATTATGTATTTTGTCACTTTTCATTTGAAAAAAATAATAATAATAAATATGAATTTGGAACACTCATTTTCTTTTCTCAAAAGTGTACAAAATTTTTGGCTTGCAAAACTTTTTGTATACTTAGTACATAACTCTCCCACTAATGTAAAAACAAATTATAGCTTTTTCTACCTTTTGGATTTTGCATGCAAGAACATTAATGACTTCAAAAAAAGATGGGCAAAAATAAAGGTGGATTCTTTATATCTATTTTGTTGTGTACATGTAATTCTTATAATTGTTTATTTGTAATATTATGAAATTATATTTGTTTGATTAGATATTAGAAGATTGATCAAGAAAATCTTGAAACATTCAAACTAATGAAGTGGCTAGAAATTATTAGATGAGGATGTTCTAGATTGGATTACTACTATCCTAAACTCCATGTAAAACAAAACCAAAATTAACCTAACCTCCTCTATCAATTTCATTGAATTACATCAATTTTTCTTTTTGTCCTTTTCTTCAAGTGGAAGCTATCAATTCATTCTCTCTCTCTCTCTCTCTCTCTCTCTCTCTCTCTCTCTCTCTCTCTCTCTCTCTCTCTATATATATATATATATATATATATATATATATATATATAATTACGATAATTCTATACAAATAATTAATTGAATAAAAAAATGAATTTATCCTTTAAAAAAAAGTGTAATCTGGTTTAAATTTAGATTAATAGAAATTGGGAAGTTTTATGAGGGTGACAGAGATTCATTTAGTTGGATGAGTTCATCATATATATCAAGACAAACAAAGACTTTTTTCCTTGAGCTCTTGCGTTTTCTTTTCGGACTCTTAGCTTTTTATTTTTTTCCTTATCCCTCTTAATTAATTCATACACACACACACACACACATATATATATATGTATGTATATATAATGCTTATCATGCATTCTATCTTAAACTTTTACTCGAAAAAAAGCATTTTTTTACGTGACGAGAATCTTGATATTAATTAAAGAAGAAAATTACAATTACATATCAAGAAATTTAAAGAAAATAATAATAGTAAATAAAATAAATTTTCTCACTTTTTTTTTTGGATAACAACATTTCCTTGATTTGGATAAAGATAAAATTGGTTCATGAATTGATTTGAATAACTTATTTCTGGAATAAAGAAGTGGGAGAAAAATGGGCTTAATTTGTCAAATGATAGTAATTGTAAGTTTGTCGTTTTAATATTAATTTGGAGGTGAGCTTCATCATGTTTTGCATATCCAACACGGTATCAAATTACTTACCCAAACTTACATTCTTCATATATATATATATATTTCGAGACATTTTAAATTCATAACTTCTATCAACTAATTCATGAAAAAAAAATTGCATTTAAAAAAAAGAAGGCAAAATTTAATTATATTTGGTAAAATTTTTTAAATAAAAAATAAATTAAAATTACCAAATTTTGGTGTATATATGATTATTGATTCTTGTTTAAAATTTAAAGTAATGCCATTGGCAATGTATATATATATATATATATATGAGTGTGAGCGGTAGGTTAGTTATAATAATTTTGTGGTCATTGATTGCACCGATGCCAGAAGAATATATACATATATATATGTCTATAAACTTGTCATATGTTTCTTATGGCATTGATTACTTTATATGACCCCCTTCCCTTCAATACATCTTCATTTTGTTCTAGTTTAATTTATTCAATAATAATTTTATTTATAATTTTAATAAATTATAAATTCGAGACATAATACAAATAAAAATACCTTAATAATTAATAATGCAAAGAAATTGAGAAAGATATGCAAGTATGTATGTATATGTACCGACTTTTTAATGACAATTTGCAAATAGGAGAGTTTGTAGTAGTAATTGAATTGAGGCTGTGAAATTGATATATCAGAAGTGAGGACAAAACAAAGACAACACACACAAAAACTAAAGATTCTACACACACACACACATATATATATATACATATATAAAAGAAGAGAGAGAGAGAGAGAGAAATTTGAGCGACCAACCGCATTAAACATAAAGATAATAGATGCATGGAGGACGATGGATGATGATCATAGATCAGAATACCAAAATCACCACTACCACCAACACCACCGCTGTGATTTATTATTATTATTAGGGTTTCCCGGTATTATTGATTTGTTTTTGCTTTAATGACAGTCAATACTTTGACTCTCTGACTGGACTTTTTGTTGACTGTCAGACTTCATCATTTATTGTAATTATATCCCGTTATGCTCACATTCATTTTCTTACTCACAAAATTATATATATATATATATATATATATATACACACATATACAGAGAGAGAATGACCAGACAGAGTCACACTGTGGTACTATTTGTAGCAACATGCAGGTAACTGTCTACTTGTTTTGTTAGGTTTCGTTTTCTTCCTTTAATTTTCCCACTCACATTTTAACATAATATCAGAATTTATTTAATGTGTTGCACATAATCAATATTTCGTTATAAAGTTTATTATCAGTAAAATTTATGTTTCTTTAATGTATATATATATATATATTGGTCCGACTAATTTAGAGTACCGATTATATATAATACTTACACAATCTTTATACATAATAATTATTTATAAGAAAAATTCAAAGACGATGACACAAAATCTAAGAACCTCAAAAACCCTCCAAAATTACTTGGAATTCATTTCAAATTTTCGATGTTATTAATAATAAGATTCAAAGTTGAAACTTTATTTTAACCGTGTAATTTGTCGTGTATATATATATACACACACGTTACTATAGTAAGTACTTCCACCAGGCCCACCACCGTCTCCGCCCCACCACCACCGCAAGCACCCCACCCACCGTGGTCTAGTGTAGGAGACAAATACAGTGAGTGAAATGAAGGAATTCTTGAATACCAAATAGATAGATAGATTATGGATACAATATATAATATGTACATACTGACACTTTGAATGGCAGGCAGGAATCTCGTGATTCCTTTTATTAATCCCTCAACTAGATGTTGACACTCCTATGTATATATATATATATATATATATATATATATTTTGTATGTAATATCGACACATTATAAATCTTAATTATCATTTCGTTTCAAGAACTTACCATAAAATTCAAGCAGTAAAATCCATCCTAACAATGGAAATTATATATATATATATATATATATATCATATTCCATCATGATGCATGGTCAAGTAGTATTATATATATATATATATATATATGTATATTATCAGACTGAGGTTGCGGTCATTTTGAAAGTTGAAACACAAGAACAAAGAGCCATTTTACATAGACCATTTCTTTCATAAGCCAAGAAGAAAACAAAGGTATAAAAGTGGAAAACCCTATTTGCATGTTTTTCTTGGATTTTTTAACTTTTCTCATTCTATATATAAGAAAAAAATAATGACTCTAATCTTCTTCTTTCTCTATGTATTATTACTATTGGACTAAGTCATGGCAACAGCTGACAAGTCAAGAGAGAATGATGGAAGGGAATTTGTTTTCTGTCCCTTCTGACAAGTCTGGCCCTTCTCAAGTCACTATTCAATTTAATATTCTGTCCAATCTAAATCTTCATTTTTAATGATTATTTTAGACTTAATTAAATTAGATTCGACCCATAATCACCTCCAGCCCCAACTAAATTAGATTCGAAAACAGTATCCGGGCTATTTCAAGCCCTAACTAAATCAGATTTAGATCCATAACTACTTTGAGCCCTAACTAAACTAGATTCGAATCATTTTGAACAACACTCGAGCTATTTTGAGTCTTAATTAAATCAGATTCAGACCCATAACCACTTCGAGCCCCAACTAAACTAGATTCGAACTATTTTGAACAGCACCCGAGCTATTTTGAGCCCTAACTAAATCAGATTCAAAAATTCACTTTGAGCCCCAATTAAATCATAATCACTTTGAAGTCCAATTAAACTAAATTTGAGCTGGTTAGAACCCTATTAGGAAAAGAACCAAATTCGAGTTGCATCGAAACCTATTTAGAAAAAACTTAGGAAAAGAACCAAATTCGAGTTGCATCGAAACCTATTTAGAAAAAACTCGAGACGAATTCTTATTGGAAGAAGCTCTTTTACACGAAGGTAACCAAGCAACTTCTGCTTGGCCAATATCGGTGTCAAGCCAAGAATTTTATTGCTTGGATTAACCAAAAGCTTTCTTTATATTTTCTTCAAACTAGAAGGCCCAAGCCCAATATAGAAAATAAATACCTGGGCTGAATAAACCAGAAACGTAGGCCCAATAGTTAGTACCTTAAAAAGCCCAAGCCCAATGTTAATATAGGAACAGAGATGATCAGGATTTCCTAATTCATCATGGAGGGTGAGTTTATTTCTTCTCCACAGAAGGGAACGACGGCGTCGGTTACACAGACTCAAGCCAGAAATAGAAATCCGGCCGGCGAGAAAACAGTTGCAGCTCTGATCAGCCGCGTCGCATCTAGCCATTATTTTACAGGTGGAGGAGGAAGAAAATAGATTTCACAGAAAGGGTTTTATCCCAAGAAAAAAAAAAAAAAACCCTAATTGTTGATTTCCAACCCGTTTGGAAATTGGAACAATGAAGAAGATGCACTTGGGTTAGGTTATGATAATAGATAAAATTATCCAGTCACTAACTATACACAAAAAAAAAAAAAAACCACGGGTTTTGCACAGGTTTCATCAGAGTTTTTTTTTCAATAGAATCATCTTTTGGATTCAATTTTTAACAGTTGGTCTCTAAGATCCTTGAGAGCATCCACAACTTCAGAATCAAGATTGTGCTTCAGCAATTTACCTTGTACAGAAGTTGATCTGAAAAAAAATTAAAAGAAATGATTAAAAATGGAAGCTTTTTTTTTTTTTCTTTTTCTTTTTATGAGATCCCTCATCTGAAACAGTAGCATTTAGACAATATCCCTTCCATTGGGATCCACATTTCCACAGTTGAAGGGATTTAACAGTAGCTTTTGCCCAAGAAAATGGAAATTTTACCTATGTTCATGGAGCAGCCTATCTACCTCTTTATGGGAAGCGTTGATCTGTGCAAATATATATATATATACATACAGATATGTGTCGTTAAGATAAGATACCATCAAGAACAGAAATAAAAATTGTTTCTTTATCGGCATGTATAACATCTATGCAATGCAATACCTCAGAAACCAAAGCTTTGCAACTCCAAACATATGCTCCCTGAGAGAAACATCAACGAATAGGGATGCAGTAACAAGGTTTTAGATTCAAGATATCATTCTCTAAAATAGAATGCAAAACACACGAATGTAATACGCGAGAAGATGAAAAATCTGCAAAGACATACAGCTCCGTGTGCAGCATTCTGATGACAAAGATCAGATGTGGCAACCCAAACTTTTGGACAACCATCCTTTCTTAAAGCAACAACCTATGCACATAAGAGCCAGTCACTAAACCTATGCACATAAGAGCCGCCACTAAAAATGTTGACAGGAAATGAGTAGGAAAAATCAAGAAACAGTGAAATTCTGGACCTATCTTAAGCAGAAGAAAAGATGAGTCTACCTCTTTCTCAATCCAAGTATCTGCACAGGTTTCACTTGAGAAGACAATATCAACACTGAAAAAGTTTACAGCAATGAAAATTTTTTCCTATTTGTCAAGGAAAAAACTACTAACATTAATAACACAAGTTTGCAAAAAAAAAAAAAAAAAATTAGAATTGAAGTGGAATCCGTCCACAAAGAAGTAGAAGAAATTTATAGACTAATGGAATGAGAAAAAGTCCATGTTTCGATCACAAAAGGACACTGATATAATAGAGTTTTTGTAAGATGCTAAAATATATATATATTCCCAAATTTACAAGTAAAAATAAAAAAAGAAACATAGAAATGACAGAGGAAGTTCAAAGAAATACCCCTCAAAAGTTTCCTTGTGTGTAGGTTGCTCTGACATCATGGCATCAAATACAGCAACAACTTTTACTTCTGAGAAAATGTAGAGTAAACAAACTAAGAATAAACACTAAACCATAATAAGTTAGAAGCATTCAATAAAAGTTGAAAATGTTCGATAACACAAATACAATCTTCGAACTAATCTCCAAATCAGCAAGTTTTAACATCTTCAACAATGGACATTCTTGAGCAAATTGCATTCTGGAGTATCATTGACCTTAAAAAAGAAAATGGAACATCATGGACATGGTTTTTGTTTTTAAAATCAAAGCACATACCACGTAGCATACTGAATGTCACCAGTTCATCAATAAGCTTTTGCCGAGCAATGTCAAGTCGTCCACTCATGAAATGCTTCTTTAATTTTGGCCAATAGCCACACACATTATAGCCATCAACAAGCAAAACGGGAACTCCAGTTTCAATACCTTGGCTAGTGCTGTTAAAAGGAAAATCAACCATCTCAGAACAAGAAAGAATAAGAAACCAATTGTAAACAAGAATTGGGGAAGAAAACATACTAGTAAAGGCTTAAAGTAGGATCATGATAAAGTTCTGTATCATCATCTGGAATCTCCTCCTTTTCTACCTTCTTTCTACGGTAGCTAGTAGCAGGCCTAGGTGTGACAGATTTCCCCTTCTGAAACTCCTATTATATCAATGTACCAAATGGTTAAGACACAAAGGACAGAGAGTATATATCTTATATGAGTAGTTTAGCAGGAAAACTCACCTTCCATGATCTCAGGAACTGTAAGTTCTGCTTCACATTTGATGTAATTCTTGGAGGTGGCCGTTGAGAATCCTTCTGAGAAAAGAAGCTTATCAGAGGCAAATAGTTCACTTAGATAGAAATCCTGTCTCCTTTCTTTTTCTTTCCTAGTTTCTGCAAACTTCTATTGCTGCTAATTCAAATTTTGAATGTTCTAGACCATATAGCCCTAAATTAATGATACAAGTTCATGATACCATTAATAGACTCATGAAGAACCACCAACAGATTTCATTCTTCTTTCAATTTCAAATTAAAACGTTATATTTCATATACATCATAGAAAAGCACAAGCCATAAAATGCTTGGTCACCCAGTAACAACATTTCATTTCCTGTCATGTGGGCACAACTTACAGAGAGAAATTTCAGATGCCAACCATTTTTATTCCATAATCTAAAATTTACCAGATGATCAGAAACCTTGGGTACACACATACATATGGATATATATGTGTGCAAATCAGGGGAGGTAAAGTTTTAATACCTTCACTTGATAATCTTCAAATGAGTTAACCACAAGATAAAATACATGAAGATTATACCTACCTTAGGAGAAGAGGATTGAGGCGTCTTGTTTTTCTTGGCAACAATTTTGAAAGAAGAGTAGTACAATCCGCGACCACCATACCCACCACTGCAGCCACGATACGCCACCGCAAAGCCCGACGACGGTAAAATAACTTTCATGGGTTTGAGATTAGTTCAGAATTCCTGTGTTTTCTTGAAAACCAAATGCAGAAACAGTAAAAATTCATCTTCTTTCTGAATTCACTTGTTGTGGTGGGTACTCCTCATCCAGAACCAAAAGCCTTTGAGTTTGCATATTACCCTCCTCTTAAAAATCTACAAGAATTACCCCCAATTCTTCACTTCTCTTTCAGTTTATTATCATCAGAAATCTTTAGCTTGACTCAATTCCATGGCCTGAAACCCATCAAAATCAGAACGGATTGAAGGGAGAAAATAAATAAAAAGAGGGGTCTTTATTGAATGCCGGAGTTTTCTCAATCACAGTCTTTTTCTTTTTCTTTTATTATGTTTTGATAAATTGACAACTAAATTTACTGTACTGTTATTTTTTTTCCCAAATATATAGAAGAATTATTTTTTGGGCAAAATCTTTATTTAATTTTTATTAAATAAAGAAAAATGACCAGTCAAAATGATGATCAAAAACCACCGGTCTGTGTCACCGGAGCTAATGGCTTCATAGGTTCATGGCTGATCAAGACCCTTTTAGACCAGGGATACACCACAATTCATGCTTCGGTGTTTCCTGGTTCGGACCCTTCTCATCTCTTTTCTTTGCCGGGAGCCACCGTTGCCGGTGTCAGCTTGGTCGTGCACGAGGCCAACGTATTGGATGCCGGTGCACTGGAGAATGCCATTAAAGGTTGTGCTGGCGGAGGGGTCTTTCATGTAGCCTCACCTTGCACTCTCGAGGACCCGATTGACCCACAAAAGGAGCTTTTGGACCCGACTGTTAAAGGTACTCTGAACGTGCTGGCGGCAGCTAAGAAGTTCAATGTTAGGCGCGTGGTGCTTACTTCGTCCATTTCTGCTATGGTTCCTAACCCTAATTGGCCTAGTAACAAGGTGTTTGATGAAACCTCGTGGACTGATCTTGATTACTGCCAGTCTCGTCAGGTGTGCTATATCTTTATCTTTTCCCTAATGTGACCATTTTTGATTGTCATTTTCATATGGGAATTTAGAAGCTTGTTTCAAGTTTTGATCTTTTCTTTTTTTCTTTTGATTAAATTAAATCAAAATCACCATAATTGATTACTAGGCATGATTTGATTCTTTCAGATATTAAAGAAAAGAGGCGAAAAGAAAGATCATCCATAGATCACATTTGTTGATCTTTCCAATTACCCTTATCAGATTTCTTGAAGATTATTACACTAATATGGTTAATAATTGGATATCTGTTGAAAGATTTCAAACTAAAGATAAAGGGATTTTGAAGAAATGGCAAATTAACTGAACAATTATAGATAGGAAACTAAAGAAAGTCTAAATACTGAATTTAAAGTTTAGCGAATGTGTATATATATATATATATATGGTTTACATTTATGCTCAAGGTATGTAAGTACATTTGATGTTATTCTGGTTAAATATTATCTTCTGCCCTTCTAGAATCAAGTAAGTGATTTTGTTCAGTACTGCCTCAATAATGTTTAACATTATTGACTGGTTTTTGGATTAAATAGAAATGGTACCCAGTTTCAAAGACACTGGCCGAGAAAGCTGCATGGGAATTTGCAGAGAAGAATGAATTGGACTTAGTTGCAATAAACCCTGCTACATGTCTTGGCCAACTTTTGCAACCTAATTTAAATGCAAGCTGTGCCGTATTGCAACAGTTGCTGCAGGGATCACAAGAAACACAGGAATACCATTGGTTGGGGGCTGTTCATGTCAAAGATGTTGCAAAGGCCCAAGTCCTTCTGTTTGAGTCTCCTCATGCTTCTGGCAGATACCTTTGCACTAATGGTATATATCAATTCAGTGATTTTGCTGAGAGAGTCTCAAAACTCTTCCCTGGATTTCCTATTTACAGGTCTGTTATCTATTCTCTTCCTTTATAAATTGTGGTTATTATATATCTTCATGTTTCAATTTGCATCTGGGGAAATAATTAGACACTTTATAACCTTATGGAAAGTGAGAAAAATAAAATTAAAGAGATTGGAGGAAAATTGAGCTGGAATACACTGTCTCTGTTGTGTCATGCAAAGCAAAGAACTTGTGCATCACTATATTTTATCAATTCTGAAACAATGTTTGTCTTGGAGCCCCAAAGCTTATGGCAATTTTATATGCATATTTCCTTTTTCTGACACTTCTGGCAATCTTCTTAATGAATATAGAATATTCTGTGTGCAGTGCACTGAATTTGGAGAATAGATTTGTTTGAGAAACTTTAACTGACACATGAGAGATCCATTAAGAAAACAGTAGAGATTTTGAAAGATATGAATGAGGTGACCCAAGATGAAAGTACATTAATCATATCTCAATATGAAGAGATGGGCATGGTTAATTTTCCATTGACAAAAAATTTTTGTGGTGACTTTTATCTTTCTCATGACTCATGTCATCCCATATTTACATGATTGTCACTCATGGGATGTGATACCATGTTCCACACTTTCGTAATGGAAAATAAGTTTAGATACTTTTAATCAATTTAAGATATTCTTTTGATATAGTAAAAACACTATCAACCGTCAAATCCAATGTTGCGGCAACAGGCTTGTGTACCCGAGTCGTGATATTTGGTATTAGAGTAGATAGCTAATCCGAACTATGAGTTGTAAAATGCTACACTACAAGGGTGGAAGTCACATCTAGGGCTCAAAGTCAATTAAGTTCTATTAGACCCTAGCAGGGACCTAGGCCTTAAAGGGTGCTCCAACTTCCAACACACAAGAATGAGATTAGACCTCCTCTTTTGGATTTGGCAATTGGAATGTATATAATTACATTTTGGCCCCATATTCAGTATTTGCTTCTCTCAAGGCCTGTAAAGGCCTTTAGTCCTTACCTAGGTCCAGAAGCTTTCCGTGTACTCATTTCAATGTTAATTATAGCCTAGGATGCTGCAAGGCTCTCTTTTTATTGGATAATCATGTAAGGAAGCATTTACATGTCTATATCCAAATTAGTTGGCACATGGCCTCTTAAAATCAATCCAAACAAACCCCCATTTCTGTGTAAAAAAAATATACAATTGCATAAATAAGGTGTGGAAAATTGTTGAAAACAGATGTGTGTAATCATGGCTGTACAGGGAAAGTGCCTTGGGCTATAATGTTATTGAAACTATTCCTTTTTTATATCATTCATCCTTGTTTGGTCTACTAATGGAGGTGAAGTACAATTATATACAGATTTAAAGGTGAAACCCAACCAGGATTGATGGCTTGCAAAGATGCTGCTAAAAGATTGATCAATCTGGGATTAGTCTTTACACCCGTGGAAGATGCAGTTGGGGAAACAGTAGATAGTCTTAAAGACAAAGGCTTTCTTCCACAGGAAAAGTTCTAATCTTGAAACTAAGTAAAAAATTCATTTTCAAACTCAAGTTGTAGAAAGAATAGTTTTTGCTTTCTTAATTCCTAGTGGGAACTTTTACTGTGACTCAGAACTTCAAGTTGCTTGATAAAGATTTAAAATTTGGTGGAGAAATGAGCAGCTGTTGTGTGTGTGTATATATATATATATATATATATGTGTGTGTATTATATACTGTTGGCTGTTATTGCAGGGTACTTGTGATATTGTCCAGGCTTTTGCAGTGGAACAGGAACAGAATCAACTGAATAGCTCCAAAACTCGGTTTATGAATGGAAAAAGATAGCTTAAAATACAAGATGATGAATGTAAGTAAGCAAGAGCCAAGAACTCCATGTTTCTTCTGCTCAGAATTTGGGTTAAAAAAATTTTTAAAAAAAGTTTGGAACTTGGTGACACGTGATGAGGGGACCAAGTAAAGGTGTTTGTGTGTGTATTTTGTCACCCTTAACCGGGCAAGTTTAGGTAAGGACATAAATTTGTTCAAAAAAACACTATTAGTCTGGATTTAGTTGTTAGTCAATTTGTTTTTCCTCATCTGCCTTTTTTATCTTAGATTAAAGAAAAGATTCTTTTGGTTTTTTAGGGAGCTGCGAGATTAAGGGAGGGTGGGGAAGATGATGCACATGGAGTGTTGGTGGGGTTGTATGAGAGAGAGAGAAAGATAAGAGAGAAAGATGAGAGAGAAAGTTAAAAGGAATGGAGATAAAGATGTGCAATTCTAATCATGGAGGTTCTTCTGGCATTCCATGTGCATCAATCTCATCACCCCACTTCATTTTTTATTCTTCTTTTCCTCTTCATTCATCATGCATCTTCTTCCTTCCCCCCAAACAATCTAGGACTTGTACTTTTTTTTTTTGCCAAACTATTCTCTTTCTCTCTCATATATATCTCCTAGTCTACTTTTCAAAACTCCCAACATTGCAGGAAGGAAACAGAGAGAGAGCTTGAAAATGAGCAGCAGCCCAGCACCTTGCAGTAGATCTTGGTAAACAATATTTCATGGTTGAATTGTATTACATAATTCTTGATTATGTTTTGATTTCTGGTTCTTGATTTTGAAAAAAAAAAAAAAAAAAAAAGGTCCATTAGTGAGGATTCTCTAAGGAGGTATGTGTTCTATGCAAGTGAGAATTGTATCCAGGAATTACTCTCTGCTTCAGATTGCAATAAAGCTGGAAGTGGGAATGATGGCTGGAAATTACTTGCCATTGATAATGGAGTTGAGATATCGAAAAGAAGTTCCACTTCTCTTCATACTTTCCGTAGCCGTTGGTTGCTTAAATCAGTGTCTCCCCAGCAGTTTATTACAGTAGCAAATGCCATTGATGCTGCCAAGGTAAAACAAGCTTCACTTTCCACACATGTTTTTTAGATTATTCGAAACACACTTCATGTCCTACTTATCTGGGAAAAAACACTGTCTGAATCCTGATTCTTACAAGAATCTCTACAAACATCAAACTCTGCTAAGAAATCCTTCTGCATATGATGCATATTGATGATGTTTTTGACTCTGTTCTGTTCTGTTCTAACCTGACTGACAATCTTTCACTTGGGGGACAAAAACAAAAAGCAATGGGATTCTGATCTTGTAGAAGCAAAGTACATAAAAGATCTTGAAGAAAATCTTAGCATAATTCGTCTCAAATTCGGGGACTGCTCTAAACCACTTTTCAGAAACAGAGAATTCATCGTCTACGAGCGCCGAGAAACCATGGATGATGGAACTCTGGTAAGAAGAAAAAACACTTAAATCTTGAAGAAAATGAAAATTTCCTATGCAATACTATATATATTGCAGGTTGTAGCAGTAGCTTCACTTCCAAAAGAAATCGCATCAGGTTTACACCCAAAGCAAAACAATTCCATTAGAGCTCTACTTTTGCAGTCTGGTTGGGTCGTCGAGAAACTCGACGATGATTCTTGCATGGTTACATACGTAGTTCAGGTAAGAAAAGGGATTTGTGTTTTTTGATGAATTTAATGTTTGAATGTTGGGAAAACTCAAAAGGGTTTTTGGTATTGTTTCAGTTGGATCCTGCTGGATGGCTGCCAAAGTGCTTTGTGAATCGTTTCAATACAAAATTGGTGATGATCATTGAAAACCTTAAAAAGCAAGTGTTAACTTGTCCCACCAACGTTGCTACATGATTATCATATATACCATTTGTATAAAACTCTCACAAAAAGATTTAAAGAAAGCAAAAGTGGTAACTTTTTTTTTTTTTGTACCCACCAAACAAAAGAAAAAGAAAAGATAAAAAAAGTGGCCAATATTTCTTACAATGGAGAGAAAAAGAAAAGAATCCTCTACTCTCATCATGTACCAAGTTCCAAAGTCATCATCATCCAAAAAAAAAATCAAAACTTTGAACACTTTCATATGTATATAAATACATAATAACATAGTATGATTTGCTTTCAGACAATACTCCATAAATTTCATTACGCTAGCCAGAATAAATATGAATCTAGGATAAAACATATTGTAAGAAAGATTAAATGGAAAGAATATTACATAAAATTTCAAATGAACCCATAATATACATTAATGTTCATCAAGCAAATACTGATTTGAGTAATCAAAAACTTACTTAGGTTCCACCTTTGAATGAGGATAAGCCCCACTGTAAACAAACAAACTTTCATCGCTGTAAGGATGTTCAAATCCCTTGCTTGCTCCACCATAGCTGTCGGAAGTTGAAGCTGATTCTGCATTAGGGTTCAGACCAACCAATTCCATGATGTTTTCAATCCCTTTTGCAACTTCACTCATTGTTGGTCTGTTAACTCCTACTTCTTCAACACAACTCAATGCAAGATCTACAAACATTTCTAAACTCTTAGGTTCGTTGCTGGAGGCTATGATAGGATCAAGAATTCCCTGGAGGTTATAAAGACTTTTTGTTGTGTCCATTGCTACCTTCACTTCCCTAACAATGTATTTTCCCTTCTCAAGTGGCCTTCTTGCAGTTAGAAGCTCAAACAGTAATACTCCAAAGCTGTAGACATCGCTCTTCTCGGTCAATTGTTGTGTCATGTAGTATTCAGGATCCAGGTAACCCTAAACAATTCAAAATTCAGTTTAGTTCCAAGTGAATACAGATCATCTTTCTGTCTTTTTCATTCAAAGAAAAAATGCTAGAATTTGAAGATAAAACTAACCATTGTTCCTTTGACTTGAGTTGTGACGTGAGATCTGTCTGGTTCACCCATAGGCTTTGATAAACCAAAATCGGCTACTTTTGCATTCAGACGTTCATCTAGCAAGATATTGTTTGATTTAATATCCCTGTGTATGATTGGAGGGTTGGCAAGATCATGCAGATACTGCAACCCTCTTGCTGCTCCGAGGGCTATCCGGAGTCTCCTCATCCAGTCCAACCTAATTCCTGATATTCCTGCATTCAATGATGCGTGATACTTTAGTGCTATTGTTCTCCTTGCACTTTCCTCCAACATAATTTAAATGGTTATTAACTGATCTTGAAAAAACCATTTAGGTACATAATCATCATGAAAAGAAAGGTTGTAGAAGAAAAGGTACCTGAAAGACTGTCCTTCAGTGTGCCATTTGCAATATACTCATAGACCAGCATTTGTTCGCCTTGATCAAAACAGAAACCCACAAGGCTGACCACATTCTTGTGATGAACCCTTGAGAGAAGCTCTATCTCAGTCTTGAACTCAAGACCACCCTGCGTTGATCCTTGTTGAGCTCTTTTAATGGCAACCAGTTGTCCAGTCGGCAGAGTTCCTCTATATACCTGAAATGCCATGGTGTTCAAACAGTTTAGACAATGAACTCTCTACCATGGAACACTAGTAACCTCTGTTGTTAAAGTTTGTCTTACAGTTATGGCAAGTAGTCAATCCAATAAGATTGGAAAAAGTAAAACGAAGCAGAGATTTATCTCTAGATACTTTTTTCCTCCCCCACTTCAATCTTTTTAAAAGTTCAGAGCCAGCAAAGGAAAACAGAATCACAAACTATACGAGAAAGTTGATATATTGGGTTTTAATTTCATTTTCTTTCTCTTCTACTTCTGAAAAATACTTCGACTGTAGTCGAATAAGGTTTACGATTTATGGACCAAGTTTTTGCATTTGAATTTAGCCTTTCCTTGATTGATGCAACAAGCTACCTCATAACCAAATAGGAAAATGCTCAGAATCCTATCTTCCCAAATTGAAAATGAAAATGAAAATGGTTGGAGATACATACCAAAAGAGCAGGATGCAGAAGATACTAGAATTTCTAGGGTTGCAGGGAAAAATGAAAATGGTTGGAGCTAACCTTGCCATATCCACCAGATCCAACATCATTGGATTCTGCGAAATTGTTTGTGTACCTCTTTAGCTCTTCAAATGAAAAGCTGCGTGCTCCTTTTAACTGAGGAACAGCACCACTGTTCTTTTCCGGGTCCCAGGATGCTGTATGTGTGAAGGAATAAGATGAAAAGCAGAAGATAAAATAAAACAAAAAATAAATAGAGATCTCCAAACTCTAATTCCAATACTTACCAAAAGGATCCATTTGTTTTGCAGCCTTCTCTGCTTTTTTCTTCTGGCGAAAAGCATAAAATCCTGCGAGCAGTAACAATAAAAAGAGGAGAGAACCACCAACTGCTGCCCCGATAATGATACCGATACTAGATGAAGACTTGTTAGAGCCTGTAGGAGTACCTAGAGAAGAGTACACCAACAGCATACGTGCAATCAGGAAAAAGAAATGCCCTTCATACTCATCACGCGAAAAAGGGAATTGCAACAAACCAACTACCTGTGAAGTACTGATAACTATCACCTATGAAGAAGAAAGGCCCAAATGTTGGAGGTGGCTTGAAAGTCTGATTACTAAGCACAAAACCAATTGCAGAAACTCCTGTGTGATTGAAATAATTCTGACCAGATGGGAAAACTTGGAGGCTCAATAGTAGATAATCATCTAAATTTTTTGTTGGATTACTCAGAGAAACTGAATCCACAGGCAGATTATTAGACTGGAATGAAAACTTCAAGCCATCGTGCAGCAACTCATATGTAGTCGAATTCCCCAAGTCAGAGAAGGAAGGCGCTCGAAAAAATAGGGTCCCCATGTATGGATATGCACATTGACAAGTAGGACTAGAAATTTGCTCTGAACTGCACTGTGGAACCAAGCAATTCTTTGGGGTCGAATAGGAAGAGTTAGCCTTTTTTGAAATGAGGCAGTATTCCTCTGTTGAGCCTGAGCAAATAGGGTTATCTGCAAGTCTAAAGATCACGAGCAAGGTAATGAGATTAGAATTTGTCAGGGTGAAGAAAAAACACCAGACATAACATTCAAAAACAGCCAGCTCTTCAATGTAATTAAGAAATACACTGGAGATAGAGAAAATAAAGCTTACACAATTTGGATACCATAGCCACCAGCTTTTTGTGTAAACCGCTCAATAGAATTGTTTTGCAAATCAACAAGTTGCAGTCCGCGGCCATAGCTAGAACCAATATTCAAGGTTCCATTCAGTCTGTTATCCCTTAATTTTCTGTCAGGCAACAAAAACAAAAATAAAATGGTTCTCATCTTTCTCATGAAAATGAATGCCAAACAGGTACAAGTAGAAATCCCCATCAGTAAAAAACATGAATGCTTCTTGCAAAAAGATAAAGGGCACTAACACAGTTTGTAACTGAGGGAGACCAAAAATTGCAGCTGGAACTTCTCCCTGAAGTGCAGTGTTTTCCATCACTCTGGCAGTTCATGATCATTCAAACATCTTTAGAATAAATGAGAACAGTATAAACTTTAGGCGATAGCATGCACATGGAAATTCCAGACACACATGGAAAGGATGAGATACATACAGTGTTGTCAAGGATGTTAACGTTGAAAACCATAAAGGGACATCTGAAGCATTAAATGTATTATTGCTCATATCCCTGCAAGAGAGAGAGGAAAAGATAAAGTGTGAACTTTCAGACCAGATAACAATGTGTAAGATACATTGTGAAGATTATAAATATCAAGTGCAGACAGTTGAATCATTTCAGTAAACAATTACCAACTTACAGATAATACAGGGAAGTCGTATCAGTGAGATTCGGAAGGGGCCCATTCAAATTATTGTTGGACAAGAACCTAGTCAAAAAAAATTTTCAGAAAACTGGTACCAGTGGAACAGCCAACATTTACTAGAAGAAGAAAGTATTGAGCTCCTAATTGATTCTCAGGTGGGTACTTACAATTCCCGAATAACAGGGAGATTGCCGAGGTTCGATGGAACAGATCCACTGAGGGAATTCCTGTCAAGCCGCCTATGGTAACACATATTTTTAGTGCAAACCTTGGACACAATCCCACGCCCAAAAAATCAAATAAAATAAACACTGTTCGAATAAAGCTTTAAAATGAAATATGGATACTTACACCACCTCAAGCTTCTGGGCAAGTCCAATGGTGGCAGGAATTCTTCCTGTTAGTTGGTTGTTCTCAAGTAACCTGATAAATTGCACACAAAGTAAAAGACTTACAACTAAATCCAACAGTACAATCTCTGACAATCCGTTGGGTTTTTCTAGTCCCCTTTTCTTCCTTGGGGAAGGGCAGGGAGTGTATTAAAAGGAGAATTCTCTCTGAATGTGCATGATATGAAGAGGCCTGATTATTTCTCAGGGGTTGGAATCTCCAAATATTTTCTATATATATCTCAGCAGCCTCAAAGAAATGAAGTATATTTCAAGAGAGAGTAGTTGTTACAAAAAATCATTACAAACAAGATTGAAAGGAAGACTTTCTAGATGAATCATTCATGCTTGCATTCTTTTCAACTTACGAACACTTTCTCTGAAACTACAGTTGCATGAAGCATCTATGTTTTGCACAATGGTCATGCAGAAACAGATTAGAATTCGCCTATTTCAGAAAATATTTGATGTGCTTAAAATATATCATCAAGTCAATGGTGCTTACAAATGAATCAGAGACAGATTTGAGTTGAAAAGTCGAGAGGGAATTTCACCAGACAGTTGATTCTTTCCAAAGTGACTGCAAATATAGTAAGGATCTAATTAAGAACATGATATGTAACAAATAATAATGAAGTGAGATTAAAAGATCATCTCATGCATACAAGTGTTTTGTGTTGACAAGCATATCAAGACCAGGCACACTTCCACTTGAGACAGGTATACTTCCAGAAAGCTGGTTATCAGCCAAGTCAAGCCAGTGAACATTCAGTAGGTTACCAAAGGAGGGAGGTATTTGTCCAATAAACCTGTTAGAATTCAGTGATCTGCATCATAGAGATCAAACAATTAAAAAATTGTAGTGTGTGTAAATGATATAAAACAAAGAACAAGAATTACACAAATTGTAGATTTCAAATGCATTTTTTTCTGCAGAAAAGCATGGCATAGTGCTTGCCACTGAGTTAGTCAAATAATTAGGATCCAGTGGGTACTTGTCAGACTCAAAAACAAAATGCTCAAGTTTTCGGGATAAATATGCGAATTTTGAGCACTTTAACTAAATTGAAGTGAATAAAAAAGAAGAAAGCCTTACAGAGTAACCAGCTCCTTCATTGATCCAATGCTGTCCGGTATTGGACCATTAAAGCGACATCCAATAAGGATTCTGTCAAAAGAAATGCAGAGTAAAGATCATGCAGGATTGACCGTATCATTTACTGGTTAATCTGTTTTAGCAAAAGTCTGAATTTCCTTACAAGCTGGTTAATTTTTTCAACTCTCCAATTCCTCGAGGAAGAGGTCCTGTCAACCCTGGATTATATGATAGATCCCTAGAGAACAATGAATAATTCAGTAAGAGTGAAGAAGTTGAATATAGAAACATCCTTGTGCGAATGCATGTGTGCAACACTAAGACAATCAATCTGTACATAAGGAAGACTGGAAGCAACTAATGATGCATGTGTGAAATAATTTGAAGTTTGAACGTTCAAAACTTTTGCACTCCCAATTAAATAACCAAATGATGTTGCTAGTACAAAAGCACACCATTAAAGATAAAATAGACGGAACCAAATAGAATAAGGAACAAAAGCCCAGAAGCAGAAGCTGCAAAACAGCACTAAATAATGAAAGGAACAAACAAATAAATAAATGAACAATCTAATGCTAAATTAAGCTTCAAAACTTCTTCAAAAAGAATCAGAATCAAATATATTGTCAATAGATAGATGACTTACAATGTCTGCAGTTCAGATAAACCTTGGATGTCGCTGGATAGCTGACCACTCACTCCCATACTTGCTAATGTTCTGAAAAGGGTTCACATTAAACAAAAGATATATTTGAAAATGAGAACAAGCAAAAAGTTCCAGGTAAAATAAACAGAATCAGGGTATTACATAGAGATTATGCGGGAGTTGCTGCATGAAATTCCATCCCAGCCACCACTACATGGATCTTGACCAACCCAAGTGGGTGGTACATTCTGCCATCCATCTTTAAGGGACTGCAAAGCCGCATCTGCAAAATAGATCAATCATTTGATTATAATAATACAAGCTCAGACAGTAACTTCCCAAGGCAAAATATTTTATCCAAGGGAACATAATTGAGAAATGCTTAAATGCTTAAACTAG
The DNA here is from genome assembly GCA_027405835.1 of Asclepias syriaca. NCBI lineage: Eukaryota > Viridiplantae > Streptophyta > Magnoliopsida > Gentianales > Apocynaceae > Asclepias > Asclepias syriaca. The sequence goes on along the minus strand of CM049926.1, from coordinate 1,058,109 downwards.
CTTCAGCACCTATTTGTAGGATGTGCTTTAAGCACCATGAATTATCTGCTTCCTAAATATAATTGGAAATATTCCTAACCGTGTAGATAAAAATCCTCAATTTAGCAGGAAACATGGCCAGTACACAATGGCCATGCAGGTCTCTAAAGTAAATAAATAAATCTAAGCGCAAGATTATTATGAAGGTGTCACTCAGGTGATACAAAATACAGCAACCGGATCCAAAATTTCTTAATTAAATTAACCCTAGAAATGGAGAATGCTTTCTAGGAAGTTGAGCTCAGAAAATTCCATGGGGAATGTTTCATGCATAGAAGAAATGTTGCAGAACATTTCACAAGTCAAAATAAGGACGTAATTGGGGCTTCCATGTAAAATAAGCACAAAAAAATTTTGACCTGACAACTCTGTAGGTTTATTAGATGGAATCTGGGGATAATAAATTCCAAATAATATTGCCTAAAGAAGAACTAATTTGATTTTCAAATTCAAGAAAAGTCCCTCTCAGATTCAATTTTACCCACAGAAAATAATGTTGCTTAGAAATTCAGGAAACTATGAATCCAATGTCTTCAATTATGAGGATACAAAAATGTCAAATCCTTCAAAGAGTTGACAAACATATAAAAGAGGGAATACGTTACTGACTTAGATTGCATCATTTCTCCTTCAATCTCTTGGGAACTGAAGGGAGATAGCAAAAGAAACTCTCAAAGAAAATATTTTTTTACAGAAAAAGTATGTAAAAATTAAAAATAATATATAAGTGATGATATTCATTGGCAGAAACAAACTTAAAAGTATAAATTTGTCCTTGTTTCTTTATTTTGGAAGAAAATGTTTATCAGCAAATTTAAGGCATTGAAGAATCAAGCTAACTTACAATCCTGTGGATCGGTCGATGCTGCTATAAGAAAAACTTGGACAAAAATAACCAGTGAAACAAGTTGAATTCTTGGAATCATTGCTCAAGATATCATAAACACATCTGAATCAACAAAACTTCTTTCCAGAGCCAACAAACCTCAAGTGCTTTGCAACCTTCTTTAGAGGAAAAAGTTTCATGACACCTAGAAATATTCCTATTGACTTCTATTTTCTATGCAAGAGCTGTATACAATAATTTCACAGCCACCACCTCAAATATCAAACCAAACCTTTGTCACATCTAGTGGCTTTCTAGGATGCATATTTTATGTTGTTTACACACAATAATAATCATTAGAAAATACCATGATCAATAAATCTTCATCATCTACTACCGTGGACAAATAAGGATAAAGATTAAAATAGTTAAGAAGAAGGGCCCATCAAGTTTACTTGTTCCCAGCGAGTATTCAAAGTCAACGAATTACTTATTTAATTGCATGAAGGTGAAAGGTTTAAACCATATTGACAGTCTTCAAAGCTTTGAACTTTCCCTTGCAGAACTCCATTGATTACAGACACTGTTAGCAAAGTAAAAGCCATGAATTGCAAGTAGGATGTGGTCACGAAAAAACCCACAAGGTCAGTTATATGGTGAAAGAGACATTTAAGAAAAAATATCTTCATGGCTGTCATTCTCCGTAGAAAAACTTACAACAAGTTGCCAATTTTATACTTCATATAGAATAAGCAAACGCGCCGTAGAAAAAGGGGTAATGCAATGGAAGTAGAAAAAACACGAAATCAACATTCAAGATTATTACTTTATTCATAAGAATACATGTATAGGCAATTAAAAAAAGAAATCATGTATAACAAACACATGGTACAGTAAACCCTTTTCATGTATTACCAAAACCCAAAAGAAAGAACAATGATTTCTACAAGGCTTTATTGTCTTTATTGTCTTCAGTTGGCTGTCGCCATTGATGGGACAATCAGCATTTAGTGCCATATACTGAAGCGTGGTTCTGCCTGTACGTTTATAGGTGCAAATCATAACACTAGAAGGCTACTGATACAAATTGTATGCATTGAAGATGACACGACGATAACCTTCAAAATTTAATTGAACCCAAAAGAGGAACGAGCTACCTTCGCATCCAATGCTATTAGATCAATCAATAGTGGGGGTTGGCAAAGTTATTGGGGGTAATTGAAGTGATGACTAGTTGAAGAAAGCATTCAAGAATCACACGATCGAATTGAATTATACCCTGCTAACCAATGGGACCACAAACTCGTTCTATCCAGACTCCAGAGTGCTACAGAAAAGGTCATTTTGATATATAATTTAACCCTTAATCTTTATTTTGACTATCAAATGATATATATATATATATATATATATATATATATATAGTAAATTATCATCGTAGCACTTAACTTTTTAAAAATCTAACTTTTGCACATCTATTTATTTTTTCTTTGAATTGACACTCGAACTACCAAATATCACCTGTTTTGCACTTCCGTTCAAAATTTCCGTCAACCTTTATTTTTTGTCTATTTATCAAGGGCATTTGCGTCTTTTTAATTTAAAAATAAATTATAAAAAAAAACTTTTTTCAACCATCACTCACTTTTCCAATTTCTTCAGGGATTGTTCCTGTCAAATTGTTCTATTTATCACGCACATTGACTGAGTTGAAGAGTTTGCTGCTGAAATTAGAAATTTATCCAAACTCAAAAATTTAAGAATGTCTTATAACGGATTCTCAACAGCTGCTTTACGAGTCGAGTTCGAAAATCTGAGGATTTTAAAGTTTCTTTGGTTGGCCAAAGCAAATCTGATCGGAGAAATACCGGAAACTTTTGCCAGTCTTTCGAATCTTGAGCATTTGGATTTGTTGAAGAATCTCAGAGTTTTTATACTGTACCATAATCAATTATCAGGTTCAATTCCTTCTTCAATACAGTCATTAAACATGACTGATATCGATTTTTCCATGAACAATTTGACAGGAACAATCCTTGAAGAAATTGGGAAAGTGAGTGAGTGATTGGTGAAAAAAGTTTTTTTTTTATAATTTATTTTTAAATTAAATAAAGGTTATTTCTGCAACGACGGCGAAGAAGAAGAAGAAATAGACGTAGCCCTATCCAAATTCTTCCCAGAATTGGAAACGTAAGTCAAAGGCCTATTGGCCCCTGAACTCCTACAAGCTCCGATTAGAATCTCATAAGCAATTTTCCGGAGCTCCGGCTCCGTTAGATAAATACTCAATTCACCAAACGGATAGCGCAGGCCCTCAACTTCCGCAGGCAAAGCCTTGATTCTGTTGTTGTTTACCATTTCGACCATGTTCTGGTTGTCCTCGATTGTTCTGCTTCGTGCTAAAGCTGTTGTGTCTCTGTAAGCATAAGACAGCACATCCATCTCCCTCTCCGTCTCCCTTTCTTCAGGAACAATCCCTGAAGAAATTGGGAAAGTGAGTGATGGGTGAAAAAAGTTTTTTTTATATAATTTATTTTTAAATACAAAAGACGAAAATGCCCTTGATAAATAGACAGAAAATAAAAGTTGACAGATATTTTGAACGGAAGTGCAAAACAGGTGATATTTGGTAGTTCGAATGTCAATTCAAAGCAAAAATAAATAGAAATGCAAAAGCTAAATTTTTGAAAAGTTCAAGTGCTACTGGGATAATTTACCCATATATATATATATATATATATATATCAAGGTGTATTTTCCTCCAGACTACAATGTGAAAATGGAATATCACAATCCATTACCAAAATACCTTACTTTCTATACAAGAAAACTCTACATTTTATTTATATCTTTGTAAATAATATTATAGTTTTGATTATGACATGTTATAAAATGACTCTTTCTCCAATATGCAAAAACAAATCAAATCAATAAACAGTAGTATTGTATGAATGTATGTAATAAAAAGTGTTAGAATTTTCACACACACACACACACACACATATATATATATATATATATTATTGTAACAAAGCAATCACTTATGATGCTCTAAATTAAAAGATAGCATTCCACCACTATATTCAAAAGCCTGGCTACCAAAAGACTGTTGCTGGCTTGCATCAGTGACAGATCCATCTGAGCTATATGAAATGACCTGATCAGTTGCAACATTTTTCTTCACAGAAGAAGCCAATTGCATGATATTTTCTATCTCCCTCACTACTTCTCCCATTGTAGGTCTGTCTCCTCCGGATTCTCGAACACATCTCATTGCCAAGTCAAGAAATTTATCCATCCCACCAATTAGATTTCCATTACCTGCACTGATCTTTGGATCAAGGAGTTGTGTGAAACTAGTTGCTACATCTTTTGAACTTTGTGTTGATTCTTGAACAAGTTTTACGATGTGTTTTCCTCGTTCTATTGGGATTCTTGATGTTATTAACTCGAGTAGTACAACTCCAAAGCTGTACACATCACTTTTGTCTGTCAACTGTTGAGTCATGTAATACTCGGGATCCATGTATCCCTGATAATATTAGTAGAGAATATATATCTCAGGGTAACTGAACTATGCTAAAGAGAAGCATATGAATTCATTTGTGCAGAAATGAGACTGAAATACTACTACTGACCAGTGTTCCTTTCACTTGAGTGGTGACATAACCTTTAGCTTCATCACCTAGAAGTTTTGATAGGCCAAAATCAGCAACTTTTGCAGTTAAGTGATCATCCAGCAAAATGTTGTTGGATTTGATGTCTCTATGTATGATGGGAGGGTCAGCTAGCTCGTGTAGATATGCTAAACCTCTGGCAGCATCAAGGGCAACTCGTAGCCTCTTTATCCAGTCTAACTGAATTCCTGACTTCCCTGTATGTATGTATATATATATATATGGGATCATCACTTACAGAATGAATTGATTAGCACATGAAAATGTTAAGAGTGATACCTGAAAGACTCTCTCTGAGAGTACCACTTGAAATGTATTCATAGACCAACATTTGTTCCCCTTGGTCATAACAGAATCCAACAAGGTTGACTACATTTTTATGATGAATCCTTGACAGAAGCTCAATCTCAGTTTTGAATTCCAAAGCACCCTGCATTGATCCCTGTTGAGCTCGTTTAATGGCTACTAATTGCCCGGAAGGAAGTGTTCCCTTGTAGACCTGCCAGTATTGAATGAACAGCGATTAGGGACACAGGAAATCCTGATACACTAGTGCAAGTAAGAAGGGGTTTACAAAAAATCTTATCCAATTGGAACAGCCAGAAAGAAATTCTTATGTATGAACGTAGTTTTTTAAGAATATTCAAGATGAATACAAGTAATGACATACCTTCCCATATCCCCCGAACCCAATGCAGTTCGATTCTGAAAAACCTTGTGTGCATCTTTTGAGCTCTTCAAATGAAAACCATTTTGCTCCCTTGACCTCTGGAACACTGCCATTTCCATGGTCAGTATCCCAATTTGCTGCACCAGAGTGAAAAAGCGAGCGATATAAACACATTTAGGATGCCATTAACTTAGGCTCAAAGAAATTCCTATACAAGGATTGATCTTTCTTACCAAAAGGGTCACTCTTAACTGTATCTCTATTTGCTCTTTTTCTCTGATAAGCATAAAATCCACCAAACAGTATGAGTACAAAAAGCACAACACCGCCAACTGATGCCCCAACTATAGCTCCAATATTTGATTTCTTTTTCTCTCCTAAATTATAATGAAAGGCAGATAAGTAAGTCAGCAGGCATACAATAATTTCTTCTGTTAACCTGGTAAGTGCAGAATTACCTGAGAAACAACAATATTCTTCATCAATGAAGAAGAATGGTCCATAGAACTGGAGCTGAGGCAAGAACGATTGGCGATTGAGCAGAAAACCAATCGTGGAAATAGATGTACGGTTGAAGCTATCTTGAACAGAAGGAAAGATCTGTAACCGGAACTGAAGGTAAGAATACACATCTATACTTGGGTCACTCAAGTTAACTGAATCCACAGGAACTCCATTAGACCTAAAAGCTGATATCAAAGAACCTGAAAGGGTTCTGAAGTAACTAGCATTCTGTAAATTCGAGAAGGAATAAGAAAAAAAGTGCAGAGTTCCAACATATGGATTTGAACATCTGCAGTTTGGGTTCAATATTTTATTTGAACTGCAAGAGATGGCTTGACAGTTACTAGATGGAGAAAAAGGAAAGTTATTTTCTTGTGTACAATATCTTGCTGTTGATCCACCTTCCACACAAATTGGATTCCCGATCAATCTGAAAAAATAAGAAAAAATTGAAAAAAAAGCGCATTATGCAGAACCAGGTTGCATTATACAGAGATAGCTTACGTTAGGTCCATTGTATATCCTGCTTTTTGTTGGAAGTCAATGATAGAGTTGTTCTGCAAGTCCAGTAACAAGTTTCTTCTATAGCTATCGCCAATATCCAGGGTGCCATTAAACTGATTGTTCCTTAGTACACTGCCATTTTATGGTATCATCGTCATATAAATTGGATATATATATATATATATATGCCAAAATGATACTATTATACATCTTTTCTTCTTTTTTTTTGGACTCAGGAATAATATGATTATATAAGTATACTTCATAAGATTGAAGTTCCAGAGATAAAGATACTCACACAGACTCTAACTGTGGAAGATTGAACAAGTTTACTGGAATCTCACCCTGAAGCATGGTGTTTTCCATCATTCTGACATAGAATTGCAACAAATATCAGTTTTGCAGAGATACAGACAGAGATAGATACATATATAGAGAGAGAGAAAGAGAGAGAGACAGCGTTGTCAAAGACTGAATGCTTGTTAACCACGCTGGAAAAGTTGATGCTCTGAAACTATTGTTGCTCAAGTCCCTGCAAATCATCACATAAAATAAATGGTCAAACAAATTATGGAAAATACTTTTAAGTGAAAGATAATGCTTGGATAAGAGACAGGGAAAACATCAATCTGAAAGATGTGAATGTTAAGGAAAAACGTTTCGTGAATAAAAAATTAACATCTTTTGTATTTGTTCATTTAGAGACCGAAGAAAGATCAAAGATAAAACTTACAAAAGATTGAGCACGTTCATGTCTGTAAAGTTGGGAATAGAACCAGTCAGATCATTGTTCGACAAGAACCTGATCAAAGAATTACCAAACAATTGTCAGAAAAAGCTATATCATAAAATAGAACAGATTCAGCTAAGATATTCTCTTTTCCTGCTTACACTTCATGGACATTTGTCAGGTTATTGAGGTTTGAAGGGACAGATCCGTTTAAGGAATTCCAGTCTAAACGCCTGTTTCATGAAAATAATAGACTATGAACATGAATTCAGTTCAAGTAGAATTGCAAACATTTTTTCTGCAAAATCTGAGATAAGATTACTCACACCACTTCCAAAGTCTGCACCAGTCCAAGAGTGGAAGGTATGTTCCCGGAGAGCCGGTTGTTATCTAAAATCCTAAACCAGAGAAGAAAAACACATGTAAGAAAGCACTGAAAATGAAGCGAGAAGTTAGTGGTTAGCCATTGTAGATACTTACACGTGCAGCAGTTTCATGTTTGAGCTGAACAACTCGGGTTGTATTGTGCCAGACAATCGATTTCTTGCCAAATGACTGCAGAGAATGTACTAAACTTTTAGATAAATATGAAGTTCAAATACACCATTAAAGAAACTGACGACTGTGACGAGAAAAAATAACCTACAAGTGTCTTGCATTAAGTAGCATGTCCAGACCCGGTGTAATTCCATTTGAGACTGGAATGGTGCCATTAAGTTGATTCTCACTCAAATCCAACCATGAAAGCTTAGCTAAATTACCAAGTGAAGGTGGAATTGGTCCAGTGAAGTTGTTAGAATTCAATGATCTGCACCATGAAATGATTTCTTTTAAGGAGAAACAATTAAAAGGGCTAAACAATTAGCAGATTCTCTTAAGAAAAAGAAGAACTTACAGAAAAATGAGGTTCGGCAGAGACCCTATGGAATCTGGAATAGGACCAAAGAAGCTGCACCCTACTAAGATTCTATCATCCAACAGAAAACATTTAGAATTTTCGATGGTTTTTTAGCTGATAAACAATTAAGAAAGAGATCCTTACAGTATCGATAGATTCCTTAACCTCCCAATAGAAGAAGGAAGTGTTCCTTTTAGACCAATGTTGTTCGAAAGATCCCTGCATCCAAAAACTTGATTAGAACATAATTTTCTCCAAACTTAAACAAGAAATGATCCTTTGAATTAACTCCAAGAAGTGTGGTCGTGTAAGAACAAACAGAAACAGAAGACATACAGAAACTGTAACTCAGTCAAATCCGAAATATCTCCAAAGTTGCTTCCTGTCAAACCTGTGCCTGCTAACATTCTGCAATAGAACAACAATTTAGTCATCATGCAGGACTTGTTACAAGGACTATATTAAGTAAGGTTGTATTAAGACAAGGGATTTTACATCGATATTACGCGTGAATCATTACAAGAAATTCCTTCCCAATTGCTGCCACAAGGATCTGATCCTCTCCAATTAGGTGGCAAGTTGTTCCATTGAGATTTAATAGCATTTAAAGCAGCAACTGTATGGGAAGTAAAAGATAGAAGAAACCTTAAAATTCTCAACTCCACCAAATTGAATACAATCAAAGCTTAGAAAGTAGTAATTTCCCTGAAATTTTGTAGTTACAATTTTACTATTTTAAGATTTTTCAGCCTAATTGAACACAATCCAGCCATGTCTTTGTTTCGTGTTGGAGAAATATAATCAGCAAACCAAAAATGACTATATACACATATATATATATGTATATATAATCAGACCTATATCATAAAATTCCTGAACTGTAATATAACAAAATACTTGATGATCAGGAGAGTTACTTACGGTCATTACTATCAGTTGCTGACAGTATAGCCAAAATCTGCAGGGCAAAACTCAACAAAACTATCAAAATTCCTGAACCCATTTTTCATATAACATTAGAAATCCTGCATCAAACAAAAATTTCCGCACAGCTCTCCAAAACAGCAAGAAGAACCCAGCCTTTAATTAGTTAATCAGATACCGGTTACCACGAAATCCCCAAAAAAATGAAAAGGGTTCCTAGTAATATTCCATTTATTTTATAGACAAAAACATCTGAGCCAGTCCAAAAGATTTTGCCTTTTGACTCTTTCGCCAATTTTAAGGAAACCCTTTGTTTATACCAATCTTTAATAGAATCTAATCTCTTAGAATGCCAACCAGAAGAAGAAACTTTCTTGCTAAGACCCATTACCTGCCTTTGACCTTGTTCCATTCTTGTGTCTTTTGCATGTTACATCATCAAACAACTAACCCCAAATGTTTTACTTTCTGTACGTATTAATCGTGTGCTTCGGCGGGTGAGTTATGGAGGAACTTCTTCATTGACAGTTTATTGATTGGCTGCATCTAAAACGTCATAGATTAAACAATTGAGTAAAGAAAAGAACAATCTTTAACATTTTTTAATCAAGAAAATAGTATCAGAAGACATAATCCAAGTAGTACAAAAATGAATACTTCCAAGAACTTGATTTTGAATTTCTTCCACTTCTGAATAAAGATTATAATATTTGAGAAGTAGCCGCTTTGAGGACTTTTATAATGAGAATTTGAAGAGGAAAAATAGATGAGGCGCCAAAAGCTGACGGAGACAGATTACCTCGGACATAATGTGCTGATGTGCCTTTTTCTCCCTGTGCCACGTCGACTATGTGCCTGCCTAGTAGGGCCTACCCTATTCTTGGAATACTATTGGTAACTGAAAACACATTCAATATTTTCTCCGTCAGAAATTCCGACAAAATTCCTCATTCTGGGCAGTTATTTTCTGGATTATTACTTTTTTTATTTTGAGCAGATTATTGTGTTTTTCTTTTTTTCTTTCCATTAACGTTTGGAAATCAATTCAAATATTGCAATAGTTGTTGATTGGGACTTACAAAGAAAGAAGCCAACTTGTGGTCTATTTGCATGTATGTATATATATACTTGCAAATAATTAACAGAAAACTGTTTTATTACATAACAGTAGAACATCAAATGTTACAAACAAAGAAGGTAAACATAGTTTCAACAGCTAATCACGGTTATGCTTTATTCTGGGTAGTCCCGTGTGTGTTCCCGCAAACTACAGTTGTTCACCAGAGAATCTGCCAGAGTAGCAACAAGTAATGATAGAAAAAGATTATGAATAGAAAAATGAAATGGCTGTTTTTGACCTATGAAATCTGATAGAGGTTTCACAATCAGGAGAGGACTTTTAATGGATATATATATAATTTACCTTTAGGACCTCAACTCAGGTGGAGTATCAGGCTGCCTTTCAGGTGATGCATCCAGAAAAGCAGGAACCTCTGAATATGCATCATATATCCTAGATAGAAGAGGAAACTCATTCTGCAAATGCAAAATTAGAAGGTTGAAGGAGTCGGAACCGGAAAGATAAGCAAAAGGAGTTTCATTTGCACCAACATCAAAGAAAGAAGTTTAGAATTCAGAAAGAAACAGATGTTAATAACTCGTGAAAGGGTATAAGTTTGTAAGGAAGGGAAATTTTTACCATGTCAACCTGGAATCTTTTAACAGCACCATCAATCTGGGGTGCCAAGAATAAGTCGGCCTGTAAATCATTGTGAAGAGGATGAACCATTTCAGGAGCAGTTCGCTAAAGGCTAAACATGTCTAACAGCTATCCAGGTAACAATTTGTAGATATCCCAGAAGGGTATTTGCATTTTGTCTACAAGCAATTTAATGTACTCTTAACTATCTTTTAAAACTATATGTATATACAGTAATGAACTAAAGAGCGTCTTTATAGTTTAAGAAAAAGGGGGTCAACCAGTTCTAAAATGAGAATCAAGATCACAACTTTTAAGAACAGTGGAATGATTCTGACAACTTAAAATAACCTAGTTTGAATTTTTTTTTAAGTATGACCACAGAAATTTCTGATTGAGTAAAATGTTTACTTGTTAATATTTGAAACAAATTTAAATTTTAGCATAGTATAGATTACAAAAATAGCTGGTACAGCCGTGTGACTCAGAAATAGGCAAAGCTCTAGGCTATATACTACAAAAGTAAACGGATATAGCCGGGCAGCTGAAAATCATATGTAGATCCAGAAATTTATATAGGCGGAGAAGTGTAAGGAGAAACAAACCAGATAAACTTCATCTCCTGTGGCATATTTTCCGGCATAATCTTTCAGTAACTTCTCAAGAGCTGCATATGGCCACAACCAATCATATAATAATAATATAAATAAACAAAGAAAAACTCACTGCCTGCATCATGAAAACAATAAAACAGATTACTACGTTTGTCGTCCCAAAATAAGTCAAGATTCCAAACCTACTCTTACGTTCAGCCACTGACTCAGAGATCTCAACAAATTATTAAATCTTTTTGTAAGGACAATAAATTTCCCACCACCAGAAGCTTCTGACTGGGCAACATATTATCTAGTCAAGGAAACAAGCAATCCAACTAGACCCTTTTTGTAAAATAAGCCTGTAAGCTGCTAGTTCTAATGTGTGTACAAAAGAAATGGAAAAAAGATTATCAAACAATTGAAGATAAGATCATATATATTTTGAAGATACGAAAGAAAATCTGGGAAAATATTTGAAACAGAACCGAGAAGTTCAAACTATACCAGTAAAGCCCTTCCGGATATGGTCATGTGCCCAAGCAACATCTTGATTAGGGCCAACTTTTTCTCTAACAAATTTCTGCAAAGCAAAGATCAGTAAAAAGAAACACTAATTACAGCAAACTGAAGTCATAAAGATTACTTATACTCACAAGTATAGATATATTCTGATACGGTTGAATGCTTGAACAAACGATATTGGCAGCCTACACATAATTGAAAAACAGAATTGAAGAAGATGTTAGATTTAATGGTCATGAGCTTAAGAAGTAATGCACAAGTATTAGAACTAGAGCAAATTAATAATCCATCTTATGTTAAATTTTGAAGTCTTAGCCTAATGTTCTCAGAAAGTGAAGAAGGGATAATCCAAAAAAATCAGTAGCTCGCCAATAATATAACAACAGTGCCACCAAGTTCCAGGAATCATTATGATTGGATTGCTTATTAGCAATTTTTCTCACATTTTATACATCATAAAAGAGTCTTCGAGAGATACCCTAATTTACATCTAACAGATGCTAACCAAGAACGAAATAAATATGAGGTAATTTATATTGAACGTCAAATAAGCCATTTTGCAAAGTTTTATAGTGGTAGATAACATTACTAAATGGCGATGAAAATGAAACAAACTAAAAATGAAGACCATTCTTCATCACAACGATGCATTGAACAAGAGGGTAGGTTTAGTCAGAAAAATTACACAATCAAAATTTTTTATGGCAACATTAAAATAAAGAACACGAACGAAGTAACAAAATGCTTAATGACTTGCCTGGTAATTAATAGCTTTTTTCTGAAGATCTTGAGGTAGCAACGGACGCTGAGGGAACTTATCTTCAAGATACTAAACATGAAAGCCCCCAATATAGTAAATGGACTTGAAAAAGGTGAGCTAACACAACAAATAACATAGAGATTGAGAAGAAAGAAACACACCAATAAGATGGCAAGGGAGTCAGAAATGACCACATCGCCATCTACCAGAACAGGCACATAGCCCAGAGGATTAAGCTTCAAAAATTCTGCACTTCCAATGAAACAATAAAAGTTCTATTTTTTCTCAAGAAAAAATATTCCTTAGTTCGATAAGAACAGTTCAAATAGCAACGAATCAATGACAGTCCAATAACCAGTCTAGGCACTAATGCATCACCTTCCACTGCATTTGGCACTTAATTAAGTCTTCAAAATTTTCCAATGTTTTATTTTACAATGCATGCATAGATTAGATTACATTTCCCCCAAAATTTCTAGATCAGGATTTATCTACTAAGAACATAGAGATTCAGCTTAAAATTTTAATTCAAGATTCAATCTTTAAAAAGGGGGGGAAAAGGAAGAAAATGTGACTAACCTGGAGAGTGCTGCTCGCCTTTGAACAAGTTTACTGCTTTATACTCATAATCCAACCCTGTCAATCATTTCTCTCCATAAGACTTTTCAGAAATTCAAAAACAAAAATCAAAATCAAATAAAACGAATCAATTAGAGGACCTTTCAAACTCAGGCCAATCCGAACTCGACAAGAACAAGAGCTCCGAAAATAGGAATAGAGCTGCAACTTGATTGATCCACAACCGCTTGCCTATATCAAATTCAATTTATTTCTCAGCAATTCAAAAGAAATTTATACCGAAACAGAACAGAAACAAAAACCCACAAAAAGAAAAAAAAAAAAAAAAACCCCTCACCATGATCAACAAAGTTGAAGAAGACGACCTAGATTGGGTTGATGATTCAAAATTGATGAAAAGTGCAGTGTGAAGTGAAAAAAAATATAAATCGGTGGCTTCCGGAGCTATCTATGTGGCAGATGACTTCGTATTTATCATCTTACAGTGAACGAACATTTGGCATTTGGAGGTCAACGGTCAATTTGTCTCTTCCCTTTTGTTTATGTTATTCAAAAATAATTTTGTGTAATAAAAAATTGTAACATTTTTATAATATAATAAAAAAATTCAAAAATATTTAAAAGAATTAATTTTTGATTTATTTATAAACACCAATAAATATAATAAAAATTAAATTAAATCTGATGTGATTTCACACACACAAAATACAATGCTTATTTTTTATGGTATGGAATTTGGAATAGCTTTTAATATCATCCACCAAAATATGGATATGAAATTTAAGGTATGGAATATGACTTTTTTTTTTTTTTTTTTGCCAATCTTTATTTCTCCACAAAATGGGCTATCAAATAAAGGAATTTTGATTATGGTTTTTGCACAAAATGGAAAAATCAAAAGCCAGCCAACACAACACACAAAAAATAACAATAATAATAATAATAAATAATCTACAAAAGCCAGCCACACAAAATTCTTTTTTTCAAGATAGAAAATATATTAGTAAAAAAACAAAAGAATTAAAGGCTCTTAATGGGGAAACATCCAAAAAAAAAAAAAAAAACAACAACCTTAGGCTAATGTCCACTCAAAGGTCCAGTGGGCCATTGGGTTATTATTCTTGATGCTGCTAAATTTGGCACATTTACAATATATTACCCAAATATATATATATATATATATATATATATTACAAGAGTTTAAGGTTTAACAATTGTTATGAATTAGTTGATTACTCTAAAAAAAGTTATATATTATTATAAAATAGATATATCAATATAATATGTAACAAAATATATAAAATATGTACATATACATACAAATATAAATATATATTACAAATATGAAGATTACGTAAAGTTATATGAAGATTCTGAAAATTATATGAAATTAATTGAGGTTATATGGAGATAGTAAAAATTATAAAAAGAACATTATAAAATTATGGATATACAAACTAATATTATTTATAAAAAATATATATATTAATAAATAATATTTTGAGTTAGATTTTACACGTAGATTTTAGACTAAATAAATAGATTTGGGATACATAGATATCTAACTTGTGATCAATCTTATTTGGAATTTAGTTTTCAGTTTTGCTGTAACTGGTTACCGTCTCACTTCCATCTAGACATACAAATAAATATTGGTCATGTCGAAGTAGCAGCAACAGAGATGCTCAAACATAGTATTCTGTCACGTCGATTTCAAACTTTTCCCAATAAATGAAAAGAAAAAGAAGAAAAAAAATGTATACACCTGCCATGAATTTGTGGTGTGTGGTCACGCATTTTTCTGGTTTCATTTTCTTCTAATTTATGATCTTTGCATTGTATACATAATACAAATGGTTGAAAGATGACAGATTGATTTCTTGTGGAAGCTGATTTGTATTTATGGGGTTTTTCTTTTTCTTCGTTTCTTGAATTTCAGTTAAATTGAGTCGCTTCATTTCTTTAATTCTCTGCTTAATTTTCCCTTACAATGGCTGATAATTCTGTGGACTATCATCATCATCAGCCTCTTCTGTTAAAGAAAGATGATGATGATTTGGGTTGTCTAAAGAAAACATCTTTTTTAGTTTCATCGTTGAAATTGTTTCTCAAGATTTCGATATGGGCAATTTTCATTGCGTGGGCTGCGTTCATGTTTCTGCTTCCCTTGAACTACTTTAGTCATCTGGAAAGGAAATGGCGGGAAGCTTTGGAAGGAACCTTGTTTGGAATTACAGGTGGGTTTATTTAGCTACTTCAAAAATTGGGTTTCTTGGTTGATGATTGTAATATAGTCATCTGTATTACTTGCAGGGAGTATGTTTCTTATATTCAGTGCTCCTGTACTGATTATTGCATTTCTCGCCATTGCATATCTGATCATCTCTGGGGAAGAGGAACCCTACAGGTATGCTTATGTAGCAAGCAAGGAATGAATCTTTGTTTGTCAATACTGTTAAAAAACTGAAAATTCAAAATTCTTGATTGAATGATGTTTGTATATATATATATATATATATATATACATACATGTGTATGTTCAATAGGAAGAAGATAAAGAATCGCCCACATTTCAGTCTGTGGACATTCCCTGTGCTCATTGATGGTCCATTTGGGGTTGTATCTGCAGCAGAGATGATAGGAATCCTAATATTTTCTCTGTACATCATCTGGGGTGTTATTGTTTATGCCATAGAAGACTATAGTCTTTTATCCTTGTTTCATGTGACATCAATGAAGCAAGAAATGTAAGTATTTTTTTTTTTTTTTCAAACACTTAATTTGTAGATATGTGGATGATTAGTGTCAATAATGATTAACTTTATAATTTTGGGCTTTCTCAGTGCTTTGTTGATTGAGATAACCGGCCTTCGCTTAGGATTCATGGGAATGATTTGCTTAGCGTTTTTGTTCCTTCCTGTTGCACGCGGCTCAGTTCTTCTCAGATATGTACATATTCCTTTTGAGCATGCTACGCGATATCATGTTTGGTTAGGACATCTTACGATGTTGCTTTTCACTCTTCATGGCCTCTTTTATGTGATTGGATGGGCGATTCAGGGGCGACTCATAGAAGAAGTGAGCACTCCTACCGGCCTTAAAACTGTACCCTTATGTAGTAGCTATGCATATTCATGTGTTATCACACAACAACATAAGTTATTGAAATCTGGTGCTGTTCCATTATTGTTGACTTTCTTTAATCTTCTCGATTTCTCAATTGGAAAAAAATTGCTTTTTGCAGCTCAAGGACTGGAAAAGTGAAGGAATTCCCAACCTTCCTGGAGTCATTAGTCTATTAGCTGGTTTATTGATGTGGGTGACATCTCTTCCGGGAGTCAGGAGAATAAATTTCGAGTTATTTTTCTACACACATCAACTGTATGTAGTCTTTGTTGTCTTCTTGGCCATGCATGTTGGCGATTTCCTTTTCACTATGGCAGCTGCAGGAATCTTCCTTTTCATGCTCGATCGTTTTCTGAGATTCTGTCAATCTCGAAAAACAGTTGATATACTTTCAGCTAGGTCCTTTCCATGTGATACAGTCGAATTGATCATTTCAAAACCTGCAAGTAAGTAATATTATTGATTCATTTATATATATTTTTCACATTTTCTGTCAAATGTTGTATGCTGCAATTGAACTGTTTTGTTTTGTCACCATGTAGATCTGCAGTATAATGCACTCGGTTGGATTTTTCTTCAAGTTCGCGAGCTATCCTTTCTGGAGTGGCATCCTTTTAGTGTATCCTCTAGTCCATTAGATGGTAAAAACCATCTAGCAGTTCTTATAAAAGTTCTCGGAAAATGGACAGGAAACCTGAAGGATCAAATTTTGAGTATGTCTGAGGAAAGACCTGAAACAGACCTACTCTTGCAGCCTGGTTCCAAGATTACAGCTTCTATAGAAGGGCCGTATGGACATGAATCTCCATACCACCTGATGTATGCATTCTATTCATTACATGATATATATATATATATATATCTGAGGAATAATTGTATAGAACAATTTTCTGTCATTAGGTACGAAAACCTCATCTTGGTTGCTGGCGGAATTGGAATCTCTCCTTTCCTTGCCATCTTAAGTGATATTGTGCACCATATAAATCAGGGAAAACCTTGTCTGCCTAAAAACATTCTGATTATCTGGGCTGTGAAGAAATCAGACGAGCTGCCACTTCTTCAGACAATCGACTTGGAATCACTTTGTCCATTTTACTCGGAAGCACTTAATCTTGAGATTCAAACTTACGTTACACGAGAATCACAACCTCCACTGGTATGTATACTTGCTCGTCTCTATTCCTCGTGACGGATTGTTGTAATGGTTTATGTTTCTTCTTTGCTTAATGACTTCAGGAAGAGGGAAAATATCAGCAGCTTGCTGCTTCTTCAGTCTACCCTTCCTCGAGTGGAAATAGAATGTCTGTTTTAGTAGGTACGGGAAACATCATATGGTCTGGGATTTATGTCATTGTATCCACCATTGGATTAGTCATTTCTGTTGCTTTGTTGGATATATTCTATATAAATCCCTTTCAAGTAAAGAGCTGGTGGTACAAGGGACTCCTGTTTATAGCATGTATGTCTGCAAGTGTACTTATATTCGGAGGTTTTGTGATCGGAATTTGGCACTTCTGGGAAAGAAAAACTTCAGCAGGGAATGAATCCGAGGAGAATGCAAAGATTGGATTTGTTCAACAAAACAAGATTGGAACCAATAAGAGTTTTGGCCTGGAAAAGTATGCCAATTGCATCTGCTATGGACAAAGACCGAAATTCGGAGGTACGTCCTTCCTTTCCTTCCTTACAATAATTTGTTGATTAGTCGAGTTTACAGTGACTACCAAATTACGGGATCTTCAAAGAAATGAACTTTTTTTCATTTCCATTGTTACTGCAGAAATCTTTGGATCAATATCAGACCGTTGGGGAAATGTAGATATTGGTGTCGTTGTCTGTGGACCTTCAACTTTAACAACATCTGTTGCTAAAGAATGTAGAACAAACAACTTGAACAGGAAAAATAATCAGCCAATATACCATTTCCATAGTCACAGTTTTGATCTGTAGACTGCTTTCACAACAACCAAATGTCATGCTCTCATTGGCTATGAGGTATTCTGTCCTCAATCTTGCTCCTAAGTTCAGCTAAGATAAATTATAGCATATATATGTATATATATATATATATAAACTGCAAATACTAGTAGTTTAGACATACACAATGTACACAACAAAAACCCTGCACTTTCTACTTTCATGTACTAAGCAAGATTATGCATATTTTTATGGTAATGTAGAATAAAGGTAAATATTACATGAAATTTTCTTGATTTTGTAATCTTAATATTATGTATGTATGTATGTATATGGACTAAATAATCATATAAATAGAATCAGTTAGAACCCTTTTTTCCCTATTTCCATTTTTGAGATCATAATTAAAGAATCTCAACTTCAAGATTTGCTATATATATATAAAATATTGCAACCCACAAGATCATAATTGTTTCTTTTTCTTTTTATGTGTAGTTTTGATTTGAAATCCCATTTGTATAAAAGAAAAAGAAAGAAAGAAGGATTCTTTTGGGAATGGTTCAAGAAAATGCCATAAAGAAAGGAAAGTGGGAAGTTCTTTTAACTTATAATTGAGGCAACAAAGACAAAGAACCAATCAATCATCATCATGTGGTTAGTAGCATATCTTAGGTCATTTATATGCTTAAAAACTAAGGTTGTCCAAATTAATACACTATATAGATACAAATTAGCTACTTATTAATGTTATATATATATACATATACGTATGTAGGTATATATTTTCTTTTGGATAGAAAAAGATTTTCCCTTTTCACTTGGTTGGGAAGCTCCATTTACCTAACCATGAAAATTTCATTCATCAAGTCTTAACTTGGAAGCCAATTAAGCAAAGAAATTGACAAACAATATATATATATATTCCATAAAAATATTAACTAAATAAAATATAAAAAAATCATATATATTACAAACTTTAAATTATTTTTTAATGTACCGACACATTCTCAACAGCAAGTGCGACCCTCTTTACGGCATCCTCCTCTTCTGTCGGTGGAAAAAAAGAAAAGGAAAACCAAAAAAAAAAAAGAACGCTTCGGATGCTAATTTTCAAAATCTCCATAAATTTTTTTTTTTTTTACTGTAATTGCGCACAGTTAGGTGTAAAAAGGAAAAAGATCCAACCTTTCTCCATTTTTAGTTTTAGTGTGACTGTATTATTGTAGCTAAAGTTGCAGTACAATGCAAGAAACCCTTCCCCCTTCCCTCTTTTTCTTTTATTTTATCTTATTTTATGTAATATTGGAATGAAATCAGAGACCCAAAAAGGAGAAAAAAATTCAAGATTTTTGGCTAAGTTTCACATGGAAGTTACTGTTACATGTGGGTTCTTTCTTTTTTCTTGTTTTTCTTTAATTGAATTTATGTTGAGAATTAGACAGACTGTCTTTGTCCATTAGTGGACTCATCAGCATCATCCACCAAATTATTTGTTATTTTTCTTTTTCCTTCTTCCTCATTAAAGTATTCTACTGAAAACCAGCTCTTTCACAACCCCATAGTTCATAACTGTGCATTTCCTTATTCTCCTTCTTTTTCTTCTTCTCTCACAGGCTCAGTTTAATAAGAATAAATCATTGAATTTTGCTGGATTCACTGGAACAGAGGTTTTGTGGGAGTGAGTGGTGAAAATGAGTATGTATGGGAGGGATCCGTGGGGTGGTCCATTAGAGATCAACGCTACGGATTCTGCCACTGATGATGATAGGAGTAGGAATTTGCAAGATTTTGATCGAGGGGCTCTGTCTCGACCTCTTGATGAAACTCAACAGAGTTGGCTTTTGGGTCCTGGTGAACAGAAGAAGAAGAAATATGTGGATCTGGGTTGCATTATTGTCAGCAGAAAGATCTTTGTTTGGACTGTTGGTACAATTCTTGCTGCTGGGCTATTAGCTGGATTTATTACTTTAATTGTTAAAACTGTCCCTAGACATCACCACCGTGCTCCGCCGCCGGATAATTACACGGTGGCTCTTCATAAGGCTCTCATGTTCTTCAATGGTCAACGCTGTAAGTAAAGCTGCTGCTTTTATTCCTCTTTTCTTTGATATTTTTCTTGAATTTTCATGTTCTGTGTAATTGATTTCTAGATCTGATTAATTTCCTTTTGAGCATGATAAAGGAGATGACTTTACAATTGGGATCTAATTTCTTTTGTGAAACTGACTATTTTGGATGAATTTCTGGAAAGATACAATTTCTTTGCTCTTTGTGTATATCTGTATCGGTTGAGAAACAAAGAGGTGGCAAATTGTCCTTTGTATACTGAGTAATAGTTGCTCATCTACATGTGTCGGTGGATCGGTATGCACGTCATTTACTCTAAAATATTTTGTATATATGCTAATAAATTAACCATTTTTGTTTAGGGAACTAATGTATAATATAAAAATGATGGATGATTGTGTTCATCGAGTGTGATTTAGTTGTTTGGTTGTTGGATTTTGTTGACTGACTATATAAAAATTTAGTATTTCCTTATCCTTGATGTTGTTATTGGCAGCTGGAAAACTACCTAAACATAATAACGTATCGTGGAGAGGAAATTCGTGCCTAAATGATGGCAAGGGTGATAATTCAGTAGCTTCAATAGGGTCGAAAGATCTAGTCGGTGGTTATTATGATGCAGGAGATGCAATCAAGTTTAACTTCCCTGCATCTTTTGCTATGACTATGTTGAGTTGGAGTGTGATAGAATACAGTGGAAAGTACGAAGCTGCCGGGGAACTCAACCATGTTAAGGAAATAATTAAATGGGGTACTGATTATTTTCTCAAGTGCTTCAACTCTACTGCTGATGACATTACCCGAATTGTATCACAGGTAAATGTTCTGATCTTCGAATATCTTTGCAATCTTAAACAATTTTGGATCTTGGAACTTACTGAAAATGTTTTCTTCCTACGGTTTGATAGGTTGGAGTTGGTGACACGTCTAAAGGCGCAGAAGCAAATGATCATTACTGTTGGACACGTCCGGAGGATATTGACTACGATAGGCCAGTTGCTCAGTGTAGTGCCTGCTCAGACCTTGCTGCGGAGATGGCTGCAGCTCTGGCTTCTGCCTCCATTGTATTCAAGGATGATAAGGCATATTCTCAGAAACTTGTACACGGTGCTAAAACACTGTTCAAATTTGCCAGGAGCCAACGTGGCAGATACAGTGTCGGTTCTGATGCTGAAATATTCTACAATTCTACTAGTTATTGGGATGAGTTTGTGTGGGGCGCATCTTGGTTATATTATGCCACTGGAAATTCCTCCTACCTTCAGTTAGCTACGACTCCCGGCCTTGCAAAGCATGCTGGTGCTTTCTGGGGCGGCCCGGATTATGGAGTACTTAGCTGGGATAACAAGCTTGCTGGTACTCAGGTAAGACCCTCGAGCGAGTTTGTTGTCATGCTTTCACAAATCGACTTGTTTTTTTTTTTGAGGCTTTTGAAGGTATAATGAATTTCATCTTTCTCTATTCTATCATGCAGGTGCTTCTAAGCCGATTAAGATTATTTTTAAGCCCCGGTTATCCCTATGAAGAAATTTTGAGGACATTTCACAATCAGACAAGCATAATTATGTGTTCGTACCTTCCATTCTTCACATCCTTTAATCGAACACGAGGTAAACTTCAATTGCAACATGAAATTTGTCCTTGCTCCTGTTTCTGTTTGTGCATATGAAGTTATTGGGTCTTCTGCAGGAGGTTTGATTGAGTTAAACCATGGAAGGCCGCAGCCACTTCAGTATGTAGTAAATGCAGCATTCCTAGCTACCTTGTATAGTGATTATCTTGCAGCTGCCGATACCCCTGGATGGTATTGTGGACCTAATTTCTATTCCACTGATGTATTGCGGAAATTTGCTGAAACTCAGGTTTGTTGGTTAATATCCATATCTGTGTGTCGAGATTATGATGATTATTGTCGACATTATGCCTGATGAGCATGCTTTTTTTTTGCGATTTTCAGATCAATTACATTCTTGGTAAAAATCCTAGAAAGATGAGCTATGTTGTAGGTTTCGGAAACCATTATCCTAAACATGTTCATCATAGAGGTGCATCGATCCCTAAAGACAGGATCAAGTATAACTGCAAAGGAGGATGGAAATTTAGGGATAGATCGAAACCAAATCCTAACACTGTCGTTGGAGCAATGGTTGCTGGTCCTGACAGGAACGATGGTTTCCACGATGTTCGTACAAACTACAACTACACAGAGCCAACACTAGCAGGAAATGCCGGTCTTGTTGCTGCCCTTGTAGCTCTCTCGGGCGAGAAGAGTGGTGGGATTGATAAGAACACAATATTCTCTGCAGTTCCACCTATGTTCCCAACTCCACCACCTCCACCTGCTCCATGGAAGCCATGATTTCTTGTTTTTCCACATAGCTGTGGGACATTATCTAGATAGGAAAATTTTTGAAGCTGCTGTTGTCCTGTGATTTTTGATATGTCAAAAATAACAGTTTCTAAAAGCAGTATGGGAATCAGAGGAGGGAGGCCATGAAGAACAACACACACCATGGAAACAGCTTTACTTAGTCCAGCAGCACAGGAAGTGATGATCTATCCTGATATGTTTTGTACTGTTTGAAAACTGTGATATATACAAAATATGTGTATGTATGTATGAATTATATCATAAATTCTTTGGAAAAACAAACTGGGATCTGAATCTTGAACTTGTAAAACAGTCTCAATGTGTATGAACAACCATTACAATGTCTAACAGGAAATCTTGTTTTGTTATTCTTTGTTGATCCTATATAGTTGTAGTGATCAGATAAATTTGCAGAATCCTCTGTTTACCAGCTTTATAAATTATATAGAAAATATTCCCTTTCATATATATATATATATATAAAAGAGTAGAATAAAAAGGATGAAATATCATATGACTTTTGTCTAAATATGAGAGTGAAAAATGCAAAAAGGAAATTTGGAACAAAGAAGATATATACATATTTATTTAGGTTGTCCTAAAATTGCTTAATATATATATATATATTAATTTAACCGCTCAAAAGATGGACCAAATGTTACAATTTTTGTATAATTTTTTTTTTCATTTTCTTTTCTTAGAAAATAATTTTATTTTTCATTTTTATTTAAAACGGCAATATTTGCAAGCCCCGCATCTGCCTCCAACTCGCCGCGCTCAAGAAGACTGCAAGACTGGAGCTTGTAGCTCCGCCTTTTTTCTTTGTGCGTTTCAGCGACTTTCTTTCCGGTCTCTTCAACCTGAGGTCACCGACGGGCATTTTCACCGGAGTTCTGACCTCTGATTTGACTTTTCTTTAGCGAATGTATTTTGGTGTACGGAGTTGAAGAGCAAAATAGCCAGAGAAAATGGGGAGTAGGTCCTGTTTAGTTGGGATGGAGGTGCCAATTATAGGGAGTGATTCCATTGAATGGTTTCAATTCTCAGTTCCTTCTTCTTTGTCGCCGCAGTCTACTTCTGATTTGACTTCCATTGATACATTTACCAAGGACCTGGGTTCTTGCTCTGTGATCGGAAACCCTCCTAACTCTAAATATCTTTTCTGGTAGCGCCCTTTTCCTCTCTTAGAATGTTTGTCTTGTTCCTGGGAATTTCCGTTGTATATATTGCGTGCTTTAAGTACTTGTATTCTAAATTACTTCACTTAGATGGGAAAAAGCTAGACTGTTCTGTTTTTTTCTAATTTCCGAAGTATAGTCTTGTGGAGTTTCTTCTTTAAACAAAATATGACTCATTTTCATTTTTAAATTTTTTTTAAAAAATTTATTACTATTTTTTAAATTATAAACTGAGTATTTTCTTGGCATTGGCTTTTAAGAATTAGTGGAGGAAATTAGTCTAAATATACTATGATGACATCACTGGAGAATTTTGGTCTTTTTTCATTCAAGGTGTATGCATTTTTGAAGATTTAGGCTATTCAAAATTGGTTCTTGTGAAGCTCACTTATTGATGTTTTTCTGATTCCCTGTTTTCTGGGACTGCTCAAAGTTACAGTTATCGTTTAATCTTTAGAAGATTGAGATCGTAACAAGTTTTTTTGTTTAGCAACTTGGAGCAATCATCAACTGCTAATTCTTTTTCATGTATGAATTAGTTTGAACTATTTTTTCCAGTCAGAAAACTTCCTGATAGTAATGCCATACATTAGTTTTTCACAAATAAGACCATAGCTTGAGTGCTTTTGTGTGCTTCACAGGATGAGAAATCTTTTCAAAGCAGGCATATATTATAGTATTTAGTTTTTTTTTTTTTTTATTCTTTTTTTCTCCCCTTGTGTTGGTTTGAAATGGTGATTGGAAAATAAAATATTAAATAGTAAATCCTAATTGTTCTTATCGATTGGATTCAGTTTCCTTGGAGAGTTTCTTGAAGTTTGGGTAAAATAGTTGGTTAACAACAGTTATCAGGAAAAGGTCCCTAGTTTTGGATTGTGCCACAGTAACTTGCTTTAGGTTGTATTTTGGTGTTACCCAATTTTACTTTTCTTTGCCATCTAAAGTTAAAAAATCATCACTGTTTATTTTATTTACTTTTTTTTCTTTCTGCCGCCTCAGGAGAATTGCCAAGGACCAGCCGAATGTGCTTGACATAGTAGAGGTTCATGGTTCTGAAAAATTCCCCCAATTTGGATTAAGAATTCTATTCCCAGATGCGCTTCTTCCATTTGCTCATATATGTGGAGATGAGGTTTGTTTCTAACAAGCTCATGCATGATTGTATATGCAAATTTTCACTGGGTTTTGCAAGTCATAAATTTTCATCTTGCTTGCAGAGGGGTTCCAAGAATCACTGCATGCTTTACACACTGACAATATCCGGAGTTGCCTACCTAATTAGACTCAAAAGTATAGACAGCTATGAAAATTGCTCTATTTTAGGCTCCAATGATGTTGTTGAGTACAACACACAAATGGATACTCATTTTGGGGCCATAATAGCAGTAGCTGCTTCTTCTGGATGTCTTGTTGTTGGGAGAAATGATGGATCTGTTAGTTGTATACAACTTGGCTTACTTAATCCTGGTTCACCAGGTAAAGCATAATTGTTGACACATTTTCTTTTTAGATGTCCACACTTTGTTTTGGGCCTTAATTTTGAAATTAAAATTATTTCATCTGGACATGCACAATATTCTTCCAATTGCCATTCTTGTGTTACAATTAGGAAGGAAGATATTGGTCCTTGTGCTGTTGTGGACAGATTTTATCTATCAATTTTATTTCGTCTAAATTGTACATGACCATACAGTTGTCAATATGTAGGAGTTTCATTCCTAAAATTCGTTTCCTAACTTTCTTCAAAAAATGATTAGGGTTCAGTCATGAGCTCCGGGATGACACTGGTTTTGGTCGACTATGGGGCATAATGTCAAGGTGCATGCTTTATTTTTTAATAAATGTTTTATAGTAGAAAATGTATGAAACACATTATGTACTTAGTTCTCTTTGTGCTTTTCATCCTCTAATTTTATTTTAGGGGAGTGGAAGATATTGCCTATTTGTTGTTTTGTTTCAGTATTTTTTGGGATAATGGTTTGAATGAGTAATTGGAATTGTCTGCTATACAATTATATTTTTGAAGTGTAATTGTTTTATTGTGATAATGTACAAAATGGAATCTTGGTGCTTACAGTTCTTAGTATTTCTCTATGCAACTTTTTTGCAATTATTGTTGAATTAGAAAGTTCATTCTTTTAGTAGATTGATATACTTGAATTATATGTTTTAGATCCCTTATTCTGTTGATTCATGACTTAGTTACTTCACATTTATGGATGCAAAGTGAGGCTTGTGGTTGGCATGTACAACTCGGAAATTTACATTCTGGATAGTCATGTTGACTTAACAGAATATAACTTCACACTCAGAGACAATTTAGTTCACAATTCCTATATTCTACTAATTTCTATTTTACTCATGGTAGATACTACTCTATGCGTAAATTCTATCCTTTTTAAGCCAGAATAATAAGTAGTTTACTATTTTCTGGCTTTCTAATATTGTTTTAAGATGGAAAATGCTTTCAATTCAATACAGAGGCAGGAGAACATCTGCAGTGCAGGATCTAGCATTCTTAGAGGTGCACCAGAAAAAGTTCCTATTCGTACTTCATTCTGATGGGATCTTCAGAGTCTGGGACACTGCAAATCGTACCAAAATTTTCACTCACAGTATCAGCATCCCAACTACGACAGGCAAATTCTTGATCTCTATTTGATTTGATGTAGTAGTTCAGTAGTACTAATTATAATATGAAGCCTTTCTATTGTGATCATATTCATTATTACTGCTACTTTTAATGATATCAACTTTAGCAAAGGGTGGCTTCTCTATTGCATGTGTAATTTAATCCCTATTCATGCAAAATTATATATTTTTTGTCTTTAGCAATTTAGATAATAGTTTGCTCTTCTATTCATCTTAGGTTCCATCAAATTTTATTAATTTGGGGATTATTAAGTTGTAGAATACTAGTTACGGGATTGACTGTGTATAAGTAGCTATTGTTTTGCTTAATATTTCTTCTATATGTGTTTCTTTCTTTTAAATAGTGTATAAGAGAGTATATAGAACATACTTGCACCCTAGTTTTCAATATTGGAATGTCAAGTGATGATTCCTATTTCTCCTGAGATGAGAAGAATGAAATAATTTGACCGGTATTCTGATTTCAGATTCAGTTTTATATATTCTCTTCTTCGACCTCGAAACTTCAAAGTTATAGTTGTAGCTACCACATTTTTACATTGGGTAGTATCTTGATCCTATGAATCTTGAAGTCTCATTTCAGGAACAATATTTCTCAAGTTATGGATGGGTGACCCCGATGAGAAGAGGAATACTATTCCATTTGCGGTGCTCCATAATGATATGTCGGTATGTGTTATTTGAATAAATAGATGACATTTTTTGAATTTTGGTTGGATGCCCCTTATAATGCTGGAATATTTGTTGTCACTCTCTGTTTACTGTTGGGGAATCTAAGCGTAATCAACACTTGCAGTGCTCAGAATGCTTGCGCCTATTAATCTTTGTAATTTTGAGTTTTACTTTAATCATTATAAATGTTTCCCATCTGGACTTTCTCCTTCAATAATTGAACGTCAATCACATGCTTCAAAGAGAAAATGGGACTTCAAAAGTAATATAATAGTATATGTGTATTTCAATTATCTTTCAGGGCCACTTTCCCATTTGCAAGCATGTTTCATCATCATAGAAAACCTCCATAATCCCATTCCTTATGATATCTCCACACCATTTTAATAAAATCTAAAAAATTCAGTCAGGAAAGAAAAAT
This sequence comes from Asclepias syriaca, assembly GCA_027405835.1. Lineage (NCBI taxonomy): Eukaryota > Viridiplantae > Streptophyta > Magnoliopsida > Gentianales > Apocynaceae > Asclepias > Asclepias syriaca. Next base: position 1,030,777 of record CM049926.1, on the reverse strand, counting down.
ATTAGGAGAATTGCTGATCAGGGGGCATACAGAACTCATCTATTCAATAATTTTAACATTGCTTTTGACTTGTTGTCTTGTGGTGAATCTCAAGGGTGTTACTGCCAACGTGATATCCTTCTATGCCCTGGATTATAGTATAGGAGACAGGATGTCTTTCACAGTGGAACCATTAATGTTAAGCATCTCCTTGGATGAGGTGAGGGTTACCATCAATTCTGTGTGGTTGTCTTTTTATTGATTACATTCTTATTCATACCATGTCTCTCCTTCATGATATTATCAGGGTGGACCTATTGATGTCAGACTTATTCTAGACAAAGTTTGGATACTTAAAGACAATGGACTAGTTGTTCACGAGCTGTTTGCAGACAAGTAACTACCATTTTAATACCTCTGTTTACAAATATTTGTGTTGATAGCTGATTCTCCAATTTATTCTGCTAGTAAATTGGCAGTATCTTGTACATATAATTCAATAAAAAATAAAATAATAGTAAGAACTTAGTAGAGAAATAATAGAACTTCAAAACAAGGATATGAAAGTAAAACATGATCTGGATGTTGCTTCTCTCTAACTTAAAAGTCTTTGGTGCTTCTTTGTGATTCACAAATTTTGAAAGAAGTATTAATTATATGTCCCTTGTGTTTTTGGGGCGTAATGTAAACACACATTTTACCCTGGAATTTGTGATTTAGGTTAAAAGACTTTCACTTGTTACAATGTTTAACAAATAGTGCTACTGTTATTTTGTGTGATTCTGTGTATCGACTCATTTCTTGTTTCTTGTTACTTATTACATATCAACTTATCTTTTCATTTCCAAGTTAGCTTTGATACTATTTTTTTCCTTCTGAATGTTAGGTGTGTGGAGCAAAGCTATGCTTTGCAGGAAGCATTTATTGCTGATCAACTTTTTCAAAGTTCTGACCATTCTTCTGATGATATTCTTTGGCTTAGCCATGCAGTTTTCCCATCTTCAAAGGTACTTTAGACCTTTTTTATTTTCTTAATTGTCATGATCTGCTTGTGGTATGTGACCATTGGTTGTAAACTTTCATTTACTCATGTGTTTAATTCCATATACATTTCATGTTTATTTCTTTGTGTCTAGAAACAATAGAGAGAGGTTTTGCTTCTTTCTCTGTCAGACAGACATAAATTTTATGGAAGAGGTTTGGATAATGCAATATATGCATGTATATTTGGACTGGGCAATGTAGGCAAAAACTTGCACATGAGATAACTGCACTTGATATTTTTGAGCTCCTGTGTGTCAAAGCCTCAAAGATTTATAACAGACTGCTCCATACTAGGATTATATGTCAAAAGATGTGCCTAAAGCAATTGAATCTCTGAGCATAAGATTTTAATATATCAATATAATGTATAAGTTTATTTACTCACTTCTGATTGTCACATTACATAGCTCAACATCTAGTTGACAAATTGATAGGATTTAAAAATCTTCTTACCCTGAAGAAAGAGAAACAAAAGTCTGCAATCCTTTTATGTTTGCTTCTTTGTAACATTTTTTCATATTTTTTCATTTTTTTTCATTTTTGTGTCTTTTCATACTTGTTCAGTCATCAGCGAGACATTTCCTTTTGGCTACCATTTGCAGGATCAAATTTCCGAAATCGTGTCTTCTATTTTCTTGCAAAGGTTACTTCTTCCTGGAGTTTATCACCATATTGCTCTGAGGACAACACTACAAGAATATGACAAGCATTTCACTGATTCTGAGTTTAATTCATTTACGGTGGATGGACTGAAAAATGAACTGCTGTCACTCATCGAGCACGAGGTTGTTTATACTCTCTTTCTCTTCACTTATGTTCCTTCTTAATGAGGAGCAAGAAGAAACTTCAGGAAGTGAATAACCATGAGTGTCTTTTGCAGGGTGTCTATGAAAGTCCAGTTTCTGTTCTCCATTTTTGGAAATCCTTTTGTGCTCAATATTGCATTAATTGGTGCAAAATAAATGCAGCTTGTGGCTTGTTTGTGGATTCTTCCACTGGTGCTGTCGGTTTTATCCGGAAAAATATATTCTCTGTTTGCCGTTTGTTGGAGGATATTGAGCTTTTTGTATATGGTATAGTTGATATTCTTATCTTAAGGTCTAAATTTTGTTTATGATCTTGATAATTAGGTGTCTTGGCAGATTGTTATAACCTTTCCTTACATAAATCCTTTGTACAATCAGGTTCTGTAGATGAACTTGGCAATACATTTTCTGTGCCCGACTTCTCCACTGGTCTTGAAAGAGATATTCTCTTTGAGGTACTCCAGTGCATTAGTAGTGTCAATCAGCATCTGGGGAAAGCTGCTTCAGCTATATTTTATGAGTCCCTTCGTAAGACACCTACAATGTCATCTGAAGAAGTTCTTCCTCGATTACTGAAGATTTTAGAAATTGGTTATAGTTCATCAATAGCAACACCCTATATGTCAGAACTTGGAGCTGATGTTGTGTGGGAGAAGGAGACGTTGTACCACAAAAACTTGAGGAAATTTTCCATGGAATTGTTTCTTTCTCTTCATTCCTTGTGTAGTAGAGCCACTTCATGGGGAAAAGTATTGGATGTAATAGAGAGCTACTTAAGGTTACTAGTGACTCACAAAATTTCACATGCAGTAGATTCTCAAGCATGTCCCAATATCTTTGTTCCTGTAACAGTGCAAGCTACTTCACAGGTTGCTAAGGTGATGTTTGAATCGGCACTTGATATACTGGTGCTTCTCAGCTACATGGTTAACATAAGTGGGCAGGTTAGTATTTATTTTCTCGGTTGATCAATTGATCAATAAGAAAACATGAAAAGCTGGATATTGCTATTTTATCATTTTGACCTGCTTTTGAGTTTTTGACCTGCCATAATCCTTATTGAGATTTTTTTTTTCTCCTTGTCTTGTGAATGTCAATCAGTTTCATCGTTAAATGTTTGTGTATAAGCTCTGATCTTGGGGATCTTGGTAGGGTGGCTTTCTGACAATATCAGGTCCTCCATGCTTCAATTAATCTGTTAGTTTGTTCGAGTAAAAACTAGAACGTGATTTTAATACATCTTTTCTCTTTGCTATTCAGGAAAACAGTTTCTCTTGTTTTCATTTTTTCAAAGGAATATGTTTTCAATATATATCCCTTGATATTAGGGAAGTTGTTTAGCTTCATTGAATGAAAGCTTGAGACTAAGATACTCATGGATGATGCTCAATTTTGCTTATTTATGTTTAGCAAAGTCTATTCTGATATACCAGATCAAGAATGAGATGTGTAAACAAAAAAATGGTATGTTGATTCAACTTCCCTATACGAGGACTATGGTTTTCTTAATGTGGCAAGCACTAAGTCATCTTATGTTTCTATGCTCCCAAAATGCATGTATGCATGCTTTTTCACTGGTTGATGCCTTGGAATCTTTTTAATTAAGTTGAATTAAAAGTTAGATTCCATTTTGATCATAAATTGGAAGTTTTGAAGGGTTGTAGGGAATGCTTTTGTAAAATGAGGATGACGACTCTCATTATTTTTGCAGATTCAAATGTCACATGCTGATGTTTCAAGAATTAGACTTGAAATATTCCCATTGGTACAAGAAATTATTACGGAGTGGCATATCATTCATTTTGTTGTGACCACACCAACTGAATCCCCTGCTTTTGAAGATTTTAGTTCTCAACTTTCATCCTTACAAATTGGTATGGATTTTCTTTTTCTCTACTGGGATTGTGTGTAACTATTGCAAAATTTATGTCACTTTTGATCTACCTATCTAAGTTTGGTATGAAGGAGTATAACGTTGGGCATCATAGCTTTCCTTTTTTTTTTTAGGACGAAGTAAATGTTGTAAAAAACCAATATATTATCTATAAATTATTTGTTTGGATTTTAGTTAGAATGCATTTTCTTATTATTTAACACTATTCTCCCTTGTCAGATGGAAGAATTGATAGGAGATCCTTGAATGAGAAGCTTGGAAAATGTGACTTCACATTGGGTTTTGTCCTGTTATTAAGTCTCCAGAATTCTTCACAAGAGCAGGCCAACCTCTCTTCTGTACACCTTCCAAATCCAAGCAATGTACTTACTTTAGTACGAGAATTTACTAGCTGGATAATACGGGGAAGAACTGGAGAAGAATCTTCTGTTTTCTTCATCCATTCAATTGATCTGTCTTTTATCTTTCTTAGGTATAGCCAGTATAATGCCATTCAGGTAAGTTCTTTTGTGCTTTCAATATTCTATTATGGCAGTGCTACAAAATTGCTCCAGAATAACTATGATGAGCGTACTTTATTTTGTTCAGTATTTGCTCACCTTGGTCGATTTACATTCGCGGAAGGAGAAAATATGTGAAAGTGTTCAGAGTGATGAAGGGAAATGGTCAATGGCTCTTCACCTCCTAGGCTGTTGCCTTATTGCGCAGGCACAAGTTGGATTGCATGGTTCTTTGAAAGACAAAAAGGTTTCTGAAGCTATTCGCTGCTTTTATAGGTAATTTAAATGTTTTCATAATATGTAGCCTTGTATGATATGACTCATTTATTAGCTTCCATTCTTCAAATACCTTGAAACTAGTTTCTATTCTACTAGTTTGTATAATGTTAAATGGTACGCAGAGATTGATACAGATTTTCTGGCACATGTAAGTTCAACATGCCACTGTAAATTTTATCTGGTATATTTTGTAAAATTGGTCCCATGAAATTTTATACATCAATGCACTGTCCCATGAAATTCCTGATCTCAGCCTGAGTTGTTTTCTGTGATTAACATGAAATTGCACATTTATAATGTTAACTCAGATTTAGTAGAGTTCCATATAAAGTGCACTTGAAGTGATAGTTATACACCGTTTGTTCTGACAAACTGATGGTGCAGTTGACATGCTATTCACAGATATAAAGAATGCCTGGAATATCATAACAGGAGTTGATGCCCAGTTGTAAATTTGATCAAATTATCTAACATTATTGAGACAAGGATTGCATAATTTTCTGCAAGGGTCATTTTATGTTGCAAGTAGTACCATCCTTCATGGTGATTTATGCTTTATTGGAGTCTGAATGTTGAAAGTATTTTAGCAGAAAGAGCTGCTGCTTTGTCCAGTGACCATTTAAGTTGTGTCATTATTTTATTATCCTGTTACCTCTATTTGGTTTGTCTATTACTCTCTCCATCTCAAAAAATATGTTAATCTAAAACTCAGTACGGGAATTAAAGAATTGCTAAAAATTTAAATGACTTATATATCCTCAAAAAAATTTAATGATTTATTGAAGAAAGTCAATGGATTAGTGAAGGTTATTTTTGAGAAAAAAGTATTAATTGAAGAGACTGACAGGTATTTTGGGACAATCAAACTAGAAAGTTTTTACAAGACTTTTGGGATGGTGGGAATATTGTTTCTCGGTTTTGTGTATATATTTAGTGGAGAACTGCAATACTTCATACAAAAATGTCTAATCATCTTCTGTTCCTATGTTCCCTTTCTTTGTCTTATTAATTTTTTTTGGCTAAATTAACTGTTTAAGGTGAATTTTCAAAAGCCTCCTGAGTGGTCTAAAGTTTTCACTGTAATGACTCAGGGCTGCATCAATGAAAGGAGCTCCTGATGCTTTGCAAAATTTGCCAAATGAAGCAGGATGGGCTCGTCTTGGTTTCTGTATGTTCATCTAGAAGTTTGATCAACTCTGACAGACATTTCTTAATTTTCTATGTCCTAAGCGTATTTTTTGTCTCAGCTGGTTGTAGTTCTGCTGCATCATGGAAGCTTCATTACTATCAATGGGTAATGCGGGTGTTTGAGCTATATAATTTGAGTGAGGCTGCTTGCCAATTTGCTATCACTGCACTTGAGCAAGTTGAGGAAGCTCTTGGATGTACAGATGGCAGTGTTGTGGCAGATCCTCATGGTGAATCAGCCACTGCTCTAAAGGGACAACTTTGGGCTAATGTTTTCAAGTTCGTTCTGGATTTGAATTATTACTATGATGCATATTGTGCGCTAATATCAAATCCTGATGAGGAGAGCAAAAGTACTTGTCTGAGACGTTTCATAATTGTTCTGTATGAGCGTGGTGCAATGAAGGTTCTATTTCAGTTGCTTTTCTAGTCCGTGGTTTTTATAAGTTCCTCTTCTCACTCTTTTCTACCCTCACTAGGACAACCTTGCTTCTTGGATGTTACATGCACTTAAATTGTTTCTAGAAGTTTCTTTATAGTCTTAAAATAGGAAATTATATGTTTATATGTATATTATTGTTCGTCTATTCTACAGCAAATGATTATTAAGTAACTTCTTTTTACATATTGGATCAGTATTTTGAATCCCTTTATTTATTAAAAAACATTGGGGTCCTGGAGGGGTGTGGACTCATTTAGGTTTCCTGGTGTGGAGTATACTTATTTGTTTATTGGCTCTTTTTAACAGAAAGAACAAAAAGGAAAAATTGGCTATTTCATATTCCTTTGTATTTCATGTTTCTTGTGCTCTGCTGTTTGCCTGTTGCTGGTTTGCCTCTTTTACTTTTCTTCTGCAGAATAGTTTGTGCTTTATCATGTGATCGCATGATTTCATGTCTTGTAGATTCTATGTAATGCCCAGCTGCCTTTTATTGGCTTAGTAGAAAAGGTGGAGCGAGAACTTGCTTGGAAGGTATGAAATCATGTTTTAAAAATTGAGTGTTTGTGTTTAGATCCTAAAAGTTTCATACTAAGATTGCTGGCATTCTGTTGCAAATGTTGCAGGCTGAACGTTCTGACGTTTCATCTAAGCCAAATCCTTTCAAATTGCTCTATGCTTTTGAAATGCACAGGCATAACTGGCGTAAGGCAGCCAAGTTCATGTATTTGTATTCATCTCAGCTCAGAACTGAAGTTGCAACGAAAGATCATCAGAACAAGTCTCTGGTTCTGCAAGAGAGGCTGAATGGCCTATCAGCTGCTATTAATGCACTGCAACTTGTTCATCCTTCTTATGCTTGGATTGATTCTCTACCTGCAGAGTCCCCTTTCAGTAAAGACGATTATCCAAGTAAAAAGGCTAGAATAACAGTGCAAGAACAATGTAAATTACCCAACCTGCAGTAAACTATTCTTGAGATGTTACTGGAATGTCCATTTGCTATCCTTGATCTAGCTTATAAGAATTCAGCAGTGACAGTTTTCTGAAATGTTGATTAGTTTCTTGTTCACCTTTTCCCCTGAAATGCAGCTCCTCATGATGATGGACCTCACAAGACACATTCTTGTTTGGATATTGAGAAACTCGAGAATGAATATATTTTAACATCAGCAGAATATCTGCTCTCATTGGGAAATATCAAGTGGACTTTTACAGGTATGTTGATCATGAATTCATAGATTTTAATGATTTTGGTGGTGTCAAAAGCATTTTCCTTGCAAAGGACTACTCAGTTTTGCATCTCCAGCTTTCTAAACCTTCTCTGGTGTATGACCTGCATATTTTCTATTTTCTTGCAAGCTATAGATGCATAGTTCTGACATAAATACAAACTTGAAAATGAAATTAAGTGAGAGGGAAGTTTCTGTTCAAGAATTTCAAATATTTGATTGTTTATTCATTTGCATCTTAGGTCATGATAAACCACCATCAAATCTGGTTGACCTATTGGTGGAGTCAAATTTGTATGACATGGCTTTTACAGTAATTCTGAGATTTTGGCAGCATTGTGGGTTAAAGAGGTACTTTCTGATTTTGGATTTTTGGTTATCAAACTTTAGCGTAATTAAATGTTTGCTAGGCTCCATATAAAGAATGTATGTTTCCTCTTCAGAGAGCTTGAGAGAGTCTTCACTTCAATGTCATTGAAATGCTGTCCTAATGAACAGGCATCATCATTTGGGTGAGATGTTTCAGATTTTTTTTTTCTTTTTAAAATTCTCTTTTATTTTACTGTACTATAAATTACTGGCAGTTTGTAGATATTATTTTATTTTTTTTCCAGGAACCAGAGGATACAATCTTTTCTCTTGACTTCATCTCCAAAAGATAAAGGTTTTCTTGACATGGGGCATACCCCACAACAATCAAAGGGCAATAGCCAGTGGGAAACACTTGAAATTTACCTTGTCAGTATTTTCCCTCAATTGATATAATTCTATTTAATAGTATTACTTGGTTGTGGATTACAAAACCAATTTTCGTATAAGTAAAACTCAGATTGGTGAGATGAGTTCTGAGTTAACTCTATGACTACTATGGCCTGAATTCCTATGATAGAGCACTTCCTCAGATAGCTTGAAAGGTTTTTGCAACTTTGATTCTATGCTCATTACTAATCCTAAAACCTTAAATTTGAACTTCATAATGAACATTGATTAAGCAGTATTTTCCTTTGCTGCAAGGATTATGGCTCAAGGTCATTTGTTGTTTTCCTTTATTTGCATTATGTTTCTCCTTTTTTTAAATATATATATATTTTAAATTATTTTGTCTGTTTTGTGGTGTCATAGAGGATTGTTTAAATTGTTTTCTGTAGAAGTAATTATCTGAAAGCTTTTTCTAATCAGCTGCTTTTGTGAATAATTTCTTTCATTGTTTATGAGAACAATTCTTCTGCACGGCTTAATGCAGGAAAAATATAGAGGATATCATCCAAGATTACCCATAGTGGTTGCGGAAACTCTTCTTGCATCTGATCCTCGGATTGAACTCCCTCTTTGGTTGGTAAAAATGTTTAAGGTATCTATTCTGAATTACCTCATAGTAAGAGTTGTTGTACTCAGATTTTTATGTGAATCTTATAAAGATTAATCGAATATAGCTGAGTGGTTTTCTTGAAAGGAAATGTTCTTGAGAATGTTAATTGGGGATATATGACAATTAGTTTTATTAACGACCTATGGAACAGAGAAGTGACAGGACAGTTCTTAGAGATCATTTGATACCTGCTTAGTGACACATAATAAACCATAATATCCAAGACTAAAAGGTTTTATTTCATTTGGTACCTTTTACATGCAAATGTTCTTCTCTTCTGAGGTGCTATAATAAGTTGCAATAATATAAAACTTATTTCCTGGCTGAAGATCCAGCAGCAATGAAAAATTGAAAGCAATATCTGATGAAGATGGAAAGAACAGGCCTCTTCTAGTGTTGTGGGCTGTGTATTAATTCCAGAAATCCAATTTTATCTGCAGACCTTTGAATGTTTTTGTTGTTTGTTTAACTCTCATCATATTGAAAAGGTTACCTACTATCCTCCTTTTTATTATCCTTTCGAACAGGGTGTTCGACAGGAAAGCAGCTTTGGAATGAGTGGAAGTGAATCAAATCCAGCATCTTTGCTTTGTTTATATGTTAACTACGGTCGTTTTATAGAAGCAACTAATTTGCTACTCGAGTACCTTGAATCTCTTGCATCCTTGGTATGTTTCATAATCCTTTGCTATAAATTTCAAAATATCCAAGTTGGTATGGAGTTTTTAGGCGTTCTTGCAAAACTCTTCTGAGAACTCATGAAAATGTTGGTTTTGGATTTCTTTAGACAGACAATATACAAAAAATTTAGGTTGGAAAATGTGTCTTGGGTATACTTTATTACCTCAATCTTAAGAAAGAGATGCATTAGGAATTATATTTACTTTACAAAACATTCATATGAATAGCTGAATCTCTTTACTTTTCTGGTATGGTTATTACTTTACAGTATGATGGTTATTTTTTACCTTGAGATGGATGGATCTGGTGATTTTTTGGTATATGCTGGTTGTTTCTTGCTTCTAGTATAAACACAGAACATTCCCCTCGTGTGTCTTGCTGTACAATCAAATAAATGAAGTACTGTTGTCCAAGTCTTGAAGAAATTTTCCCTTTTTTTTTTTCCTTTTTCAGAAACCAACTGATATAATTCGCCGTAAAAAACCATTTTCAATTTGGTTTCCATATACTTGTGTCGAGCGATTGTGGATCCAACTGGATGAGTCAATCAGGTTAGGCCACATGATTGATCAATGTGAAAAGCTCAAGAGGTGTTTACAGGGAGCTTTACTGAAGCACCTTAATCTGGTATTTACACTCATTAGACAGCTGATATCATTTATCGAATTTGGACCAGTTTTTGCTTTTGAAATTCTAAATTATTTTCAACTAATTTGTTTTCAGTTGAAAGTGGATTCAGATGATGTTCAGTCTTCTGCAGTGCATTAGGTTTCAGCCAGTTCTGCTGGTGTGCTTGTCCATGTCAAAGATTCCTTCCTCCATACCTACGTAAACTAGGTAAAGCAATTCTCCCAAGTTAAATTCTCTAAGATTTGGATGTCAAAGGGTAGTAGCTTAAACGGATTCAACTGGGACAACTTTCAGGTCTCTCTCTCTCTCTCTCTCTCTCTCTCTCTCTCTCTTCTGTTCCAGATAATGCTCCACTACTTGAACCCCAGTGGGTTGATGATTTTGTAGAGTGATTTTGCTTCATACACCAACTCTTATTGTATATACATACATATATGCCATATTAGATAGTGGAAAGAAAAGAATGGACATTTGCTACTATATTTTTGTGCCATATATGCCTACTCATTTTTCCATCAAGTAATATCTAAAGACCACCACATCCAATTCCCTCCCCACCCCTACCCCCTTATTTCAGTACACAATGAATAATAGGATGAAAAAGGCAGATGGGCACTAAGAAAAAGTTTGCTTTCTTCTCTTGTATTTATGTCCATATAAAGATTTGAGTAGTTGGGAGTCACATAAAGCTAAAGCAAGCAACCTTCCTTCCCATCATTAAATTTGGTCCAAATTAAAAACAAGAGCATAGCTTTTCTCCCTTTTCATTTGGATGCTTACTTTCTTGTTCGGAGATTTTTCTAATAATAATAATAAGAAGAATTTCAATAAAAGGAATATACATATATAATGCAACACGTGGGAAGGAATACCTGATGATGGTTCATGCATAAGTTTAAGAACAAACATCTTGATAAAGTTTGACTTTTGCTTTTTATTTGTTTAGTATATATATATATATATATATATATATATATATATTATTGAATGAAGAGAAAAATGTTGACCTTGAAATCAAACAAACATTAGTCACTTTCTTCTAGAACTAAAAGATGGCAAATAAACTCATTATATATATATATATATATATATAATACTATATACTAATCTTTGACTTGACTTAGGTTTTATTCACGAAAATTTTGTAGAAATTTTTCTTAATTTAATCTTAAATAATTATATTTATTTTTACATTAATCCAATTTTAAAATAATAATAATAATAAAAGTAAGAAGTGAAAGTTAAGAAAGGAAGGTAGAGGGAATCGTAATTAACAAACCAACCAACAAAATAAAATACCGTTGAATTCTTGATTTTATTAAAACCGCCAAAAAACCCTGCGATTTCTTGAGCCCCTCTCTCTCTCTCTCTCTCTCTTCGTCTTCTCAATAAAGAGTAATAATTAAGCTAACCAGACCAGACTCTTCTAACCAAAACAAGGAATACTAATACTGTACAGCTTTTCTTCTTTTGCTTTTTCTTTTTCTTTTTCCTACAAAATTTGAATTTGAATTTGTCTCTTTTCTTTCTTTCTTTGTTTTTTTATTTTTTTCTTTCTGGTTGTTCTTTATTTCTCTCCTACCTTGGAGATTGGAATTGGTATTCCTTGTTCTACCTTTTTTTCTTTAGATTGATCACTCTTAACCAAATTAAACACAGTAAAAGCATTAACTTTGCTTTGATTTGTGTCTTCTTCCTTTACCCTTCTACTTCAATAGCTCCTTTTTATACTTTATTACACAACCGAAAGGTTTTCCATTTCAGCAACTCTGTACTCGCCGGAGCCGGAGCTCACAAGTCTGTCTTCCGCGTTTTTTCTTGTTTTTACTAGGTGGGTATTACGTTAACCCTAAATTTCTCCTAGTCTTTTTTTTTAATCAACGGAGAAGCTTGGGGTTATGTGGCTTTAGCAAATCTTTCAAGGGATGAGGAAAATCCTAGTCTTTAAGCGAAATATGTTCTGGTTTTTGGTTAAAATGCTTTCTTCTGTGATCTTTTCTTTTTTTTTTGCTCACCTGTTTATTTTGTTCTTTTCCTTTTTCTCTTAGCTGGCTAGACGTGAATTTTTTTTTTTTTTTGAGGAAGTAGTATATATTCTTGGCATATTCTTTCATTTGATTGTTTCGAAAGTGAATGGATGGAGTTTGGACTCTTTTATGTTTGTTTCCTTGGAAGAAGAGGTAAGGCAGGATAAACTGTATGTCGTTGTGGCTGTCACCTGGTATGGTGGTGGACTGGAAGGAGAAGTGTACGGAATCTGTTGTTTGTCGTAGTTGAAGGGATTTGGTATATCCTTTAGTTGAAAGGTTTAGAATTAACTAATTTGGCTAGATTATGATGTTTTCTGTGAATTTGTTTATGATCTTAGGTGTGTTCTTACTTGTATGTTTATATCATAACCCCAGGTTGTAGTAGTACTATGTTTTCAGCAGGATCTCATGTACATGTCCTGTGTTTTTGTTTTATCCTATGATGAGCTGCTGACCCAAGAGCTAATTTCTTTTGGCTGTGAACTATGTTATGTAGTTGTTTCTGCTCATTGTGTAGATTTCTTAGACCATTATGTGGAGGATTTATTTGTCTTGATGATTCATTATGGGATCACTTATAGCCTACCTTATTCAACCTCTTTTGACAGATATCTGGTGTCTGTACAAAGATGCCAGATTCAGGTGATAAATCTGAGAAACCCCGCATAATTACTGTTGGTCACACGAGGGAAGACAGTGAGTATGTGAGGCTTGTTATTTCTGATGAACCAAGGACTGGTGAAGATCATAATTTGCAGTCTCAAGTTTTAAGCAAAAGGCCTTCTATATGGTGGATAAAGGCCATAATATGGTGTTTTGTTGCAATAGTTATTTTCCTTGTTTTTGTGAAATGGGGTGTTCCATTTACCTTTGAGAAGGTATATGATTTCTTTCAATATTTTGAGTTGGACACTTGTAAAAGTATTGAGCTTTTTGAATTTGATTGTTTTAGGTTCTTCTTCCAATCCTGCAATGGGAAGCCACTGCCTTTGGTCGTTCAACACTCGCAATAATACTCGTAGCTTCTTTGGCTCTGTTCCCTGTCTTTCTAATTCCTTCTGGTCCTTCAATGTGGTTGGCTGGGATGATATTTGGATATGGGCTTGGTTTTGTTATTATCATGGTTGGAACAACTATCGGAATGATACTGCCATACTTGATCGGTTTACTTTTCCGCGATAGAATTCATGTATGGTGCCAATTCTTTATCGTCATAGATCAGTCATTTGACCTTTCAATTATTTTTTACCATTTTCTTGTGACTTGATTTTCCCCACTACATTTGCAGCAATGGTTAAAGAGATGGCCTGACTTAGCTGCTATGATCCGATTGGCCGGAGAAGGAAGTTGGATTCACCAGTTTAAATTTGTTACTCTGTTCAGGGTTTCACCATTTCCATATACTATCTTTAACTATGCAGTTGTGGTGACAAGTATGCAGTTTTGGCCATACTTAGGTGGATCAATTGCAGGAATGATTCCTGAAGCCTTCCTTTACATTTACAGGTCAGTTTATACCTCTTCCTAAATGCTTTCTTCATCTGTCCAGTAAATTTCACCACCTCTGCTTTTCCTTTGTGCCTCAAAATCATGGCTTTTGCTTAATGCAGTTTTTGTTCTTTACTATGTTCTTCTGCAGTGGTAGGCTAATAAGGACATTTGCTGATGTCAAATATGGTAACCATAAGTTGACACCAGTGGAGATAATCTACAATGTAATTTCCTTCCTGCTCGCAATCATCACCATTCTTGCTTTTACCCTCTATGCAAAGAGGACTCTGAACCAACTTAAAAGTGCAGAGACAAAGGATTCTGAAGAAGAAAGCTCTTCTGACTCCTCCGGGCATGGAAATTTGGAGCTGGAGAAACTTCCATTAGAAAGGCCTAAGCATCTTACCACGTAATAGTAGTATCTTAGTCATATATAGCTTAGATTCTGTAAATAATCTGAATGCAGAAAGGGATATTTTCACGATCCCTTTACGTTTATGACAAGAATTCGAGATAAAAGGAAGAAAAGAATATATATATATATTACTGATAAGAGGAAAAAAGATTAATCCTGTTCATGAAATCTTATCCACCATTGACAACCTTGCAAGAACTGCAATTAAGAAATGGGTATTTGAGGCCTGTTTGGATGAGTAAGTTCCATGAGAACTGATGCAGTTGGTTCCTCTGCAACACAAATGCTCTCCATTGATTCTTTAGACATGGAATGCAATGATGACTCTCTCCCTGGTTTTGCCCAATCCAAGATATACTGTTGTATATGTTCATCAAACATGTCTTGTTTAAACCTGCTACCCATCTGCATTCAAGAAACAGAACAACCTTAAAAGACAACCTAAGATAGATTGTCATAAGTGATGTTTTAAGTTGATAATGAGTATCTGTGCATCAGTAAAGGTTACCTGTGTGACAAGAGCATACAATGGAAATGTACTGTAACTGCAAAGAACTTGAACAATTACCCTGCAAAAGCAATGAAGTGAAAAGGTTCATGTGATCAAATGCTAAGAAAAGCAAAGAGAATGTAATAATTCTTTCTTTTTTATCCTTACCCAACAATTATTCTTGGGATAATGAAAGCCAATCTTTCCATAATACAAGATCTGAATCCATACGTAGACTGCAGAATGAGTAGACCATAAATTAGGGTTTTAGCTGAAATTTCAAGAAATCATTTTTTTTCCCTTTTTTATCACTGAAAATGTGTTTACTTACCCAAACCCAGAAAAGGAAAGCTATCTCAAATGAATTTTGGAACAAGATGAAATGAATCAAGTAAAGAACAAGAGTTGGATTATGAAACCAAAACAGTTCATCAGAAGGCTTCACTGGTTGTGCAACACCTTGTCCTGACACACTTTCTGCAACATTTTTAGCTAACTTTGTGATTATGTATTCCAACTTAGCACCCACCAGAAGCAGTAGCTGCCAAAAAGAAAAACTTTGTTTAAGAGTTTTACCATTAATGGATCAAAACCAAGTTTGGATGAACAGAACAGTTGGTGTTTGATTCACTTACAACTAAAGGAAGAAATGATAGCCAAAAATATGTATGCCATCCTGTAAATTATGTTCATACATGACAACAAAAAAAAAAAAAAAAACACTATCGTGAAAATTCATTAATAACAAAAAAAATTATGGGAAGAATTTTCATTTTGGAATGAAGATGAAGAATGGTTGAAAGACCTGCTATGTTCATCAACAAAAAGATGACGACAAAGAGCCACAAGAACCAGCTGTTTCAATAAAGAAAAAGGAGAATTTAGCTTGAAAATCATGATTTTTATTTGTAGGATTAACAATAAGTAGAGAATTAGAGAGCTAAAATAAGTAACTTTACTTTATACCCACGATTTTCTTGAAATCACGCTCCAAAGTCTTCAACATATACTTGTGAAAATCAAAATCAGGCTTTGATGGACAATGAGCCTGCATAAATACATACATATATACATACATATGCATATATATATATATATATATTAAATACAGCTAAGTTTTTTGTAAACTTTTTGTCTAATTTAATGAATAATCCAATGGTAAAATAATACTTACACGGATAAACCCTGATCTTAATGCAATGTAATCAGACTTAGTAACTGAACCATAAAATTGCTTGAAGAAAGCCACCTTGAAAAAAAAAAAAAAAAGAAAGGAAAAGGAAAAAAGAAAAGGGATAGGAAATAAGTGGAATTAGAGTCATTTATATATATATATGTAAAATATGATCAAGAATATTTACTCACAATTACACTGACGATGGTAAATTTTCTCCAATATCTGCCTGCTCTCTGGGTGAACATTAGATAATGAAGATGTATAGCATGATCTGTTTCATACACATAAAAGGATATTATTCTAAGTTTAAAATAATCTTCTCTTCCAAGAATATATGTGTATATATATATATTACTATTTACTATACCCCTTTCATGTGGCCTTAATCTCTCTTTTCTGATGGAATTTTCCCAGTGTTTCCATTGCCTTATCTACACATGAATTGAACAGTGAGGAGATGAAACTATGAAAAGGAAAAATTTGCATGGATTGGGAAAACTAACCTTAGCTCCACCAAGAAGCATGGTTGAAACACAGAAGACAACATGAACTACAGCTAAAACAAATATGAAAATATGGAGATGGTGCAATGCTTCTAAGGATAGTAATGGAACTTTGCCCTTATTAGCACAGTTTCTTGGTCCCTTATCTTCTTCAGCAAATAGTCTCCTTCTTCCATTCCATTCCCATGGAATCATGATTTCAGAGGGTTGATTAGTAATTTCTTGCTGCTTGCATGGAAGCATGATGAATGCAGCATCTTCAGGTATACATATGTGGCTTACTACATTTTGAGCCACAGTCAATAAAAGTGATATGAATCCCAGCAGCATCAATTCTGCATGCAATATTCATACCTTGTTAATCATCTCTTTTTCGCGTCTAATATATGATAATATTTCATAATCATGAGTAAAACTGCTATCACCGAGCAATCACATTCCTTAAAGTAGTAAGTACTAACCTTCTTTAAGTTTTTCCAAGGCATCATATAGTGAGTCTTGATTCTTCCTCTTGAAGAACTGAATCAAAAAAACATGTTATTATTAGTCTCTTTCTACAAATTTATTGATATCTATATGTATATATAATATATGTGTGTGTTTATTATTGATGAGAAGGCTGGATACCTTTCCTAGCTTGTGAAGGCTGCGTTCAACCACCAAAGAAATAAGAACTATGATGAAACTGACTACAGCCACCACCCACGTCGGTGTGAATTCAAAAGAACGAGACTCTCCGGTACTGCTGCCGCCGGCACCGCCTCCTGCCATTGCCACTACTCCACGTGATGCTGGTGTGAAATTATATAAAAAGAAAGGAGCAATGTTGATAGATGGTGTGGAGGCAGTAGGATAAGATGAATAGAGAAGCCAAGGCAAAGAATATTTTGTAACAAAGGGAAAGTATACAAAAGCAGTATAGCCAAGTAAGGAACAAAAATTGAGGTACATTTATTCGATATTTGACAACGCAGGAAAAGGAATAAGAAAGTAGAAACCCAACTTTCTTTTCTTTTCTTTTCTTTTGTAACAGGGTGATGATCGGAATAACTGGATACTATGTGCACTGTTTTCAAGGTATAAATCTGCACCTCCAAATTACCACCAGCAAGAGAGAGAGAGAGAGAAAGAGAGAGAGAGAGATGGGTACATAACAAATATCCAAAACAAAGGAAGATCATTGATTACAAATGGAGAAGAAAAATGTCTAATAGCATAAACTGGAACAACACTTCAATGCATTGCTCATTCAAGGGTTGAAGGATAGGAAGAAATTGAAATTAATTAACAGAATTGCAAAATTTACATAGGGTGGACACTATTGCCTATCTATTGACTAATTAACTTAACGGCTACTAAGATAATTCCTTACATTTACAACAATAAGCATAGATTTCTGCAAAAATACATCTAAACAAAAATCTTGCTGTTTTGAACCTTTTGGCTGTGCATGGCATGGGAGAGAGAGACAGAAATAGGAGAGGTGGTGGTGCCTTTCCTCACAGTTTTTTTTTTTTTTTTAAATTCGGTAAAACAATTTGTATAATCAGTCAGCAGGGACTATGTTGCCAAGATATGAGACGATGCTGGTGTGCCTCCAGAAAAATGCAGGACAAGTTACTGCCCATTCTCCACATAAAACATCCCTAACCATGCTCTGGCATAAACCAAGTCAAGATTTCACCCACTATCATCCAATTACATACATCATCTCAAACTCTACATAGTGGATGCAACAGCAATGGAACTCCAGTAGTACCAACCTTAGGGTTCTACTGTTTGTCGGGTTTTTGGAGGAGAAACATATGAAGGTTCAACGGAATCAAGTGGAGTTTGCGCAAGTGCATTCCACCTATCAAACACTATTCGCCCACCACGTCCCATCCGCCCACGGAAGCTGGATCCACGTCTAGATTCTGCTTCTTGAGTTGAAGAATCAGATGGTGGTACAATTCCAGCAGCAGCCAGCTTCTCAGGATCTAGGGGCTTCGTGAACAGCAATGCAGGCTCATCCGGATCCTGCATAAACCCCAGAAGGAAATTGCACCAAATATTTAGCACATTAGTCCAAGAAGTTCTACTGCAATTCTAAACAAAAACCACCAACTCCCACACACACTGATATAGTCTTCCTTTTTTGGTTATCTGGATCTGCAAAAACTCAAGATAAACTAGAAAAGAATAGAAAATCATGAAAGGAGAAAAGAAAATCATAGAAGGAATCAAGGAGTGGACTATACAAATGCCTGTAGTTTACACTTAAAACCAACAACTGAAGGGCTGAGAACAATTTAACAGCAGCAGTAGCTTTGTTATTCTTTAAAATTGAAAATAGAAGACAATTACAGGAGTAGAGAAAATGCTAAGTACCAATTTATGAAGCCATCCATTTTGTCGTCTGGCATCCCGTCTCACGTTTCCAGTAGAAGCCAGGACCAACTTTGAATCAGCATAAGGCATATTCTGTACCGGAACTTGCCTTATTTGTGGACAGCTATTAGCAACATCATCAGAATCAACAAACTCATCTTCACTTGAGACAACCTTGCTAGGGAATGATGGCAGTCCAGGCAAAGCCAAGCTGTCTTCAAGGAGTTCAGCTTCATTCTAAATACCGAAGATTCAATCAGTGGGAGCATATGGTTATTGAATTTGGAAGGCATAACTTGACTTGAAAATTCAACTTGATTGAAAGAGCACATGGAATCAAGTTTTATACTGAATATTACCACGGACTTAATTATTCAAGAACAGTTACATTAGATCCAAAGCAGCTCCATCCATTAAGTCAAACCACAAAAAGCCAACCAAACATATATATTGAATAAAGACTAATCACCCATTTAGTCAGAAATGTTAATTAACATATGCCTGTGATTGGTTTTGAATGCCATAAATGAATAGATTATCCCTACACCTTAGACCATCAATTTCTGTCGAAGAATGATTCTTCATTTATTTGGTTGTTGCCTTATAAGCCAATGTCAGATAGATTGGATGTGCTAAAAGTCGATATACAATTAGTTTTGACATGAAAGAACAAAGGTAATGAAACATAATATCTGATTTCCATCAGAGATGTGGCATACTTCAACATATACTAAGAATTTTCAGAGTCCCTATACAACAAAGCAAACTTACTAATCAGTGCATCAAAAGGGTTCACAAAAAAAAAAGTTTTAAAAAAAGAAAAGAATATGTCAACACAAAGATTGCATGAAGTCTCCTAATATAAAGATCAGGCTTTCAAATAATATTCAAGCCATTGTCTTGAGTTTAATTGCCATCAATGATTTTTGAAGTAGTACGAAACCATGTGATAACATATAACCAAATAAACCACACCAGGAACTCGTCCGTTTAACCATAGGAAGGCTGAGCCCATACCTTATACTTCAATTGAATCCTTTGAAGCATAATCTCACTCTCCATGACATCTCTTTTCTTCTCTTCTCTCTATACAGAATCAAATCAAAGGAATTAGCATTACTTGCTTCATAAACTGTAGATAAATAAATGCATGTTGGGGTGGGGGATTGGCTAGACATAGTTTCTGATAGCCATACTTTCAAGACAAGTATCATTGAAATTCTTGAAAACATACCAAGAACAAAGTCTGCAAGATGGTCTTTGCCTGTTCAAGGTTGCGCCTTACCTAGAAGTGAATAGAAAATGTATCAGCTGATATAGTCCTTGGACCATAAAGGGAAATATCCTGTATAACTGCTCATTTTCACCAAATACAGATTTAAAAAATACAGTTCCTGCAACATGCTTCAAGTTTGAAATGGTTCCTAGATCTCAAAACAGTAAAGTTATAAATTGGTAAATCAACAAAGAAGAAAGAAACTAAAAGCATAAGGGTGAGCCATGGTGTAATGAAAAAGCTGTTAGCTGTGAGCTGGAGTGTAACACTATACCCTGCATCTCTCTTGCATTGCATAAAGCTACATAGATACAATCCTGGCAGATTCCAGCAAGAAATATCTCAGGCAGGCATCAAGAAATTAGTTACTATGAAGTTGTTAGGATGCCATATTCTACAAGAATATATAACACCAACAAACCTGTTTAATATTCAATAATTCATATATATTTCCTAGATCAATCATAACAATATGCTAATAAGAATACCAGTTTTCAGGAAGCACAATTTGAACCACCCTTTTTTTTTCCTGATGGTTAGCTTATTATGTTTCCGTAGGATCATGAGGTTGTGTATAGTAAATTGAACTCCGGTTTGCTCTCTAGGCAAAATTTCTCCAATTGGATCTAGGTGGATTGCCAGAATATCAATAACACAGCAAGCAACATTTATGAAACATGACACAGACAGAACAAAGATGCTAACTGTGAAAGAATAAGGGCAGTGATCCTTGAGATATTACCAAGCCCGTCATGCAAAGCCAAGGATATATTCAGAAGTTAGAGCAGAAAAGCCACTAACCTGACGAAGCTTTTCAAAAGACTGGACATTGTTTTCTCTTCTTTGCATCTAAATATATTGAAAACAGGAAGAGAGGAAAGAAAAAAAAACACCAATTAAGATATATCCCACGTCTTAATAATCAATTGAGTGTAAAGCATATGATATTCTTTAAATCTATTAAGAACTTCAAGAGTTTGATAAACTGATAGTTACTTAAAAACCAAGAAAACAACTTACCCTCCTTGTGTGAAGTCTATGAGTTTTCTCCCTTGGCCTAAATACATTATAGGGGTTGGTATCGTTAACAGGCGGAGGAGGCTGAAATATAAATAGCAGGAAACAAACATTAGTAAATATGAGTACCAGCTTAAGCAATACTAAATAGATATTAGATTGTCCTTATTCAGGGGAAGAGTACACAACATGTTTACCTGTAAACGTCGCAGAACAGGCTTTTGCCACCGCTCCCTCTGCAAAAAATGCAAGAAAAAAAATGATGGGAAATAAGATTGTATCTGTAAAAATATAAGACTTTATGACATCAAGTCATTAAAAAGCACACGAGAAACCTTTATATCCCTCATCCTTTTCTTCTTTATTCTATATATATATATATATATATTTTGGGACAACTGTCCATAATGATGAAAAGCCTTTTATAAGCATGTTTGAGGGGCATGCTGCAATCTACAAAGATCTGTACTAAGTCAGCAAAGTGATCAAGATTATATAATACCTTGTCCTTCCAGTAACTGTAAATAGACTGAAAAACTCCATATTTAATCGAAAGAGATTGCAATGCCTGATGTCAAACACGCAAAGAAGACAGTTAGAAATTCAAAATCATAGTTTGGACAAAAAATTCAGGAGACAAAGAGACACATCAAATTAAGGCAAAAAACAGAAAAAGGATAAAAGAAGTACATCCATCTTTCAAATAAGTATCTTAATCACTCAATAAAGATAAAATGTCTAAAGTAATCAAATTACTGAAGCAAGAAAATGAAAAATGTCTCAAAGATTAGATACTACATAATAGCCATTGCTAGATCCATAATAGGCAGTTGCATCATGCGAAGTATCGCTTCCGCACTCCAAGTTTATTGACAGTACTGTGCGAGTCTATCTATCACAAGCTTAGGTTTGTTACATGGTTCTTAAATAAATAATACCCTCATCTGACCATCTAGAAGTCCTTTCATTTGTATGATTTTTCAGCAACCCAACTGGAACTCATCATTAAGTTTATATTTTAACAAATAGCAAACCAACATAACTAAAATGTCAGTAGGAAACATTCATTTCCTACAAGGAAGACCCCCAATAAAAGCAAAAGGTCAACCCATGACTGGTAGACGATTTATTTTTTATTTGACATTTTAAGTTAAAAGACTTTGCAAGTACATTCTCTAACTACATATTATGGAACTCCACACCAACATTGTCCTAGACTGGCCTGTAGTATTAAATCAGCTAGTACTACCAGAAAGGAAAGCATCTTATAGACCCTTGAATTGTTTCTTTACACTAAGAGGATAGATGGCAGTGGATGGGCAAATAGCAGTTTGAAATTCTCAGTCAGCTCCTTCAATGCATTGCTCTGAGGAAAGATTTATTTAGCTGGATATGTCTAGAGTGGTGAAAATACAGAACACCTTAAGATTATTAGCTGTAAAGTAACATGTTAGTGTCACTGCTTCACGCTTAACATATTTGAACTTGTAAGGCGTAATTACTTATACCATTAAAGCTTTGGTGGCTAGGTGAGGTGATTAAGGAGGGAAAGATAACAAGATCATAGAAGGTATCTGGTATAGTTGTTTGGTGGGTGCTTGGGAAGGAAAGGAATAAAAGAGCTTTCAGAGATGTTGGATTTCATCAGGGTGATTAGTAGCTCCATGTTCTTTCACATGTCCTTCTGAGGTAACATTCCACCCTCGTAAGAATAAAGCAGTGAATGGTTTTCCTGCTGTCTCTATGTGCACATTCATGTACCGAATCTACTCTTCTTTCACCACAGTCAACATTCGTAATAATACAGGGTCCTCTCTTGTAAGTTTAATTTTCCAACAATAGAAAACAGGACAAACTAGGAAACAAAAACAATAATCAGAAGACCAACAAACAGTAACAAGTGTCAAGTTCTAATATCTGATAAGCAGAATTTTACTAATACTACCACCATAGAACAAAGTACCTGAAGAATTTAGTAATCAAAATCTTCATTTAATCTCATGGGGTAGGAAGTTTGCACCCAAAACTACCCAGCCTAAGCCTCCAAAATACTCTGCTAAAATGATCTTCTCAAAGCAAGACTTATGTTTCACCCAGCCATATGCAGACGGTGATTGAGGGAAAAAGTTACCACTAAACAATTTTTTATCTATTACTGAATGCATAACATGAACCATCACATTGACAAGATATCAGAAGTAGCCAGACCAGAATGGCTCAACAAAAAGGGTGGAGGTTAGAAGTACAAAAGTGGAGTTTCACCTCAACAGCCGCATCAAAAGTCAGAAGCACAGGGATGGCTGGGCCCAGTGTAGGAGTAATAATTCCTGCTCGTTCACGAGCTTTATGATCCAAAACCTCCAATTTAAAAAGAATCGTCTCAAGCCTGAAATAAACAAGCAACATACACAATAATTGAACACTGAATTTTTGGAGTCTTCACACTAGATAAGAGATAGCAGCTATTTAAGAACTGTTGAATACTACATCGTTGACAATCGATCATGATCACACAATAAGTGTACTGTGTCAAAAATAAAGAACCAGTATTAACTTTGTAATTTTCATTCAATGAAACACAGTTGAAACAGATTCAACAAGAAGAGGCAAGGAAATAAAAGACAAAGTAGCATTAGCAAATTATTACTTTTCTGCTTCTAGTTCTTTTCCTGCTCTATGGAACTCATGAAGCCAATCTTCATCCTCATTGTCAAGATCATACTCGACAAAGTCTCCAATTTCAGCCCGAGCTGGAGATTAGAAAACCAAATACTTATGAACAATAATTACATAACTTCAAGGAAGAAACAGTTTTTATAGATCACAAACCTCCTCTAGCACGCAGATAAGATGTTGGCTGAGCAAATGTCTGAGAATAGTCTCTTTCATATGTATCCACAACCACGAATTGTGGTGTAGGTATTTCAGAAGCCACTTTCTTGGTAGTAATTTGTGGTACCTAACAAACAAAGATATATAAGCGAATGAAGTCACAACTAAACACACAAAACAAATAAACATTATAGGTTAACTAACTATATCCACTTCATACAAACAACTATTAAGATTTACAATGTCATACAGGCTTTTGATTCTTTGGGAATAATTCCTCTTTGGCAACATGAATGATATCATTGCGGTGTCCAATACAATACAACAAAAGGAAAACCTTATAGAACATCTAGTGAACATTCAATAGTAGCATATGAGCAACTAACATAAATCAAAGTATAAATATTTCTCAAAGTGCATGCATCATTCTCCAATATAGAAATATTAGCACACACTATTTTGGTGAGTACATTAATTGTATGCCAAATCAAGACCCAGAAGCGTATCTTAAACTATGTTTCCTCTCTAATTTCAATAGTGTAGCAGAGATGAAAGACCTTCTATGTTAGATTGAGGGCCGACATCAATATATTCAGGAAATTTAAACTCCAGAAGATTCTCAAATGTGCAAGTTTGATAAAGAGAATAAGTAACAAATAAGGTTGCACATTGTACCAACATGAGAAAGGTTTTCAGGTAGTGGCTGCAATGCCAGCATTGGAAACTACAACAATGCATATGGACCAAGTCAAATACAGAAAAGTCACAGTTAACAAAGTCATGGGAGAAATTATAAAAACCCAAATTGAAATGCTATAGGACCTTATTCGCTCTTACACCCATGAATTTTGCTGGTTTTCAGAATACGAGGGTTATGTAAAGAGCCTCAAAGTGTTCCTGTCATTCTAGTTAGCTAGCAAACCTACTTACGGCAAACGAAGCCATATTCATATCTATTCAAGAAAAAAGAATTCGATCGCAAATCCGATGACAATGAATCAATTAGAATGAGCCTCCGAAAGTTATCATTTCAAATCAAAGGAAGGAGATAAATTTATCCAGAAATATTCAAAGACGAGATCAAAGGTGACACAGACAATGATAAACAAACACATCCATTATAGACTACAAAGTCAAACCCTAATTATTATCTGCCTTATGACGTATACACGCAAAGTAATGACAGCAACAGACTTAGTTAATGCGTCATTCAGTGGCACACGCATCTTCATCTACGATAATATCTTGTATTTACAATAGACTACCCTTTCCCATCCTCTTTTTCCTTTCACAGCCACCTAGAGTTAAAGATAATTATAGTCAATGAAAATAGCCCAAGGCGAAGGATAAATATAAAAATCTAAAAAAAAAGTCCAAGGAAAAAATAGCCCAATCTATTTCTCAAAAAGAAAAGTACAAAATAACCACAATGTAACGGCAATTAACATGGACAGAGTTCCACGTAATCCGAGGGAAGAAATAGAAGAGGAACTTAAAGGATATAACTGCACAAAATATATTTCTCAAAATCAACCAGTAATGTAGTAATGAAATAGGAACATTGAATAGTGGACAAATTCAAATTCACACACACCCAAAAAATAAAAGTCCATATACAATTGTGCAGAGTGGTTATCAAAAGAGAGGCAAAATCAATAGCATAATCTATTTCTCGCAAAGTAACGTACAAAATAAGTGCAAAGTAACGGCAATTTTACGTGGACAGTGTTCCGCATAATCCGGGAAAAAAAGAACAAGAATTAAAGGATATAAATGCATAAAATATATATATCTCAAAATCAACCTGTGATCTAGTAATGAAAAATTAATGTTGACAAGTGATCAAATTCAAATTCAAATTCACACTAACACCCCCAAAATATAAAACTCCAGCACAAAGTGGTTATCTATAGAGGAAAGGGGAGAGAAGGCTACTGGATCCTAGTATTGAGCAATAAAGCAGGCAAAACACAACCATTGTTAAAAAACTATACTGTAAAGAATAAATCCCGAGAAAGTAAAATAAGAAAACCCTAATATATCCCCCAATTTGAAACCCCAGGAAATTCTGATACACCCCAACAGCCTATCACATCCTTGCCTCAATTGATAAATCTAACAAGGTCAGGTAGCAGTCATCATTGCATAATTCTTCTTCCATTCAAGCAACAAGTTGAAGTGAATTCTACTTTCTCCAATGGTAAATTCAAGGTTAAACTCCTTTACTTTCCCTTTTCTTATTTTTATTTACTTCTTCTTTTTTCTCTTTTCTTTTCTTTTTTTTTTTAATTTTTTTTTATTAATTTTTTTTCTTTTTTCCTTTTTGGTTGTATGAGGAGTTACATTGATGATAATTGATTAACTCATTTAATACATGCAGTGTATATCTTGACTACATTGTGCCAACCAACCAATATACTCTGTCTTTTAGCAGATTGTTTGCAAAACTACCAATTATAATATAATGCCAAAGTAAATAAAGCAAATGCATTAATAAAAAGTATCCAAGAAGATTACTTTCTGACACTAAGAGAGAGGAAATGCACCTCATTGTCCGCCTCGGCAGCAAGACGTAGTATCTGAGAATTACGGGTATTTGTGGGGGTCTCATCATCCTCAAAATCCTTTACAGTTTTAACAATGGGAAGCTTCTTGTGAATGTCAAGAGGGCGCGGCCTAATTGACAATCTACTCATATCAACTCAGCTTAGCAATCATGTCCAAATCAAACCAAAAGCACAATTAACACCGTCTACCACCGCCACTCCTCCCTCCACAAGAACAAGAAAGGGGAAAAAAAAAAAAGAAAGAAAAGAAAACCAAAAACAAAACAAAACAGAAAGAATTAAAAAATTAACACTCTCCAACAAGCTAGTTAGTAACAAGATTGGCAAACGATCAATTCCAAGCACAACAACAAGCTAGCTAGCAACATAACCCATACATTTCGAATACAGAAAAACTATATTTTCGAAACCCTAAGTTTCTTCTGCCTGGCGCCCTAGCTGAACTTAAAACCCTAACACGTCACTGATTCTCATATATATCTAACACTGTAAATATGACCACGTAAGCTCCCACATGCATGAACCTGAATAACTAGTACCCTGTAAATATAAATACATACGGACACACTTCCGCACCAAAAATCAACCTGAAATGACAGGAAATGGATATGGATTAAAGGTCAATTTATGTGAGAAATAAGCAATTGATATCTGGAATGATTTTCCTCTTCGTTTCGGGCAATTCTAGGGCTTTCCTTTGAGTGTTAGGGCTAGAAGTCACAAACAGATGAAATTTTGGGGGTGGGCGGGACATTGCTGACAGAGCAGATCCAGACCGACCCGATAACCCGATTCCTTATCAGTAAATCTGGGCGCGAGTTTTGATTGTTTAACGCCGAAAGGAAAAAAAACGGGTCGGCTTGGTAAGAGGCCCAAAATTTTAGCACTGATCTGATAGCAAATATTTGGGCCAATGGCCCGCCCAATCTTGCATATGATTCCTCGGGCCGGACTGAATTTGACTCTTCTTTACAACTGTAACGGAAAGTTGACGGAATACTCACCAATTGACGGAAACAGAATTCACAGCTTTAGTGATTGTCCGGTACCGGCAGAAATTAAATTATCCCAGATTTATTGGAATACTTCCTATAACTTAAAAACTTATTACACTGTAATATATAATATATATATAATATATATATATTATATATATATATATCAAAGAAAAACTTATTATAGGAAAAAAAAATTTACTTGGTAATTTATTGAACTTTTTAAAATTAAAATTTTTACAAAATTAACTCTTTCCTCAGTAATAAGCAAAAGTAGCCATTTTTGCACCTTCATCTTCCTCGCTTCTTCAGAATTCAGCAAGCCACCTGTAGGCATCGTCGATTGGGATGCTCTCAGATTACCACCAGTTGAATCTGAGACCTGAACCGCTTATCATCACAGCTTCTTGGATCCTAAGAAGCTGACTTTCTACAGAGATTTTATCTTTTCAGATCCGTGGATATTGAATTACTTCGCATTTGGTGAAATTATTTGCGAGAGAAGGAGACGAAAATGCTGCGATTAAAGGCTTTTCGTCCTACAAATGATAAGATCGTGAAGATTCAAATGCACCCAACGCATCCGTGGTTGGTTACCTCTGATGCGTCAGATCACGTTTCTGTTTGGAATTGGGAACACCGGCAGGTTTTGATTTTTTGTTTCTTTAATGAAATTATTATCTGGGTTTTACTTATTGTTATGGGTTTTTGTTGGTTTTTTCTTGAATTTGTTTGATATATATATATATATATATATATATATATATATATATATATTGTTTTTAGTAATGGGTTGATATATGTTTGTGTCTAGGTGATTTATGAGCTGAAAGGTGGTGGTGTTGATGAGAGGCGTGTGGTTGGTGCCAAGTTGGAGAAGCTCGCCGAGGGTGAATCAGGTACAGCAATTCACTGCCCTTGAATTCTGATGATTGCATTTATGTTCGTGTTATTCTTTTAGATGAACCCTAATAGTAGGTTCCGTAAGATGAACCAATTTGTTTAACTGTCAGTTATACGATAGACTAGATTCTCCTGTAATTCTCCTCTCGTGGAAATTAGTGGTTGATATGAATTGAGATAGTTATGTGTCTCATTTTAATTTTTTTTTTTTGTTTACCAGAGCCCAAAGGGAAGCCTACGGAAGCAATCAAAGGTGGGAGGTAATAAGATCAATGTCTTTATCTCAGTAACTTTACAACTATTTTTGTCATTTTGAAACGCTGAACCTTTTGTGCTTGGTTGAAGTGTCAAGCAAGTGAGCTTTTATGATGATGATGTGCGTTATTGGCAACTTTGGCGTAACCGCTCTGCTGCTGCTGAGTCTCCATCTGCTGCAAATTATGTTACTTCTGCTTTTAGTTCTCCTGCTCCTTCAACCAAAGGAAGACATTTTCTCGTTATCTGTTGTGAGAACAAAGCCATTTTTCTAGATTTGGTCACAATGCTTGGCCGTGATGTTCCAAAGCAAGATCTCGACAACAAATCACTTCTCTGGTAAGTTCTTGCTTCATGCATTTCTGAAACATTGTTCCTAGTGTCTGAATGGGGAAATTCTTTGGAGCAGCTTAGCTCTTTATAATTCATTAAAAGGAGGGTACTATTAGGGTAACATGAACCAATAGTTTTATCAGTCAGAAGAAGGGGCACTAGCAGTTATGGATCATAATGTTTCTTTTCACATGCATATGAGAGTTCCTCTCAGATTTTCGGTGACTTTTCTGTCCTTGAGTTATTTGAGATTGACCATCAGTTGGCTTAAAATGAAAGATTACTTTATCATCTTAAGTCTCTTTTAAGGAAGCCTTGCTACCTTAGAAGTAGCAGTTCTTTTTTTAACCAACATGCAACTTGTCCCTTTCCCATCTTATGAGTACTGGAGTATGAAACTACCTTCTAAGTTCATGGAAATGAAGTTCCATCTTGAAAATATTTTTGAAGTGTGTATCCCAGCACAATGCTCTATTACCAGCTTGGTAGTATTGTCATTATTTTATTGTATACAGAAGAATAAAGGATTAGTCATTCATCTTTGAATCTGTGAAGGAAGTCTATAACCAAATGCTTCTATATTCTCTTTCTCTCTCCCTTTTGATCAAAGTACACTCAAATAAATAGAAATTTACCCAATTTTTCAATAAATTGCATCCCATAAGAAAAGAAAGGGAGTCATAGCTTTGCTATCTTTATCCCTTTTTCTCTGTCTGAATTGTTTAAATATTCTTATTACAGTATGGAGTTCCTTGCAAAGTCATCCGCTGGTGAGGGTCCTCTTGTGGCATTTGGTGGATCTGATGGTGTAATTAGAGTTCTCTCGATGATAACGTGGAAGGTTTTCTTGTTTTAGTGCCTAATTCTTTCAATAGTTGTGTGTGATTTTTTGACAAATGAAAATGTTATCCATTAGCATCACACGATTTTCTTTGCCTTTAATAGCTTGCTCGAAGATATACTGGTGGTCACAAGGGATCAATTGCTTGTTTGATGACTTTCATGGCTGCCTCTGGTGAGGTAGTCCCTTGTTACTTTATGTGTGTCATTACTTATGATTTGCATGCTAACCACATGGTTGGATGTATTGGAACATTGCTTTTGCTGTCATGTACATTTTCCCAATCTATAATTTTCATAGCATATGCTTCTTTCGTTGAAATTAATATCACTTAACGTTAATAATATTTCATTGTACAAGCAGTAGTGCTTTTCCACATCCTTTGAAGGATGGAAGCAACTTTTAGATTCAGTTGTTTTTTGTTTTGGATTGAACAATTTATTTCAATCTTCCTCGAGACAGCCTAGCTTTAAGATGAGTTTTCCAGGCATTTCTACTTGTAGAATATATTGTGCATATGTCTAATAAATTGCTGCAGAATTAGATTCTCCCAGTGTTTTGCTCTTCTTGGTCTTCTCTTTAGCTTTGGCATCTAGTATTCTTGAAAGTATTGTTTAGTTGGATAATAAGGTTTCTGGATAGGGCATGCAAAGTGATGGGGACGATATGTTGTAATCTTACCTTGAGCAATTTGTTTTCTAATATTTCATGCCTATAGTCTTTGTGAATGTTTTTCTGTTCTGATATTTGTATTTGGTTACAGGCACTCTTGGTTTCTGGTGGGAATGATGGTCTTCTTGTGCTATGGAGTGCAGACCATGGTCATGATTCTCGAGAACTTGTACCAAAGCTGAGCTTAAAGGTAGTCAATTTCTCATCTCTATTTGTATTGTTGCTCCTAGAAAACTATAGTAAAGTATCCCTTTAAAACTTAAGGAATATTCTTGTCATTTTTCTTTGATTGATTAGTGCTGTTACAGGTTGCAAATGCAAAAGTGTTTGTTTTAGATTTTGATGTTTGGTTTGGATTTAATAGAGGAATGTTTTTTGATGTTTGCTTTCTGAAGGCACATGAAGGTGGGGTCGTTGCTGTTGAGCTCTCTAGGGTGATCGGTGGTGCACCCCAGCTCATCACAATTGGAGCAGATAAAACTCTAGCCATTTGGGACACTATTTCATTTAAGGTTATGTATTGAACTTTTTTTTTTTCTCTATTCATTATTTTTTCCAGAAAAAATTAGATGGTAGCTTTGTCTCATTTTGTTAACTAGTTGATTCTCTACAGGAATTGCGACGAATAAAACCTGTTTCAAGATTGGCCTGCCACAGTGTTGCTTCTTGGTGTCATCCCCGAGCTCCCAATCTTGACATCTTGACATGTGTTAAAGATTCTCATATCTGGTATGCGTATTTTCTGTCATCCATGCCAAGACATCAATGAGGTCTACGAAAGTTTGTCTTTAGACTTGGACTACCATCCATGTGGTGCATATATTTGAATTTTTTCCTCAGTGAAATTTTGATGTTCTTTCAAAACTTCTGTCAGGGCTATTGAACATCCAACTTATTCAGCTCTCACAAGGCCATTGTGTGAACTTTCATCATTGGTACCTCCACAACTACTTGCAGCTCATAAAAAGCTAAGGGTAAAGATAAGTTTCCCATTTCAATGATTCTCTTTTATCTTTTATATGTTCTGGACTGGGATACATCATGGGGGAATTTGGTGAATTATATTTCCATCTAGTCATTTAGAGAACTGTGCTTTCACATTGGAAGGTCATACTATGGATTTATCAAGTTTACAGGAAATTGGTGGTTACGATGTTGGCAAATAGGTGTGGTAGTGGCAGACAGTTTTTCTTTTGCATTGACTGTGCATCATGATAGGATCTACACAAATTTTACTACTGAAATAGGAACTGTCCTTTATTGATGTATCATTGTGAACTTCATTTAAGTTGAGACATGCCATCTTGTGAAGCAACTTATGGAGAAGGTTATACAAATTTTTCTTGCAAGGCTAGTTCTATGAAGTCATGAATAATAGAGGAAGTACTAAACAATTTATTTCAGCTAGCCTAGCTACATGATGATTCTTAAACTTTAGAATGTTCTCTTTCCGCCTTCTCTAAAGGTCTAGCAACATTGACATCTGTGAAAAAAGTGGTCAGCTATTAGCTATTTGTTATTTGCTTGTTACATCAGAATTAGTAGTAAAAGCCTCATAGGATCAAAATGTTTTTGTTCGAGCTGGTAAAAGTTTTCTACAGCCATCCTGACCCTATCTTCTTTGCTCTCTGAAATTGCCTGTATAGGTGTATTCTATGGTTGCACATTCTCTGCAGCCTCACCTTGTTGCTACTGGTACCAATCTTGGTGTCATTATTTGTGAGTTTGATGCTAGATCTCTTCCACCTGTCGCTGCACTGCCAACACCACCAGGAAGCCGGGAACATTCTGCTGTGTATGTGGTTGAAAGAGAATTGAAGCTGGTGCAATTTCAGTTGTCTAACACATCAAATCCAGCACTTGGGAGCAATGGATCATTGAGTGACACAGGAAGAATCAGGGGAGATGCACCTGAACAACTTCTTGTGAAGCAAGCCAAGAAGCACATTAGTACTCCTGTTCCACATGACTCTTACTCTGTTCTTTCCGTGAGCAGTTCTGGGAAGTATGTATCTTTACTTTTTGTTTTATATAGGACATAGAAATGTATTTTACCAATTAATATATGAACATATATTGCTGGAATAATGGTCATGGAAGTTCTGGTTCTTTTATTCTATTTTCATTTCTACTCTGCTGTCTTTCTGATACTATATTCATTCAGTTCTGTTATTAAATGGTTACTCAATTTACACCATAATTGGCTGCAGGTATGTAGCTGTTGTCTGGCCTGACATTCCTTACTTCTCAGTCTACAAGGTCAGTGATTGGTCAATTGTTGATTCAGGAAGTGCTAGGCTTTTGGCTTGGGATACATGTCGAGACAGGTTTGCTCTGCTGGAATCTGCTTCACCTCCTAGAATGCCAACTATACCCAAAGGTTCATCAAGGAAAGCAAAGGAAGCTGCAGCAGCAGCAGCACAAGCAGCTGCTGCTGCTGCTTCAGCTGCTTCATTTGCCAGTGTTCAAGTTCGTATACTTCTGGATGATGGGACATCTAATATATTAATGAGATCAGTTGGTAGTCGTAGTGAACCAATTATTGGATTGCATGGGGGCTCTCTACTTGGTGTTGCATATCGAACATCACGAAGAATTAGTGCTGGTGCTGCTACTGCTATTTCAGCCATTCAGACTACACCCTTGTCAGGCTTTGGAAGTGGTCTTTCTTCTTTCAGCACCGATGATGGTTTTGCATCTCGAAGATCTTCAGCTGAAGCAGCACCATTGAACTTTCAGCTATACAGCTGGGAGACATTTCAGCCAGTGGGTGATCTTCTTCCTCAACCTGAATGGACAGCGTGGGACCAGACAGTTGAATATTGTGCATTTGCATATCATCATTATATTGTTATATCTTCTTTGCGCCCTCAGTATAGGTACTTGGGAGATGTTGCAATTCCTAATGCTACTGGGGCAGTTTGGCACCGTAGGCAGTTATTTGTTGCCACACCAACTACCATAGAGTGTGTTTTTGTTGATGCTGGTGTTGCGCCTATAGATATAGAAACAAAGCGAAGAAAAGAAGAGATGCGACTTCATGAGGCAAAGGCTAAAGCTGTTGCAGAACATGGGGAATTAGCTCTGATAACAGTTGATAGTCAGCAAAGTACCACACAAGAGAGGATAGCTTTGAGACCACCAATGCTCCAAGTTGTGCGATTAGCTTCTTTTCAGCATTCTCCCTCTGTCCCTCCATTTTTAAGTTTGCCTAAGCAATCTAGAGTTGAGACTGATGATTCCTCAATACAAAAAGAGATGGAAGAAAGGAAAGTAAATGAGGTTGCTGTTGGGGGTGGTGGAGTTGCAGTAGCTGTTACTCGATTTCCAGCAGAGCAAAAGCGACCAGTAGGTCCTCTTGTAGTTGTGGGTGTCAGAGATGGTGTTCTGTGGCTGATAGATAGATACATGTGTGCTCATGCAATTTCTCTTGGCCATCCGGGTATTCGTTGCAGATGTCTGGCAGCATATGGGGATGCAGTTAGTGCTGTAAAATGGGCAAGTAGGCTTGGCAGAGAACATCATGACGATTTGGCACAATTTATGCTTGGAATGGGTTATGCTACTGAAGCACTTCATTTGCCTGGAATATCCAAGAGGCTGGAATTTGATTTGGCCATGCAAAGCAATGACCTGAAAAGAGCTCTTCATTGTCTTCTGACAATGAGCAACAGCAGGGATCTAGGGCAAGAGACTCTGGGTTTGGATTTGAATGATCTCATGAATTTAACTTCTAAAAAGGAAAATATTGTGGATGCTGTTCAAGGAATAGTTAAATTTGCAAAGGAATTTTTGGATCTAGTTGATGCTGCAGATGCTACAGCACAAGCTGACATAGCTCGTGAGGCTCTTAAGAGGTTAGCTGCTGCTGGTTCAGTGAAGGGAGCTTTACAAGGTCATGAGCTGAGAGGTCTTGCTTTAAGGCTTGCAAATCATGGGGAGTTGACCCGACTCAGTGTATGTTTGATTATGCTTCCTTTTGCTTTTAGTTACACAATTTCATATTTGACTCTCAGAAGCTTAATAAATGAAAGAAAATAACCCCCCACCCCAAAGGTCTTCTTTTCTGACACACGGATGTACTATTGTTATACACATCTCTTTGATGATGCTTGCCATGAGCATGCTTAAGACTCTGATAGTGGGTTTTTCTTTAGTTACTAGTACTATTTATTTCCTGTGAAAGCTTCATAAGCAAAAATGTGAGATTTGTTATAGTCGCACACTTTGGCAGTGATGCATCATCATAGGTGTGG
This sequence comes from Asclepias syriaca, assembly GCA_027405835.1. Taxonomy (NCBI): domain Eukaryota; kingdom Viridiplantae; phylum Streptophyta; class Magnoliopsida; order Gentianales; family Apocynaceae; genus Asclepias; species Asclepias syriaca. Next base: position 996,313 of record CM049926.1, on the reverse strand, counting down.
ATGAAAATGCCTCCATGCATTAAGATACTCTTAAATCAAAGAGTATTTTCTGCAGTGTCTTGAGTATTTTAATAAACCTTTTTTTTTCTTGCAGAACTTGGTCAACAACTTGATCTCGGTTGGTGGTGGGCGAGAGGCAGCATTTGCAGCTGCAGTTTTGGGTGATAATGCACTAATGGAAAAGGCATGGAAAGACACTGGAATGCTTGCTGAAGCCGTTCTTCATGCTCATGTATACTGTTTCTAATTAATTTGCAGTTTTTCCTCATTGTGAAACCAGTAGCTTAGTTTGCTGACCAGCTTAACAACTATTTTTCAGGCACATGGAAGACCTACTTTAAGGAGTTTAGTTCAAGAATGGAACAAGGTATTGCAGAAGGAAATGGAACATGCTCCTTCCACAAAGACTGACGCAGCTGCTGCTTTTCTTGCTTCCCTCGAGGGACCCAAGCTCACAAGTCTTGCTGATGCTGCCAAGAAACCTCCAATTGAAATCCTCCCTCCAGGAATGGCATCTTTATATGGTCCCATTCCTGGCCAGGGTAAACCTCCAGCTTTACAAGGTTCAAAGCAACAGCAAATGGGCAAGCAGTTGCTTCTGGAAGGACCTAATGCCACTACTCAAAATGGACCAGCTCAAGCAGAATCATCAGTTGCGCCACCAGCACCTGTAGCCGATGCTCCACCACCTACATCAGTAGCTGGTACTCCACCCAACTCCGAAGTTGGAGCTGCAGATACATCCCAATCAAGTACCCCACCTAAACCAGAGACTGGTGCTGCTCTGACTTCAGAATCAGGTGTGGTACCATCAGAACCGGATGCTTCTGTTCCCCCTCCAGAATCAAATCCTCAGGCTGCAGCTGAATCAAATGAGAAAACTGAAGATAAGCAGAGCCCAGTTTCATCTACACCAGGTGCTGATCCCACCATACCCGTAGCAGAGGAAAATGCACCTTCATCACAATCTATGATCATCAGTTCATCATCATCCACGGTGACGGCACCCCAGCCACCAAATAATCAAGGTACGGTTGTTAAAGCAGAGCCTCTAATGATCGATTTCTCTTGAAAAGCAGGAGTTGACTGATCCCCATGGTCTGTAACTGCTGTCAAAAGAAAGCTTCACCATTTTTATAAGGGATTTGTTCAGGTGTAGGGTTTATATATATATATATATATATATATATATAGTCACTGAGAATTGAGCTTGTAAATGAGAACTTCTGGTTTAGATATTAGAGTGCCCTGCTTTCTTTTATTGTAATTCTTTTTCCAATTTTTTTGAGGGGGTTTTAAATCTGTACTAATAATTCTTTGTTCCAGTTTCTTCTTGTTTTTTCCCCTAATTTAGAGTCACTACTTTTGTACAACTCGGAGTGTTGAGGCTTGTGCCACTTGTATGGAAGGAATTTTTTTTTTATTTTTTTATTTCATTTCTATCGATCTCTGAAAAAAAAAATTAAATAAGTTGTAGGTGAACTCAATTATATTATTAGTATAAAATTAGTTATTATTATTTTTATTTTATTTTATTCATTAATCTTTTGTTTGATAAATAAATATAGACAAATTAAAAAAAATTAAATAGCAACATAAAAATATAATATAATTTTTTAATTTATTTGAAAAAAAAAATCTTCTATTTTAAAAAATGTCAATCGAAATAGGAGACAGACATGGAAACGTCACATAGTAAGAGTTCCAAAGTCTTAGGAAGTTTCGATTCAAATCTCAGAACCCGACGAAAAACGCCCACCAAACTTTTATTTAAACCCACGTTTTCGTCTTTCCCACTCTAACTCCTTCCCCAACTTTTAAAACCCACAAACCCTAGCTGTCTCTCCCTCCAAGTTCCTCTCCTCTTCTGTCTAATCGATGCCGACTGTTTCAGCGATTTCATTTGAGAATTTACTCGAACCGCGGGTTCGAGTTTCACCGAAGAAGCCTCCTTTCAATTTGAATGAGGTAGCTGAGCCTCCGGTGGCTGCTCCGAGGCACATATATATTTCTCCTGCTTTGTATACGACTCCAGAGACTGCTCCAATACCGGACCATTTGTTGGAGCCTCCTTCGCCGTCTCCTTATGTGGTCAACTTCAAGCGCCGTGGAGGTGGAGCTGGGAATAGGACTAATGGATTTGAGTTTGTGGATGATGGGGATAGGAAGGAGGAGAGTGGCGCGGATGCGGTCGAGGAGGTGATTGAGGAGGAATATTTTAGGGTCGATAATTTGCTTGCGGATGCGGTCGAGGAGGTGACGGAAGAGGAAAATTTTGGGGACAGTAATTTGCTCGAGGATGTGGATGAGGACGCGGGTGAGTTTATAGACTCTAAGTGTGAGTCCGCTAGCGTTGGAAGTATAAATGAGACAAGGCAATTCGATTGCAGGAGTTTTCTTTCGAGTCAGGGGGAATTTTTCGATGCTATCGAAGGTAAATGGAGTGAACTTTATTTAATATTTCTGTTGAAGCCATTATACTGCGATCAAACTATGGATATTAAGATTCAATTAGTGAAAAGAAATATTTTGCATGTCTTCCTTTTATGCCTGATTTAATAATTTCAAATAGCACTATTTTAAAAAAAAAACAAAAGAATAAGGCATTCAGTTTTTTAAGAGGTAATTAAGTGTACTGATTAGATTTATACTCAGAACTCTACCAATTAAATGCCTTTATTGTAATTCCTTAATGTACGAGATTTTTTTTCTTCCTATATTTGTTTCATAAATTTATAATTTGATCTTTGATTTGGTATTCGTAGAATGAGTGTGGTTTAAACCGATAAAGAAAAGGTCAATTGAGAGTTTTTTTTTTTTTTTTTCTTTAAAAGAAAAATCAACCTAAATATCTTTAGTGTATTAAACGATATGGCAGCAAAGAGTATTCTACAATTAGAACTTTTCAACTGTTGTTCTCAGATTTCTCCTCTGACAACTCTGCTCCAAGTACTCCTACAACGTATGGTCGAGGTGTTGAACCTGAGTTGCATGCTGCAAGACTCGGTCGCCTAGATGAGATGAAAAGGCTTAGGAAGGCAGAAGAAGCTCTTAGTTTAATGCAGAATCGTTGGCAGAGGTTGAGCAATCTTTTAGCTGAAGCTGGGCTGATGTTTCCTTCAGCTTCAGATGCTAGTTGGGTTATTCCATCCGAGGATTCAGTGGAGGAGCTTTGTCAACAAATTGTTGTTACTAGATATGTTGCAGAGGCTATGGGGGAAGTTTTGGGGCATGCTGAAGCAGAAACAACTTCTGAATTGATACTTGAATCCAAAGATCAGGAAATATCTCGATTGCGTAACCGCCTTAAATACTATGAAGCCATGACTCATGAAATGTCTCAAAGAAATCTTGAGACTGTTGGTATGTCCCACATCTTTCCTGTCAATAATTTAAAAATTTTATAGAAATTCTTCAATTATTTTATCATTATGTTTTTGGCTTGGGTGGGAAGGAGTAACTGGAATTTCTGTAACAGAAGTAGCAGTATTACCCTGGAAAACTGGTGGTGCTGTATGAGCTTTCGTGTTCTTAGGTTTTGAAATTGTCTCTTATTACAAATGACACAATATAAGCTCAAGTTAATGCCACATGCATGGATAACTCCCTTAAAGATCCTAGGATCCGAATCCTTTCCTGCATCATGAGTGTATTTACCCGCGGATGATGATTTTGCTTTTTCTTTTTGCCCTTGTTCTTTGCTTTCTAAAATGATTAACCTCTTTTATCTTGTCTGTTCTTTTTAATCCATGCATTATTTGAAAGTACATTTCCTCAGTCGCATTTGAAATAATTTTTGAATTTTCTCATTCCTTTTACGAGTTTATCTAGAAAGTTGAAGTGCAAACTTTTAATCTGACTGTTGTCCAGCCTACAATTAAACCTCCCAAGGTTGTTGTCTTCTTTGTGGACTGTGTAATCCTTACATAACAAACCCTTGATGACAAGCATAATGTTCTTTGGGGGAAGAACAGAGACTTGTGATTGATGATCACCTTATAGACCTGGTTGATTTATGAAACACGATGTCACAAACCATTAATTAATAGGATCAAGGATATTCAAGATACCTGATTAACAGTTTCTCATAATATTAAGAATTTAAGTAATAGAAACTTCCCCATAAGTCACTGTAACTGGCTGATCTTGTCACTACTGTTCTACCTCAGGTAAATTGACCAGCCACCCTAGAGATTATCGCTGGTTACAGGAAATGCGTTCTTGATTTATAATGTCTAGACTTGGCACTGCTTTCAGTTCTGGGTTTTTCTAGGTCATGCACATTCTAAGGGCACGAGGTAGGCCAAAAACCAGACATGTATATGGTTTTGGCACTGATTTGTAACTAATGAAGAGTATCTGCAAATTGTGAGTGGGGTTCATTTCTTGTAGATTATTTTTAACTTCTCGTATTTGACCAAATGTTGATCCACCATATTGCAGGGGTTGCGCGAGAGCAGCGGCAAAGAAAAAATACGCAGAAAAGGTGGATATGGGGTTGCATTGGGCTGTCTGTTACTGTTGGTTTATCTGTTCTTGGATACGCTTACCTACCTGCTATAAGCAAACACATTAGCTACTTTCACAAGTCTGATGGTTCTCCTGAAATCAGCTCCTCAGAAGCTGTATAGACATATATCCTGTAGAGATTTCAATCTAACTTTCATTTTTAGATTTGAGAACATTTGTGTTCTCTTGAGTTTGTTATGACACGAATAGGCTGAAAAAATACGAGTCACCCCTGCGGCTATCATATGCTATGCTACCTAATAAGAGTAGATTGTGAATTTGTTAGTGGCTTAGTCGAAATAATTTTCCAGGAAAATTTTGTCAAGATCTCGCGCAATGCATGAGAATACATGTTCTTAGTGGATGGGTTAGTAGTAAATAAAAAAAAAGGACTTTGTACAAATATCCAGTAAGTTGATTGATTTTTCCTATTTGACCATGCAGTCGCTGTTTGATCAATAAACATTTTGTTCCGTCTCATTACGTACTACTCAATGCTGAGGCATTATTACAAAATCAGTCATACATGTCTTAAGTAAACACTAGAGAACTTGTCTCACAATCCCAGAGAATTTGATCTTCCTGGCATATAGCATTGTGGTTCCACATAAAAAGGCACACACACAAGTTTAGGTACAGCCCATCCTAGTTACCCAAAGCAAGATCATGCCAAGTATCATTGTCCACTTGCTGAGAATCTGGATCTGAAAATAAGCCAAAGCAAATTTTAAGTTTAGTTGCAATGAAACAAGCAGTAGGTATGACTTTATATAACTTTCTCCATCATTAAATCACACTATTGAAAACAAAAGGTTTCCTGTAATAAATTGTATAGACATGCACAAGTCCTATGAAAAGGTATAAAAGAGATCAGTAACAAGTATACTGTTTTAAGACCACTGAGAAGTTGATATTAATTGGTTGAATTAAGCACCTTCAGCAGTATAATTATGCAAACAAAGCAAAAAGGAGAAACTTTACTCATTTTTTAAGTTGAATATTGGTAATTAACATGATGATCCAAATATCTCTATAAATGAAACTCAACTGAAAAAGAATAAAATTTATCATTAGCCTTAACACAACATAATCCAAATTTAGCCAAATAAAGTTTTTGTTATGGATTCCGAATGCTAGGCTTAAGAAAGTAAGAACCAAATTGCAAACATTATGAATAGACAAAGCTGGATGTCATACCCATGCAACCTTAATTCAACATTTTCTTCTCTCATGTAGTACTCCATTTCAAGAATGTAATGACACTGACATACAGTTCTAAAAGAAAATGGCACACAAAATCTCCCATCTTTAACTCAAAAACAAGCTGAACATTCAGAGTCAGCTTTGAACAAACATATTTCTGTGTGGAAATACAAAGAAATCGAGCATGAATGTCACTCTTCAACGAATAAAAGATGGGAAGTTTTCCAAACACTAGCTGTTACTAAGCCAAAACTTGAAGTACTGTTACAAACGAAAGAGGAAAATTTTTATTTGGGCATAATAATGGTATAGATCTTGAAAGACAAGTAGAACATAGCCAACATTTATTAAGTTTAGAACTCCTCGTGTCTCATAGGCAGCTTAAAAGTGAAAAATTAATCATCATCACCACGCACAAAAGAAAAGGAGCAGGAATAAATTCCAATTTTAAACAACAAAACTAGCACAAGAACCATCATACTTGTTTCTTCAGTGTCATCAGTTCGGGAAATCAATACAGGTGGTGATGGAGGATCTGCACAGGTCAAAATAAAAAAAAAATTATACAATTGCCGCATCGTACATTGAAAGTATTGAAAAGAAGAAATTAGGAGACGAAGATACCATCATCTGGAAGAGTATCTTTCATCCATTCTTCATCCACTATATCTATAAGAATTCCCATGCTCAAGCATTCCGCCATTGCTTCTCCAATTTCTGTGCTTTCTCTGGTGCGTCTGCAGAGACTTCTTTTTTCCCGGTATCTCGTCGTTTTCCTTTGAATTCGGAGGGCAGAGGTTTCACCGGAACGTCTTTCTAAGTATTTGGATTGGATTCAAATACCTCTCTGTATGTACCAATTTTATTGGGCTACCTTTCACCACTTCAACTTACATTCGGCCCACAATTCGGCCCAATTTGAACCACTTGAAATCTTCCGCTTAATGAAAAAATATTTTATAATGTTACTTTTTTTTTTCTAAGTAATAATTAGATTATTAAAAAAAATTTAAATCGAATTTAAATTAATCGATTAATTTAGTAGTTTCATAAGTAAATAAATGAATAATTAAAAAGCTTCATCTTCTAGACCTGTTGTACTGCTGACTGTTGAGCCCTGCAACAATCGACAATGGCAATGGCAACCTTCGATCGCGCCTTTATCATTTCAAAATCCCATTATTTGTCATTTCTTGAATGTATAACGGTAGCCCGTTACCTCCATTTTCACCCTTCTGCTGGGTCGTCGCCAGTGACTTTTTCTTCCGCATCAATTTCTGATATGCTCTTTTCCGGCAGGACATCATTGTCATCTTTGAAGCCGTTTTGCACTACCTCATCTGCTTCAACTTCTTCAGAGAATCCCGTTAACCCAGGCAGCACAACTGGGAAGCGCAACACTCTGGTCAATTTCTCATTATCTGACTCGGAGTCGGACTCCTATGAAAAGGAGAGCGCGACGCAAGTATCTACCAGGAGGAGGGAAATCGATAAGTCTAAGCTTCCTCCTCTTTACGATCCGTTTAACAAGAAGCCCGTGATCGAGGAACCGGAGGATCCCAGGAATTTACAGGAAGTGTTTCACAAAATTAGGAGTGATGGGCTCATTAACAATGCAGTTAAGATGTTTGATGGATTGTCTAAGGACGGATTAACCCACGAAGCATTGGAATTGTTTTCACAGATTAAGGATAAGGGTCAGATGCCGGACGTTGTGGCTCACACGGCTGTAATTGAGTCATACGCCAATGCCGGACAGCCTAAAGAAGCCTTGAAAGTTTACATGCGAATGCTTGGTTCGGGTGTTTTACCGAATGCTTATACTTATAGTGTGTTGATCAAGGGACTGCTGGGGAGTGGTGATGAGAAACTGGTGAAAGAGGCCAAGAAATATGTGATGGAAATGGTGGAGAAAAGGGGTATAAGGCCTAATGCTGGAGTTTGTGTGGGGGTTTATGAAGGGCTGGTGAAAGTTGGGTTGGAAGAGGAAGGAAGAGAGGTGCTGGAGATGGTGAAGAACAAAGGTTTTGTTCCTGAGGAGAAGAAGGTAAGGGAAGCATTAAAGGATAAACGTGGACTTGTTTACAGAACTATTATGAATGTTTTCTATGGAAAATGAAGGCCAAAAACTTGCTAGTTTATTGCATTGATTGAGTGAGTTCTATTATCTGCCAACTTTTTCAAAATGTTTCAGATAGTTCAGTGAGATTTTGAGCTTTTTGCATTCTGCTTCTACTCATCTGATTGTTGACAAGGAAGAAAGTAAAGGCAGGCAAGTGAATCAATCAAGAATATGAGGAAAAACTTAGTAATGTAATGGAATTTGGAAGTGTATCAATACAACCCTAATCTAGAGTCTTAGAGTCCCCCAAAAATATATAACTTAGTAAAAGGCCCTAAAGATCCAAAATTCACTATTCCAATTGACAATAATAGACTGGTGATGATAAAACTTTATCAACTTGGTTACATCCTGGGAAGAACACAATTGGCATGCTATTAAGAAAGACACTGTAAACATTAATTGGTGTGTAATAATGAAGATGATGGCCAAGAGATATCTGCTTTTGAAGTTGCTTGACAGGGCAAATGCAAAACCTTTTGATCTTCTAGAACTGCTGCATTTGAGTGAGACTGTTAGAAGTTCAGGCAACTTTCAGACAATGGGCACAGCAGCAGGGATCTTCTTCATTCACATGGAACACACATGATTCACTAGTAGTCTTGCTTTTTGGGGCATTCTGATGCACGATGGCCAGATCGTCCACAGTTGAAGCATGCACCACCAAAGCTTCGACTATATAGTAGAAAAAGAAACATAGTCAAATATATAATCAACCCTTTGCTTTGAGAAACAATACATATATAATTATTGCAGGTATACTCCAAAAACACAAGAAAACAGACCTGTCTCTACTTCCAAAAGAAGATGAAGAACGGCTAGATCTTCTGTCATTAATTAACCAATCACTTCTATCATTTCGGCTTCTATCATTTCTCCCAACTCGACCACCACGTCTGCTGCTGCTAAAGTCATTACTGTCATCATCTGAGAATCGGTTGCTGGACCAGCTACGAGAAGATCTTGATGAACCCCCCCTACGCTCCCTGAATCCTCCTCCTCGGGAACTCCTATCATAGTTTGAAAACTTGCCATAGAAATCACCTGAAGGCCCATCATCTTGCAAAGCAGGCAACTGCAGGGCATATACGTAAAATGACCAAATAAGGAAAATCTCTACTAGTAATCAACAGTAGCAATGCAGAAGTTGCTAAATATGGACAATCTGGAACCAACCTTGGAGATCTTAGAAATGGTGTTTCCAGGTGGTAACTGCTTATTCAATAGTTCCTTAGCAATCTCCTCTGGAAGATCAAAAACTGCTCCTTGAACCTGAGACATTATTTAGCGCATAATAAGAATGGGTTTTGAACAATAGTCCCTATGTGGAAAATGTAAATCTCAGTCAGATACAAACATTTTGATCTGCAATAATGTGAATTTTTCCGACTTCATCCGCAGCAGCTGAATAAACATCAGAAAGAAATCCAGTCACAGATCTAGCAGACAAAAATCCTCGAAGATTGCCACCATCACGTGTCAGCTGCAATGTAATCAATCCCTACAATACAAAACCAGACCTTGCCATAAATATCAAATTGCTCATTTGTCAAAGACAGCTAAAAGAGGATGATGGGTACTGATCTCCATTTGTAATCATCTCAACCAATTGCACAAGCCCAAGATGATAATGCAGTTGTAAGCCAAAACAAAAAGGAAAGAAAAAGCATGGAAACAATAATCTTATGTGATGCAAAATCATATGCCACAAGATTCCTTCGGGGCACATGCAGAATAGTTAATTAAAACTGAAATGAAGATTAGCAATTCTTGGACTGATTCTCACACCTGCTCATGAGTAATTAGAGAACGAGTGGATGGTGGCTGTGAGAAACCACTCAAGTGAGCTAGGGCTGCAGCTAGAGCATCTACTCCTCGTTCATCCATCAATTTTTGTGCAGTTGGAGTAAAATACTCTACAGACTCAGCATGAACTCCGCCAAGAGTAGCAACTACTTGATCAGCTGATGAGCCCAAAACCTCTTCAATGGTTGGGGGGCTAATAAAATCAAATCTGCATCCAACATCTCGCTCAAGTGATTTAACTGTTCTACGCTGGCTGTTCGTAAACATAAGGATTGCTGAGCCTTCTTTTCCTGCACGCCCTGTTCGACCAGAGCGATGCACAAAAGTCTCTGGATCATTGGGCAATTCATAGTGGATAACCTGAGATATAAGAAAAGTTGGTCCTTGTGAATTTTATATCAAAAATATATATATATATATATATCCTGCAACATGTCTGAACACTAAAATCAAACCAGTTATCAACATTCAAGTTAATCAGGTAGCACTTTTAAGCAGCTAACTATACCAATGAATGTAGAAAAATTCACAACATATTGAACTGAAATATGAAGATAATTGGAGTTCTTTTAGGAACTCAAAAGTTATAGTTGTAGTATAAGCCACATACATCGAAGGAAGATTAGTAATTCCATTATACTCACCATAACATCTTAAATAAGCATATGACATGCTTCACTGTATGCCGAACACTATTGGGTTGCAAATAACAGCTCAGAAATGCCTGGTTTAAACTATGCCCTTTAAAGAGGACAAAAAATGTATAACCTATACAATTTGACCTTAGTTTTGAATAATATTTAGGAATTTATATACAAAGTGACAGTCTATTGTTCCTAATGATTCACAATAGATCTCCATAGGCTTCAAATTACCTACTCAATGCCATATAGGGTTTATTGCAGGCTCCTTCTTGAATGAAAGTTAATCATTTTGAAACACATGTTGCACAAATAAGGAAAAGGAATGTAAAATGATATTTTTTTCAGAGAGCTTTATATGCACATGTTAGATTAAATAAAAAGAATGAAACAACTTACTAAATCAACATTAGGAATATCAAGCCCACGGGCTGCAACATCTGTTGCCACAAGGACAGTGAATTTTCCCTGCCTAAAACCATTTAGAGTTCTTTCCCTCTGGTGTTGTGAAATATCACCATGAAGTGCCTCGGAAGCTATACTGTTTGACAGGGCCAGTGAAACTTCATCAGCATCCCTTTTTGTCTGAGTAAACACAATGGTTTTTCCACCCTTAGCATATACCTGTAGATCATAAAAGATTTAGCAGAACAGAATGTCAGAACAAGTTAATTCACCAAAATAATGGTCCAGAATCACCAGACATGTTGAGAAATCAGTTAACAAAGTGTCAGTTCATACTGTTATAAGGTCATTAAGTATAGTCCGCTTAGAAGTGCTGGTGGCTGGTAAAGCATACATCTTTATCCCTTCAGCAAGCTTTTCTTCTTCTTCTCCAACCTACAAATAAGGGAAGAAAAAGGCATGGGAGAGGATCAGAAAAGCAACATCTTTCAAAGATATCGTACCAAAGCAACATGTTTCATTTAACATTCAAAGCGAAAAAAGAAACTAAACATAGTTCTAATTCCTGTTTTTAAGGGCAAAAGGGTACAAAAGTATAAGCCAGCAGGTAGAAAGAGATTATTTGGGTAGTTGAAAAATTAATGCTATTACTTAAACATGCAGTTCCAAGCTATTATGAAGGAATTTCAAGCACAAACCAAATCAATAGTCAATGGGTCCTTCAAATATTTCCTTGCTAGTTTCTTCACCCAACCAGGCATGGTTGCTGAAAAAAGCATGCTTTGCCTCTGTGATGGCAGATTCTCTAAGATCACTTCCACATCTTCCTCAAATCCAACGGCAAGCATTTGATCGGCTTCATCAAGGACCAAATATTGAATTTCACCAAGTTTTAAGCTGCCACCATTGATGAGATCAATAATCCTACCCGGAGTACCAACCACCACATCAACCCCTCGAGAAAGTGCATTTTGCTGAGTAATGTAGGAGACTCCTCCATAGACACAAACAGTATTCAGAAATGGTGCAGACTCCTTGATTTCCTTTTCTACTTGCTTTGCTAATTCCCTAGTAGGGGCAAGGACCAACATTTTGGGAAGTCTTCCAGTCCTCCTATAAATGAGAAACAACTACAATCAACTTTCTTTCTTGAAACAACTGAAGTAGCAAATATGCTAAGCATCATAACATAATGCATACCTCCTAGGCAACCGTTCTTCTTCATCTTCGCTTAGTTTCTTAATAATTGGAATGCCAAAAGCCAATGTTTTCCCTGTTCCAGTCTTTGCACGGGCAATTATATCTCGACCTTCCAAAGCTGGTGCCAGAACAGCTCTCTATTTGAGCAATTAACGTGTAAGAATATATACTTTCAAATTCAGCAATTTAGCAAATTCATGCATACAATATTAGTTTCCAAGTAAAACCAATGTGCAATAAGTAACTACAACCAAGTTATAAGATTTCCTCCTATCCAACTAAATCACCGTCCTTCTCTCTAGCCAAACCATGCAAGCTCCTTAGTTGTGCAAAAACCAAAACAACAGATAGCCAGAACTAAAATGAAGGGAAAAAATGGAAACCTACCAAACAATAAGTAGTTAAAAGTATCGTTCAAAATTCAAGCTTCTTTAGCAGCATGCACACTTCATATTCACACTCTTACGAAAAGGTTATCTACTAGAGTGACCATACAAATTTTACACAACTGTTAATATTTCTTTGCTAACTCGACCTACATCAATCTATTCTGTATTCATTTTCCATGATATAAAAAGTTTAAAAAAGTGAAAACCGATAAAATCTACAAAAGCCTATTAACATAGCAAACATCCACTGAATACCAGGAAATCAAACACACATACATACACCAAAAGGTGCAAAAAATAAAAAGCAGAAATTAATGAAACGTGAAATCCCAGCAAAAAAAAAGGCATACTTGAATAGGGAAGAGTTCAGAAATCCCTCTACTCTCAAGCGTCTCCACAAGCTTCTGAGGCAAACCCAGTTTAGATATAGAAAGCTCATTCTTATTCACAACAGAAGTTTCACCGACAACCACATCGTCTTCCTCAGACTCATATTCAGAGTCACTGACGTCCAAAGAATCCTTCCCGAAACCTCCAAGTCCCTTAAATGCCTCTTCGCTAAGCACAGAATTAGGAGTCACCACAGCAGAAGCAACAAAAGGGTTCCCATTTCCACCAATAACAGCTTGTCTAAACCGGAAATGAACATTTGATGAAGAAATATTAGCACCGGAAGAAGCTTTTAGACAATTGAAATGGGATTTTTCGAGAAAAGGAAGAAGAGATAAAGTAGGCCGTTTGGAAAGCTCAAGATAAGAAGGAGTAGCTTGGTATATAGAAGATACTCCTATAATTGAGGAAGAACATGCCATTGTTGAGCAGGGGTTTTACTGAAGAAGAAGAAGAAGAGAGGAAGGAGGGGATAAGGGTGTGTTTGCTTGAGAGAAAGAAGGAGAAAAGGTCAGTTTATATGCCAAGAATGTATGGCAATACAAACTTCCACCTCGGTTTTTTCGAGTTTTGGAAATGCGATATTTATCCTTTAGATTTTTTTTAGGGGTTTTCAAATTGGGCTGTGATATTTTTTCATTTTCTTTTGTTTGGTAAATTATTTGGGCTATGCCGGCCTTTATTCACAACAACCTTATACATATATATATATATATATATATATATAATGACCCCAAACCCAACTATCACATTTTGGCCCAAATGGACGAATCTTAATAGGTTCAACCTAAGAATGTATCAATGCTGATGTTATATTATGCGGAACTTCGGGTATAGGAGAAAATAGGTATAGAGAAAATTTCTTTTAATATGATTCAACTTACCAAAATAAATTTAATATAATTATATTTGTAAACTCTGAACCACAATTGATAAACAATAAATAAGTATTTATCATTTGGACAAATACAAAATTTTATATTATTTAAAAATTATATTAAATAGGGTAAATTATCCCAGTAGCACTTAAACTTTTCAAAAATCCAACTTTTGCACCTGCACTTATTTTTGCTTTGAACTGACACTTGAACTACCAAATATCACCTCTTTTGTACTTCCGTTCAAAATTTCCGTCAAACTCTATTTTCTGTTTAATTATCAAGGGCATTTCCGTCTTTCTAATTTTAAAAAAAATTAAAAAAATTACATGATGAAAGATGGAAGGTCAAAGATAGAAACGACAAAACCCTATATTTGTGTTAAAAGAAAAATGAGCGCTACGATTTCATTGTTCAATTAATGTTGCTTTCTTCAAATTTAAGTTGAAAGATAGAATCTTTTCATCATATTAGCCTTATTTGAAACTATTACGAGAATAAAGTTTCAATCTTTTGAGGTGCTGAAGTGTATATTTTGGTGGGTCGACGATTTCAAGTGTAAAAAAATGAATTGGAAACTCAGACATACGAACAACAATTATATTGATCCATACGATTTATATGGTAAGTTTCGTTAACTCATGTATGGATTATTGTGTTGTATTGTATGGGTCAGTGTAGAATACTGTTTTTTCTACTACTGATGAAAAATTTAAATTTATTGTGTACTGCATGTCTACTGGTAAATGTTTTCTATTATGTGGGTTATTTAATGAGAATTTTCTAATGCATGTCTGGTGGACCATTTGTAAATCGTTTTCTGTTAGGCAAAATGTTGTTAAATGTTGTTTTTTTATGTTAAAATGTTATTTTATAAACAAAAGTTTTCCTTTTTTTTTGCTTAATTACAGATCTTAATGATGACCTGTTTACTTTAAAAGTATTTTATGATGGTGAATGGTGGGAAGAACGAGGATAGAGGTCATTCAAAGGGGGGAAATGGAGATATGTAGACTACTGTGACAAAGATTGTTTAAGTATTTTGGACATAAATAGTATGTTGAATGAAATCACCAAGTTCAACAAGCAGACAATGCTATATTCTTACCTAGAACCAGTAGGAACATTTAAAGATGGTTTGAGATTGGTAACAAGGGATGAAGATGTGTTGGAAATGTGCAGTTGGGTTCCTAGATTCAAGGTGATTGAATTTTATGCAGAAAGGAGGGAAGCTGAAAGCATCATACATATTCTAAAAAATCAGCCAGACATGAAAAAACCTGCAGTGAAAAATTCAGTTATAATTGAAGAAATAGAGGAGCCAATTAGAGAGCAAGTTCATGTTGGAAAAAGTAAAAAATTCAAAGGAGTTGCGAAGCCTTTACTGCTTGAATGTCATGCTACATTGAGTGAGTCTGAGATGGTTCAGGTAGAACAAACTGGGGCACGTGATGATATGAACAGTCAACCTAAAGACCAATCTCAACTTGAAGAAACAATAGATGCTGATTTAGTTGAAATGGAACCAAGAGAGGTTGTTGATCATGAAGAAACACTTGCACAAGTGGAGATGAATTGTGAAGGTGAAATGGAAAATGAAGCGCATAATGTTGTTAGAGATGATGAGGTTGGAGATGAATGCACTAGAGATGATGATGGTGGTAATGTTGATGAAATTATGGACGATGAAGTTGAGGAAGATGATAATGATTCTAATTTGGATGGTAACTATTTTACAGATGACAATGAATACTGCAATGATGACATTCTATTTCCGAGTTACATTGATGAAGTTGACATTGAAGTTCAAAATGAAGTAGACAATGAAGAGGAAGTGCAACTTGGAAATGTGCCTCAGGCTGCTACTGGAAGAACTGAAGCTGAAAATGCAACTGGAGGAACTGAAGCTGAAAATGCAACTGGCAGAACTGAAGCTGGAAATGCAACTGGCAGAACTGAAGCTGGAAATGTGCATGAGACACATGATGCATCTAGACCATCTTTCAACGTGCTTGATGATGATCACATACCAGAAGGATTGATCAGTGGTAGTGATGACTCCGAGTACAGATTTGGTTGCGAAGAAAGATATACATTTTTTGATCCATAAAGTGATATGTCCAACCTCACATTTAAAATAGGAATGAGATTTGGAAGTGGCAAAGAGTTCAAAGAAGTAGTAAAAATTTATTGTATAAATGAAGGAAAGACTTGTAGATTCAGGCCATCTGAGCCAAAGAGAGTCAAAGCTATTTGCAAAACAGAAGGATGTAAGTGGGTTATCTTTGCAAGTGTGGAAGCTGCAACCAAAACAAATGATTTGGTTCTGAAAACTTTAAATTTGCAGCATACCAATTGTAATCATCAATGGAAGAACAAACACATTACATCATCATGGATAGCAAGAAAATATGTAGAAAAGATAAGAGTCAATCCAAGAATTCCACCAAGATCAATTAGACAGAACATTGATGAGCAATACAAGAGTGAGATTTCAAGGACTGCAGCTTATAATGCAAGGCGAATTGCATTGAAAATGATTGATGGGGATGATGCTTGTCAATACAAGCTTGTTTGGGATTATAGGGAAGAGCTACTACGAACACACCCTGATTCAACTGTTGTCATTGAACATGAAGATTTCAGGGAACATGGTAGGCAACCAAGATTTCAAAGGATATACATTTGTTTAGGTCCTTCAAAAAATGGTTTTCTAAAGTATTGTAGGCCAATCATAGGAGTCGATGGATGTCATGTGAAGGGCACCTATCGTGGACAAATACTATCTGCAATTGGGACTGATGGAAGCAATGGTTGGTGGCCTATTGCATGGGCTGTAGTTGAGAAGGAGGCCACAAAACAATGGAGATGGTTTTTTCAATTGTTGGTTAATGATCTTGAAATACCAAATCAAGGACTGTATTTGACATTCATTTCAGATAGACAAAAGGTAATTTATTTTTACTTATGTAAATTTTTTAATCATATTACTCAGCATTCTATTTTTCTTTTTTGTAGGGATTGGATGCTGCTTTGGCTGAGATTTTACCAAATGCTGACCATAGATACTGTGTTCAACATTTGTATTGTAATTTCAAGAAGGTACACCGAGGAAAAATTCTGAAAGACAAGCTGTGGAACATTGCTAGAAGCAGCAATAAACATATGTACGAGAATGCTATGAATGACCTGCAAGAATATGATAATGAAGCATGGAAGTGGGTTGTCAATGGTCCTAGACCAGAACATTGGGTCAAAGCATTCTTCCCCACTTATATCAGGTCAGATATGCTATGCAATAACTTGTGTGAGTCATTCAATGCATTTATTCTAGAAGTTAGAGATAAGCCTATTATTTCCATTCTAGAAGGTATTAGAGAATTAGTTATGAAAAGGATTCAAGTCAGAAGGTGTTGGATGATGAGACAACCTAGTAGTACTTGCACACCAAAAATTAGGGAAAAGATAGAGGAACAGGTTTTGTTTTCTAGGAAATGGAAGCCATTGTGGAATGGACTTGACTCCTATCAAGTAAAAGGACCTAATGAAGAACAATTTATTGTTGATTTGAAGAAGAATACCTGTAGTTGTGAGTTGTGGACATTGACTGGTATCCCATGTGTCCATGGCATAGCAGCACTACACAAGAAAAATATAAATCATCATGATTTAGTTGATGAATACTACTCCACTGACACATTTTGCAAATTGTACAACAATGTTTTGTTTCCAATTAATGGAAAATCTTTGTGGCCAAGAGGCGAAAGTGTGATTTTAGATCCACCTAGGGCTTACAAGCAGACAGGGAGGCCAAAAAAACAGAGAAAAAGGCAGATTTACGAGACAGAAGATGGAAGGAAGAGGATAAGAAGAAGAGTTGTTATTCATTGCACCAAATGCAAGGTTGTTGGACATAACATAAAACGGTGTCCACAGAAACAAAGTGAAGAAAATGCCCAAAATTCTGATCAAATACCACCCGAAGCTCCAACTCAAAAGAGAAAATTGAATCAAGAAGCTAGACATCGAAAGAAGGTATTTTGTAATTGCAATTTTTTTATAGCAGTATCTTGTATCTATATCTAGTCATTTAACCCTAACTAATTTCTTGTAGCAAAGGACAAGATCTACTATTAGAGGTGCACAAGAAACAAATCAAGCAGATGCAGTTGAACACATAAATGACTCTGTTGCAGCAGGTGGCACTGAAGCTGAAGCTGAAGCTAATGAGATTGGAACTGAAGATTTGATACAAAGTGTTGATGATTTGTTAAATGAGATCCGAAGAAGTAAAGCCACAACCATTCCCAATGATGAACAAGCACACCCAGATCTTCCAGAGGAATGTAGATCTAGAAGAAATCCAACTACTTTGGAGGGGCAAGGAAAAAAAAGAGTGACAAGACAAAGCAGAACAACAACATCATATGATGAATTTGGTGAGGCCTGGTTAGGTGGTGGTGGACAAAGAAATAGGTATTCTTGGAGAAGGGGAAAGGGACGAGGAAAAGGAAGGGGAAAGTAAATGTATATTGAATCTAGGCAGGGGGCTGATTTTTGGGGTTGATATGTGTATGGGGTCTAATTTATGGAGTTGATATGTGTATGGGGTCTAATTTATGGGGTTGATATGTGTATGGGGTCTAGCAGACAATATTTGTCACTTTTTGACAGCACATGTGAAGAATCTTTTTTAAATGCACAATTGAATTATTGCTTTGAATGGTTGCTTTGAATTATTTTATGGTCAATTGTTGTATTAAAAAAAAGAAGGCATTTGCTTTTATTAATAATGCAAATGCAATTTTGGTACATTCATTCTTCTTTTACAACAACCAAAAAAAAAAAAAGTCTAGTACAAATTTTGCCCACTCACTTTTAGTATTTCCTATCCAAACTACAAATTATGCCCACTTAATTGAAGGATTTCTTTGCTATTACTATATGCAATAATCAAAATTACAATTACCCCAAAATACAAACTACTGGCAGTAGCTTGTCCAAACTACTGTCCAAACTACAAATTATGTCCAAACTACTGTCCAAACTACAAATTATGTCCAAACTAATGGCAGTAGCTTGTCTCTAGTTTCAGAAAAAAATTTGTAACTTCACTGTTATCCTCCAAAGTTTTGAAGCAACTCAGGTATGACTTCAGAGGATCTCTTGCACATAATTGGATCGAACCACTGAAAAAATTGCATCTTTTGCTTCCTACCTTAATGAACAAAACATAATTTTAATAAATAAAAATTAAAAAATTAGGGTTTTATAAAGTTTTCATTGATTCAGAAAAAAATAGGGTTACTTGTTCATTATAGCAAATAAAATACCTTCTCGAGCGATTTCGATTCGTCCATGATGTTCTTACCCGATAAATTCAACCTCAATAACAATATAGTAATGGCAAATCTTGCTCACTAGGAATTTTGGGGAAAAAGTATGATAAAATTTCAAACCAATCGACTACAATTTCGAGATAAAACAAAGCGTAACAACAACTCTTGCCTACTGGGTATTGAATATTCTGCAAAAATAAGTAATTTAATTTGAAAGAAACAGAACAATCTGAGGTTAAATATAAGTAATTTGAAAAAAAAGAGTTGAAGAATAGATCTAGAAAGGAGGAGAGATTTAGAAGAAGAGAGAGAGAGATTGCATTTATTTAGGGAAAGTGAGTGATGAGTGGAAAAAGTTTTTTTTATAATTTATTTTTAAATTAAAAAAGACAAAAATGCCCTTGATAAATAGACAGAAAATAAAGTTTAACGGAAATTTTGAACGGAAGTGCAAAAGAGGTGATATTTGGTAGTTCGAGTGTCAGTTCAAAGCAAAAATAAGTACATGTGCAAAAGTTGGATTTTTGAAAAGTTTAAGTGCTACTGGGATAGTTTACCCTATTAAATATAAAAATTCTAAAAAAAATTATTCAAACAATACAATTAAAACTATATGTCTTTGTAGCTATTCTCTTCCTCAAACCTTTAATATTTTTTTTAACTTTGAATTCGTTACAAAAAATACAAATTTTGAGTTTTTTTTACAATGACATTATTACATTATTAGTGTCAGACATTGTATAAAAAAACACATTGAAATTCATGTTTTGCGACAAATTCAAAACAAAACAGTTAAAGAAGAACTTTAATGCAAGGTTTGATGAACGTGACAATAACAAAAACTTGTGGTTTGAATTTTATTATTTGATAATATTTTTTTTTTAAATGTTTATATTTAATATAATTTATATTTAAAATATAAAATATAATTGTAATATAAAATGCGTATTTATTATTTTTGTAATTACAATATAAATTATAAGTTCTAAATAAATTTATATATTTATAGTTGTCCCAATAGATTGATATGATTTAGCTAGGCATGTCTTTGTAAAAATCAAACCTTTGAAATTATAAAAGAAATATTTTTTTAATTTTTTAATAATAAAGTGAAATGATAAAAATAAAACTCTAATAATTAAAAAATATTTATAATTGTAAAAATAAAGTGTGATAGAAATTTTGGACGGAAGGAAAAATTATGTGATATTTTATATAGTTTAAGTGTCAAGCAAATTAAGTGATATTTTATAATTGAAATGTAAAATCAAAAATAAATACATGTCCAAAATTAAATTTTGAAGTGCAAAATCAAAAATAATAACGGTATGGAAGACGTAAATATATATGGGTGGCACCACCTAAAGTTAGAACGCATTCCGATAGTGCGTTAGCGGAGGGAGTTACAGTGTCAAAAAAATGAAGAAGATTAAGATTGACGATTTACCAATCTTTGACGACAATTACGAAAGCATCAGCAAGTAATAAGCAGCCATTATTGTCTCATCTCTCTCTCCCACGGCCCCAACCAGCACATTCACAGCCCATTAGAATCCTCTAGCTCGCTTTCCCTTTCTCAATCTTCAAATCTCTGCTCCTTTGGACAAGATCTAGTTTGTTTTTCCTTATTCAATTCATTCCATATTGTTTTCCAGATTCTTCCAAGCCTTTAATAGTGTAAAAGTTTCTTAGAATTTTTTTTTTTTTTTTTTTTGGTACTATTATTGCTTGGAAGGGAGATTTATTTCGTGGGACGGGTTGAGGTCAGTCATTGTGATCATTTCGAATCAAATTTCGAGTTGGGTTTGTTTTTAATTTTTGTTTTCAGTAGGAATTGCGGGAGTAAATTATTATTTTGTTTACCCCTAGGTCTCCAGGAGCTAGGGCTTTTGCAGATAAATGCAAATTTTGGGCTTGGACTGAATTGCTCAATGACTGTTTACTGCGGAAGTTCATCCTTTGATCAATTGAGAAAGGGAGAAAGCAGTTGTTAATTCTAGAGTCTGTTTTCTTGAGGATTACATTGAGGTTAACTACTTATTTACCATTTCCTATTCATTATTTTGTGTATAATATTATTTTTTTCTTGAGATTGATTTCGAGACAAATATTTTGGTTTGTTAGATTCTATTGGTGAATCATTCTTGGCCTAAAGAGGAGATGGGACCTATATACTACATTATTGTAGCATTTCCATGCACAATTGGAGCTATTGCCTTGGCAATTTTTCATATTTACAGGCATCTTTTGAATTACACAGAGCCTACATACCAGAGATACATTGTTCGCATCATCTTTATGATTCCAGTGAGTAACTAACACACATGCCATTCCATTACGAATATAATTTGTCTTTTTCAGTAAAAAAATTCTGTTATTGGAAAAGACTTTGCCAAGGCACTTTCTAGATTTCATTAGGAGAAGCATACATTCTCAACCTCATAAAATAGTCTGGTTGTTGTTTTTATTTTATTTTTCTTATTTAGTTCCTTGAGTTTTTTATGTTGATTCTTTGATAGCAAGGATAATTTGGGATGCAGAAAAATCTTCCCTAGGCCTCTATAAACTTTAGATTGTCATTTCCAGTTGTATCTGTCATAATAATTTTTGTTTCAAGTTTCTTTTTGCAGTAGATGCAGTCTATAACTGAATTCTAGTATTCTTACATGATGTATACATTACACACATATTCTTTTTTTTTTTTCCCCACCTTTGCATTCCTTGTATCACAATACTGCTAATATCAGATTTACTTATAATTTGCCTGTGCTGCCATCTACTTTTCATCCCATTTTTCTGATTGTTTGGTTTTTAATTATCTGCAATAAAGTAAGAAATTTATTGTTATGATGTCTATTATTCTGTCAACTATTTTTATTTGTATCCAATTTGTCCTTGACAGGTTTATGCATTGACATCTTTCTTGTCCCTGGTTCTCAACAAGAAAGCTATATATTTCAATTCTGTTAGAGAAATGTGAGTGCTGCTAACATTCATATATTATTGTTATTATTATTGTTTGTTACTTTGGACATGCTAATCTTACTGGATGCTATTTCAGATATGAAGCTTGGGTCATATATAATTTCCTGTCCTTGTGCCTGGCATGGGTAGGTGGACCAGGAGCTGTGGTGCTTAGTCTTAGTGGTCGTATTCTAAAGCCAAATTGGTGGTTAATGACATGTTGCTTGCAACAAGTTGCATTGGATGGGTAAATCCCTTATGATTGAAAATATTTCTGCTATCACAGAGATGAATTGTACTTTCATGTACAATTTTTTTATTTGAAATAATGTTAAAAAGATTTGCCATGAATTGTTGGGGCTTTATAACTGCTCAGATGGTTGTAAAATTCCATTAGTAAATAGATCTTTATTGGGTTGCAGCTTTCTAAGGTTTTGCTCCGTTTGGCATGTATATAGGCCCTTCTTGTTTTCTGAGCATGTAGTGGTGTATCTTACGTTACTTTGTCTAGTGTTATGTTTGTCTGACCTTACTAAGTTTCAATGTCCTTAATTTGTTACATGTATGTGTAAATATTTAATCTGAATTATTTTGTTGTATGGGCATGAATATATTTCAGTCCATTTTTAGAATTTTGAAATAGACAAAGAATTTAGTGAATTAGAGAAAATGGTCTCCAGAACTGTACCATTTCTCTTTAAAATATATATTATTATTTTTACATCATCACTAATTTAATGTTCATTAAACTTGTTATGTTCTTGATACGTCTGAACAATAAGGAAAGATTACAGACAATATTTATTGAAATTGTGTATGGCAATTGGATATTTTTATATAGTGACTGATTAGGTATACTGTTCTATCAGAAGTTAAAACAGCATGTTACTCTATTCTTTAGTTAACTAGTTGATGATTATATTGATGCTATGCAGGCGTTTTATAAGAAGGTGCAAACAAGGGTGCTTGCAGTTTGTGATCCTGAAGCCATTCCTAGTTGCTGTGACATTCATTCTTTACGCCAAAGGAAAATATGAGGATGGAAATTTTAATCCTAAACAATCATACCTCTACCTCACAATTATCTACACAATTTCATACTCAGTGGCACTCTATGCCTTGGCCCTGTTTTATGTGGCATGCAAAGATTTGCTTCAACCATTTAATCCAGTTCCAAAGTTTATCATAATCAAGTCTGTTGTCTTCCTTACTTACTGGCAGGTATGTGGTGATCTAGATGTGCAGGTTTTGAAATTCTCTTGGTGTTTATTGAGGCATAATATTTTGAGCTAATGGAAGAAAGCATTATTATTATTATTCTATCACTCTAGAAAATATTTTGTGCTGACTTGTCAAATCCACTTGTGATTCTATATTTCTACAATTTTCATGCAACAAATGCCCCTTATATATATATATATATATATATATATATATATATATATTATTAGTATGTGAGATGTTGTGGCAAGGCATATGGAAGCTGTACCAAAGACTATGGATGGCAGCTGATATGGTTACATCTAGCATCATGATTCCCCAAGCCTGATAGCTCTGTGAAAGTATTATTGGTTGTTCACTAATGTTTTAACTTTTAACTCGTGTTGTTTTGGCAGGGTGTTTTGGTTTTTCTTGCTGCCAAGTCTGGCTTCATAAGAGATACTGAGGATGCTGCAGAATTTCAAAGTTTTATACTCTGCGTGGAGATGCTTATTGCAGCACTTGGACATCTGTATGCATTTCCATACAAGGAATATGCTGGTGCAAGTGTGGTTGGTTCTCGTGGCTTTACAGCAAGCCTGGCACATGCTTTAAAATTAAATGACTTTTACCACGATACAGTCCACCAGGTTCTCCATTGATTAATAAGCCTTTTTTGTTTCTATCACTGAATTTTCTTGAATTTTAAAGGCCTCTTGAGGGTAAACTATTCTTAATACATTTGGTCCATACTTGCAGTTTGCTCCAACTTATCATGATTATGTACTCTACAACCATAGTGAAGGGGAAGATGGTGCAAGGAAGTACCGGGCACGAACATTTGTCCCAACTGGTCCAGAGATGGATACTGTAAGGAAAAACAAACACTTGTATGGGAACAAATTGGAAGATATACAATTATCCAGTCTCTCATCTTCAGGGAGTAGCAGTCCTCAAAATCCAGTTTCTGTATCTGACACTACAAAGTCAGAAGCAATGAACTCATCGTTACTTATGGATGCATCTAATACAGTTTCCACGCCTTACGATTTGTCACTGATTGATATCGATATGACCAGCTACCCAGAAAATGTTCCTGCTGCCAATGAATCTGGAAAAAGGTGACATGCATTTTTTTTTTAATCTTTCACTTGCAGGGTGGCTAATACATATATGGTTGGCTCTAGAATTATGTAAATGTAGATGCTATGTCTTCAAATGTAGTGTGCTTTGCAGCAGTTCTCTGCTTTTTGCTACCAATTTGTATTGTAGATATGGTGAAATATTAACTTTGGTGCTTTTGTAATTTTTGAGCCCATTGCCTTTGACAATAGAGCCTTCTAATCATCCTAACTCCCTTGTATCAGATTTTTCATCTTATTCATCCGATTTATTTGAATCTATCTGCTGCTCTGTCTTGGTTGTGAAAATATAGGTTGTTACTTTCCCAACTTAAACTAATCGTTCAAACTTCAAATCTTGAGCCTAATAGATAATTGTGGGAGATAAGTCAAAAAGAAAGAGTGTTTATTATCACCTCTTTAGGATTTCAAATTTCATAATTATCATTAGAAATATCCATAGTTTATTATTATTATTATTTAAATATAATATATAAATATTGATTTGTCAGAAATTGGTTTGACGTCACCTGTTATTGTCATTGAAACGGTGTCATCTGATGGTAAATGTTGGTGCCAAGATAGTCGTCATTGAAAAGTCTGATGGTAAATGTTAGTGTCAAGATAGTCGTTGACTCATTGTTTGTAAATGTTAGTTCCAAGATAGTCGTCATTGAAACGGCTTCGTCTGATGGTAAATGTTAGTGCCAAGATAGTCGTTAACTCACTGTTGGTAAATGTTAGTGCCAAGATAGTCATTAACTCACTGTTGTTAAATGTTAATGTCAAGATAGTCGTTAACTCACTGTTGGTAAATGTTAATGCTAAGATAGTCGTTAACTCAATGTTGGTAAATATTAGTGCTAAGATAGTCGTTAACTCAATGTTGGTTTGACGTCACCTGTTCTTGTCATTGAAACGATGTCGATGGTGTCGTCTGATGATAAATGTTAGTGCCAAGATAGTCGCCATTGAAACGCCCGATGGTAAATGTTAGTGCCAAAGGTGTCGTTTGATAAATGTTAGTGCCAAAGGTATCGTCTGATAAATGTTAGTGCCAAAGGTGTCGTCTGATAAATGTTAGTGTCAAGATAGTCGTTTGATAAATGTTAGTGCTAAGATAGTCGTCTGATAAATGTTAGTGCCAAGATAATCGTCGTTGAAACCAAGATAATCGTCATTGAAATTTCTGATGGTAAATGTTAATGCCAAGATAGTCTTCGTTGAAACGGCGTCGTCTGATGGTAAATGTTAGTGTCAAGTTGTTGACTCACTGTTGGTAAATGTTAGTGCCAATAGTGGTCAGTGGTCGTCTGATGGTAAATGTTAGTGTCAAGATAGTCGTTGACTCACTATTGGTAAATGTTAGTGCCAATAGTGCCAAGATAGTCGTCATTGAAACGGCGTCGTCTAATGGTAAATGATAATGCTAAGATAGTCGTTAATTTATGGTAAATATTAGTGTCAAGATAGTCGGTAACTCATGGTAAATATTAGTGTTAATATAGTCGGTAGCTCACTGTTTTAATAGAGATTCTTTCTTACAATGAAAAATAGGTAAATGTGATAAGGAGAATCTGGTAACTACCAGATTTTTACGGAGCCTTTTTTAAATTAACCATTGGTCAAATGTTAGGGGTATTTTTATATCTCTCAAAAAAAAAATATATATATATATATCGATTTAATGTTGGAAGAAAATTTTTAACATAAAATCAAATCGTATATTTTTATTTATTATTATTATTATTATTTAAATATAATATATATATATATATATAACGAATTAATGAAATATTGTTGGAAGAAAATTTCTAACATAAAATTAAATCATATCTTTTTATTAAAAAAATAAAAATAGTAAATTGATAAATTTAAGACATAATAAAAGATAAAATTATATAAAAACAATCACATAAAACAAATTTAAAAAAATTGAATAATAAATAACATTAGTATAATTTTTTTATAGCTTAAAACATAAAATTAATGTTATATATATTTATATATTTTATGGAATGGGATAATATCAATACGGTAAATATAAATCCTACAATATAATCTAATTAATTTTAGTATATTTTTTTTAAAGAATATGAAGAAAAAAATATTAAAAACAATGTAATTGTGTTCGCGTATAAATCAACTTACCAAAATAATCAATTCGAAATTTGAATCACAATAGAAGTAGAATAATATTTTTTCATCTATTTATAAATAAATAATTGGTGACTTTGGTTCTAAACAAATTTATGTTTGTCAAACTTAGTCCCAAAATTTTTTTAAAGTTTTAAGGTCCCAAACTTTTTTAAGTGACAATAAAGTTTTATTGGACGGATTTTATCAAAAACATTAAAATTTTAACGTTTTTTTAAATTTAATTAATTAAAAACAAAATTAAAAATAATATTTAAACAAAAAGATAAAAATGTTATCACATTTAAAATTTAGAAAATAAAAAATCTATCAAATATTTTTATGAATCTTCATCTTCTTCGAATACAAATCAAATATATATTTTATGGAATGAGATAATATCATTACGGTAAATATAAATTTTACAATATAATATAATTAATTTGAGTATATTTTTTTTAAAGAATATGAAGAAAAAAATATTAAAAACAATGTAATTGTGTTCGTGTATAAATCAACTTACCAAAATAATCAATTCGAAATTTGAATCACAATAGAAGTAGAATAATATTTTTTTATTTATAAATATAAATAAATAATTGGTGACTTTGGTCATAAACAAATTTATGTTTGACCAACTTAGTCCTAAATAATTTTTTAAGTTTTAAGGTCCCAAACTTTTTTTTTAAATTAACAATAAAGTTTCATTGGACGGACTCTTCAAAAACATTAAAAATTTAACGGTTTTAAAATTTAATTAATTAAAAATAAAAATAAAAAAATTATTAAAAAACAAAATTAAAATAATATTTAAACAAAAAGATAAAAATGTCATCCGATTTAAAATTTTAAAAATAAAAAATCTATTAAATTTTTCGTGTATCTTCGTGTTCTTCGAATACAAATCAGATTTATATCGTTTTCTTACATTTTATAAGGAAAAAATATTAAAAAAAAAGAAAAGAAAAAAGAAAAGCATAAATAATTTTTTATTAATAATAAATATTATTTTCCTAATAAAAATATTTCAATAGAAAGTTTTTTTTACAAATTTTTTTTTTAATTTCTTCGTATATGTCAGAAAATAATAAAAATCTTATTTCTAATCAAAGAAGAAAAGAATTTTGATATTCTCACTATTTTGATAAATTTTTTATTTTTAAAATTTAAAAATAAAAATATTTTTATCTGTATATTTTAAAAAAATTCTTTCTTTTTACAGATTTTTTACTATTATTTTTAATTAACTAAATGTAAAAACTGTTAAATTTTTAAAGTTTTTTACAGAAACCGTCGAAAAGAATTTTATTGTTCACTTAAAAAAATATTTGGGACCTTAAAAATTAAAAAAAATATTTTAGATTAAACTTGTCAAATATAAATTTATTTGAGACCAAACTTACTCATTATTCATTTATAAATAGAAGGCTTTGATAATATTTCAAACTTATCAGTATTTTACAAAACAATAATATTCTTATAATACAAGAGAAGATGATTACCTTGAAGAGTTCTGATAATAAATTTTTCGAGATTCATGAATCTGTGGCTAAACAATCTAAAACAATTCAAGAATATATGGAGAATGATTCTTCTGATGTTATTCAAATGCAAATAAATGCTTTTCCAGTGCAAGTATCTAGCGATATTCTGATCAAGGTCATCGAATATTGCAAGCGCCATGTTGATACTGACTCTCCTACCGCCGATGATAGATCTGTTCCTGCCGATGATAGATCTGTTCCTGCCGATGACAGATCTGTTCCTGCCGATGACAGATCTGTTCCTGCAGATGATATATCTGTTCTTCCTTCTTCGTCATACTCTATTCATACTTTGGAAGATCTAAAAAGAATTGGTAAAAATTTCATTAAAGTCGATTGGAGTAATAGATCTGTTTCTTCTTTTTCATCATCTTCTGTTACTGAATCTGAATCTGATGATCTAAAAGAATTTGATAAAAATTTCGTTAAAGTCGATTGGAATGTGCTTATGGGCATTACGATTGCTGCTCATTTTCTGAATATAATAGGTCTTTTCAATTTAACCAGTCAAGCTCTTGCCGATTATATAAAAGATAAAACTCCTGAAGAGATTCGCATATTATTGGATATGAAGAATGATTTTACGCAGGAAGAAGAAGAGGTGATCCGTAGAGAAAATGCCTGGGTTTTTGAATAAATTAATTATTATTTAAGTTAATATTTTATTTTGGTTTTTAAAAAAATATTAGATAGTACTTTTTTATTCAGTTGGTTTTATTTTTTAATCATAGAACATAATATAATTTCATAAATATCAAATTATTATTCTTTATAATGATATTTATTCTTTATTATTATTATTATTATTTTCAATTGCGACTTTTATTTTCTTTTCTTAATACAAACAATTGAATGAGATTTTCTGATAAAATTATGGTAAAATATAATTCTAGAGATGTTCATCTTTTGAGACCTAGAGATATTTTTCAATTACTCATTAAGAAATTTTCAGATTTTTACATTAATAAGTCCATCGATCTTCAAGGTAGTTCTTAAATCGGAGATGGCGAATAGGATCATATCTTTGAAGAGTTATATTTGATGTTGAAGAGCAATGGCTTTGCAATCGAATATAGTTAAGTTGATGCTAGAGGAAGATTTCACGGAACTCCGGCAGCAGCGGCGGCCGAGGCGTTATTATTTCTGTGAGCGTAAGCAGCAACATCTTGATCAAAATCATAGAGTACTGGAAGCATCATACCGTTTTTCAGAATAAGAAGGCCTCTGTTTCTGAGGCTAATGATTTAAAAATTTTTGATGAAGAGTTTTTTAATGAAATGAAATGCGAGAAGATCCTTGAGATGGAGGAGGCGGCAAAATACCTAGATGCAGAGAGACTTTATAAGGAATGTAACCGAACCCTTTTTAGAAGGGTATTCGGCGAGACTGAAGAAGACTCTAGCGGAAAAGAGGATGTTTCTATGGATGTAAGAAAAAAAATTAAACCATTGGCTGTTTGAATTGAGCTCCGGTCGCAAGAATCTCAGATTATCGGAAATCGGGAAAGGTTTCATCGATGAGGAAACTTACTCTAGCGAAGAAGAGTATGATTCTATGGATGTAAGAGAAATATTAGCCCATTGGCTGTGGGAAATGAGAGCCGGTCGCAAGAATCGCGGTTGATTGTTTATTCTAATTCAAAACGTCGTCGTTATAGAATACCTCTATATATACCTCTTGTTTTTTGTTGAGTCCTACCCACAATTGTTGAGTTTTACACATTCAACAAATGCTGCTTCAAAGATTTCTGCGTCAAGATCGGTGGTTGCGGTTGGTGGCTGCGGTTGGTGGCTGCGTCAAGATTCACACTCACCAACTCTTCCCTCTTCCTCCTATAAATAGAATAGATATTGCAGAGATAATGTAATCAACACAAAATAGAATAGAGAGAGTTCTGTGAGGGAAAAGAAAAGAGAGAGTTGAGTGAGTATAGCTCCTCCTCCGACAGAGATAGTTTTTTTTGTAAACTATATTTGTATAGTGGAAATTTTTACTCTATTTATATCCTTCGTGGTTATATTTCGTTTCGGTACCTAACAAGTGGTATCAGAGCAAAGTTACGGTACCGGAGGCGAACTGTCAAAAATTTGAAGTGCTCGGAACTTCATTTTGACACCACAGAAAGCTTCGTCTCGTCGAGACGAGTTCAGAACATCTTACGGAATTACAATCCGACCTCAGACGAGCCCGTACGGTAAGTCCGAAATTTTTCTGTAAATTTTGTGTTGCCGGAGAAGAAGACCTGACGTCAGCGTGACGTCAGCGCCGGCATCCAGTCAGCAGCGCCACATCAGCAGTGCAACGTCAGCAGTGCCACGTCAGCAGCGCCACGTCAGCAGTGCACGTCAGCAGTGCCACGTCAGCAGTGCCTTTTCAGCCGCCACGTAGGCAGAACCAAATCAACCGCTCCGGACGCAGCCGCGCAGTCCGTTTTGTGAAATTCGGACTCAAAAATACCGTTTAAAGAAATGACCTCAGAAGAGTCGAATCTATCAACTAGCTCAATGATGAGATTATCATCATCAAATTATTCCATCTGGAAACCATTGATGGAGGATCTTCTATATTGCAAAGACTTGCACGATCCATTAGAAGATGAAGGGAATAAGCCAAATGAAATAAAGGAAGCCGATTGGATAAAGATGAATCGGAAGGCTGCCGCTCAGATCAGGCAGTGGGTTGATCATAGCATTCTCCCGAATTTCCCAGGAGACAAATGCTCACAAGCTCTGGAAGAAACTGGAGGAGATATACCAGTCGAAGACAGCACAGAACAAATGTCTCCTCATGAGGAGATTAGTGAAGCTACAACTCAAGAAAGGAGGATCAGTAGCAGAGCATACAAGTGCATTCCAGAACTTGGTAAACAACTTATTTCATGTGATATGCTTTTAGATGATGAAATGCAGGCCATTTTACTCCTTGGTACACTCCCAGACAACTGGGAAACACTAGTTGTCACACTCAGCAACTCAGCAGTCGGCAAACTGAGTATGAACATTGTCAAGGGTGCCTTGTACAGTGAAGAGGCAAGGAGGAAAGAAACTGAACCCGACCACCCACATGCCTTTGTCACAGAGAACAAAGGATATGACCAACGAGGAAGGAGTCAAATCGAGGTCGAGGTCGAAGTCGAGGTCGAGGCAAAGGCAAGTCTCAAGATCATGGCAATAATTCAGACAAAGGTAATTTCAAGTGCTATCACTGTGGAATTCCAGGTCACAAGAAAATCAACTGCTGGAAGCTAAAAAGAGAACAAGGTCAAAGCAGCTCCAGTAAGAAGAATGAAAATGGTGATACTTTGGTCACTATTTCACACGAAGTAGCTCTTCTTTCCAACAGCATAGAAGAATGCCTCCACGCTGGAAACGGCGAAGGTGAATGGGTGGTGGATACAGGATCCTCTCATCATGCTACTTCACATGAAGAATTATTTACCACGTATCAATCTGGAGATTTTGGTACCGTGAAGATGGGGAACACCAGCTGCTCAAAGATTGTTGGGGTCGGGACTATACTTGTGAAGACGGAGGTTGGATGCACTTTTGAGCTAAAGGGCGTTCGACACATCCCCGACCTACGACTCAATCTTATATCAGGATCTGTTCTTGATCAGGAGGGCTATGAACAATACTTCGGACACGGCATGTGGAAGTTAACTAAAGGTTCTTTAGTTGTTGGACGTGGTCACCTTTGTGACACGCTATACAAAACTAATCTCAAGGTTAGTATTCATAGTCTTAATGCAGTTGAAGATAAAGGGTCTCCAAATCTATGGCACAAGAGACTCGGACACATTGGGGAGAAAGGTTTAGACATCCTGAGCAAGAAAAACCTTATCAATGTAGACAAGGAAGTTTCTCTTAATCCTTGTGAACACTGCCTTTTCGGCAAACAACATCGAGTCTCGTTCAAGTCATACAGGAAGGGAAGAAGATCAGAAGTGTTGAGCCTGGTACACTCTGACGTATGCGGACCCATTGAAGAAGAGTCCTTAGGCGGAAACAGGTATTTTCTAACTTTTATTGATGATGCTTCTAGGAAGGTATGGATATACTTGTTGAAAACCAAGGACCAAGTTCTTGAGTATTTCAAACATTTCCATATGATGGTGGAAAGGGAAACAGGGAAGAAGCTGAAGTGCCTCCGATCTGACAATGGAGGCGAGTATACTTCAAATGACTTCAAGTCATATTGCTCGAATCACGGCATTCGACATGAGAAGACAGTCCCACGTACCCCACAACATAATGGTATAGCCGAGAGGATGAACCGGACCATTGTGGAGAAAGTTAGATGCATGATCAGTATGGCTAAATTACCAAAGCCATTCTGGGGAGAAGCTGTTCTAGCGGCGTGCTACCTGATCAACAGATCACCTTCAGTACCATTGAACTTTAATGTTCCGGAGAATATTTGGTCACGAAAGAAGGTGTCATATTCTCATCTGAGAGTATTCGGGTGCAAGGCATTTGCACATGTATCCAAAGAGCAAAGACAGAAGCTAGATGTCAAGTCCACTCCATGTATCTTTGTTGGCTATGGAGATGAAGAGTTTGGATACAGGCTATGGGATCCAGTAGCAAAGAAGATCATCAGAAGCAGGGACGTTGTGTTCCAAGAGAACCAGATACATCAGGACCCTTGTTCTGAAAAACCATCACAATCTGGAGAATCGAGTGTAAGAGACATTGTTCCAGATCCTACACCGCCACAAGTTCCTGATGATACTGAAGAGACTCAGAATGAAACTTTCGAAGAGGATATTGAGCGGGGGGAGCTTCAATCCCCTCCAAATGTCGAGGATACTCCTCCGTTTGAAGAAGATAGGCCAAGAACCTCAAGGTATGGCCGTATCATCACAAAATCCAGCAGGTATCCAAGTTCTGAGTATATAATGCTCACCGAAGATGGGGAACCAGAAAGTTTCAATGAAGTTCAAACTCATAAGGAGAAGAAGCAGTGGTTGCAGGCCATGCAAGAAGAGATGAGTTCTCTCCAAAAGAATCAAACCTATGAGTTGGTGAAACTTCCTAATGGCAAGAGAGCTCTAAGGAACAGATGGTTGTTCAAGTTAAAGCAAAACAATGGAGGGAATCTAGCTAGGTACAAGGCTCGGCTTGTTGTCAAAGGGTTCGAACAGAAGAAAGGTATCGACTTTGACGAGATATTTTCACCGGTTGTGAAGATGACCTCAATCCGAGTAATACTTGGATTGGTAGCCAGCATGGACCTCGAACTTGAGCAAATGGATGTGAAGACAGCGTTTCTTCACGGGAATCTGGATGAGGAAATATACATGGAACAACCTGAAGGCTTCAAAGTTCAGGGGAAGGAGCACCTAGTCTGCAAGCTGCAAAAGAGTCTCTATGGCCTTAAGCAAGCCCCGAGGCAATGGTACAAGAAGTTTGACTCATTCATGATGGGTCAAGGGTACAAGAGAACCGAGGCAGACCAGTGCGTGTATATTCAGAAATTCCCAGATGGAGGTTTTGTTATCTTACTTCTTTATGTCGATGACATGTTGATTGTAGGTCAAAACAAGGCTATGATTAGCAAGCTGAAGATGGAGTTATCAAAGTTCTTTGAAATGAAGGACTTGGGCCCTGCAGAACAGATTCTCGGCATGAAGATTGTTCGTGACCGAAAGCCAAGAAGTTGTGGTTGTCACAACAGAAGTATGTTGAACGTGTGATCAAACGATTCAACATGGAACATGCAAAGCCAGCAAGTACTCCATTAGCTAACCACTTCAAGCTTAGCAAACACTCGTGTCCGACCACGAAGAAGGAGATTGAGGAAATGGCGGAGATCCCGTACTCATCAGCTGTAGGGAGCTTGATGTATGCTATGGTCTGTACTAGACCTGATATCGCCCACGCTGTAGGCGTTGTAAGCAGATTTCTTTCCAATCCTGGAAAAGAACACTGGGAAGCCGTCAAGTGGATTCTGAGATATCTAAAGGGTACATCGAAGATGTGTTTGTGCTATGGGGGAGCTAAACCAGTTATGGAAGGCTATACGGATTCCGATATGGCCGGCGATCTTGTTGGTAGAAAGTCTACATCAGGATTTCTTTTCACTTTTGCAGGAGGATCTATTTCCTGGCAGTCCAAGTTACAAAAGTGTGTTGCTTTATCTACAACCGAGGCAGAGTACATTGCCGCAGCGGAAGCTGGAAAGGAGATGTTGTGGGTGAAGCGGTTTCTCCAAGAACTGGGAGTCAATCAGGAAGAGTACTTGGTACATTGTGATAGTCAGAGTGCTCTAGATTTGAGCAAGAATTCAATGTATCATTCCCGGACAAAACATATTGATATTCGCTATCACTGGATACGCGAAGTGATGGAGCAACAACTCTTGAAGTTAGTGAAGATCCATACCTCAGAGAATCCCGCAGATATGTTGACGAAGGTGGTTACACGGGACAATCTTGAGCTATGTAGAGACATAGCTGGGATGAACGTCGACTGAATGATGTCGTATTCATTCTCGTCCTAAATGGGTAGGAGGGGGAGAATTGTTGAGTCCTACCCACAATTGTTGAGTTTTACACATTCAACAAATGCTGCTTCAAAGATTTCTGCATCAAGATCGGTGGCTGCGGTTGGTGGCTGCGTCAAGATTCACACTCACCAACTCTTCCCTCTTCCTCCTATAAATAGAATAGATATTGCAGAGATAATGTAATCAACACAAAATAGAATAGAGAGAGTTCTGTGAGGAAAAAGAAAAGAGAGAGTTGAGTGAGTATAGCTCCTCCTCCGACAGAGATAGTTTTTTTTGTAAACTATATTTGTATAGTGGAAATTTTTACTCTATTTATATCCTTCGTGGTTATATTTCGTTTCGGTACCTAACATTTTTTTCTTTCTTGGAAATTGAAATTGAGATTCAAAAGTAAAGTGGCAATTTTAATTCTCTGATTTTCCCTGTGAATTTCTATTTAGTAGCTGTAGTACATGATGTGATTGATGATGATGATGATGATGATGTTTAACATCTGCTCTACATAGTAATAGTTCTTTCATGTAGATATTTTATGTAGATGAGTTAATTATTAATTTTTTTTAATTGATTAAATTCAAATTTTTTAAAAAATAAAAAATATAATTCTAGAGATATTTCATAATCAGTCATTAAGAAATCTTCAGATTTCTACATTAATAAGCCCAGTGATCTTCAAGGTAGTTCTTAGAGATGGCGAAGAACGTGATATCTTTGAAGATATTTGATGTGGAAGAAGCAGTGGCTGTGCAATCGAACGTAATTAAGACGAGGCTACTGCTGGAAAATACCAGGAACTCCGACGGCAAACGCGTTATTTCTCTGAGAGTAAAAAGCGACATCCTGGTCAAAATCATCGAGTACTGGAAGGGCCGTGCCGTTTTTCAGAATAATGAGGAGGCGCCGACGGCGGCCTCTGTTTCTGAGGTTAAAGATCTAGAAGATTTTGATGCGAATTTTTTAAGGAAATGAAAAGGGAGAGGATCCTTGAGATCTTAGAGGCGGCCAGGTATATAGATTCGAGAAGCCTTTATGACCTAAGTCTCCAAGTGGTTGCAGATATGGCAAAGAACAATACTCCCGTTCAGATCCGTATCTGCAACTCCTGTGCAGAAGGAGTCAATCGAGATGGAAGCGAAGGAGAATGCTCGTGCTAGGGCTAGGGCTAGGGCCTTTTTAACAGAAGATTTTAGCAGTGTAGAAGAAGAATTAGCCCAAATGCTGGTACCGGCGATTGATCGTTCATTCTAATCTCAAACGTCGTCGTTAGTGCCATACCTATTACCTTATAGTAAAACATTGATATATAGCCTCTTGTTTTTTCTTTCCTTGAAATTGAAATCAAGCCTCAAAAGTAAAGCGACAATTTTAATTCTCTGATTTTCCCTGTGAATTTCTGTTTAGTAGTAGTAGTACCTGATGTGATTGATTGATGATGATGATGATGATGATAACATCTGATTATACATGCATGCATATATAGTAATAGTTCTTGCATATGCCATGAATTTCTGTTTAGATGATGATGTTAACCTCAATTATACATGCATAGATGTAGCTCTATGAACCAATTTTCTTGCAATGAAGCTCCATTATTTTTGGTTTGCCAAACTGCTTATGGTTGTTGTGTGTATGAAATCCTTGAATACTAGTCATGTATTATTAGGCTAGTTTGGATAAACATTTTATGACTGAAGAAGAAGCTTGATATTGAATATATATATATATATATATATATATATATATGTGTGTGTGTGTGTGTGTGTGTGTGTGTGTTTGTTTAATGACAACATTGACAAGTGGTTAGGAGGTCAAATGTTAGAATAATAAACAAAGATTTGGGAGTATAATTAGGATAATACACTTGGCAGCAAAGTATTGTTGTTGTTTCATTCATGAAATGAAATGTAACTTTTTGTTTTCTTTGTCTTTCTTAATTATTGAAGAAATATGGATTTGACCAAAAAAAACTTAGTACAATGTGTAAATGCTTTCTTTCAAACCCTATATTTCTACTCCTTACCTACTGAAAATTGAGATAGATTTGAAGTTTGTTTAGTTCATTTCTTTTTCCTATGTTTTTGAGTTAGATATTTGGACAAGTTAAAAACTAATAAAGACTTGGAATTGTTGAGTCTTTTTTTATCTGCCTAATTCTTGTTGGCAAGCCAAACTCTTATCCAAAAAAAAAAAAAAAAAAATTAAAAATTAAAATTTAATGTATAGATAATTTTATTTTTTTTAAAGAATAATTATGTATATATATATATATATATATATTAATTTCTTATCATAAAGAATTCGATAAGTATTTTGATAATAAGGTTGATTATCCAATCTCAATCACTTCAATTTTTTAAAATTTTAAATTGTTTTACCATATAAAATATTTTATATTATATGAAAAATCATCCAATATTCTTCCTCACTCTTTCTTGAAAACTATCATGCAATTTCATATTTGCATACTCAAAAAAATTTAAAAAATAAATATTATATTTATTATATTCTAAAATTCTATATTTGAGATATAAAAAACGTTTATTTTAATAATAATTTAAAGTTTTTATTTAATAATATTCTTCTAGAAGTCTATCTAAAATAAATCAAAACAAACGATAATATTGTGTGATTTTTCTCCATATTTGATTGATTTTTTCTTATAAATCAAAAATATGAATTTTTAAAAATATTTTATTGTCTCCTTATCTAATAAGAAAGATTAATCAATTTATAATATATATATATATATATATATATATATTATTAAATAAGGAAAAAAGTTTATTTATTGAGAAGGGAGGGTGTATCTTTAATTCTTGGGAATCCAAAGTCCAAATTCTTTTATTATTAATTTTCCCCCATTTTTCTTGGCCTTGCTTTCCTACTAAAGCAATTTGCTATTTGCCAGAGTTACGACGGCGCAGAGAGTCGCTAAAGAGAAATAAATTTTTGGTGTGACTCTACGCATTTAGGGTCTCTCAACCAACCCCTTTGATATATATATATACTCTTTACTTTCTTTTTCTTCTCCTTCTTCCCTAAAAACAGAGCAGAGTTTCTGAGGAGAATCTTTAATTTTTATAAAAAAAATCATATATATATATGTGGGGATGAATCAAATGGGTTTAGGTTCAAATTTTATGTTCAGAAATGAACAGATGGAGAAGAGGCAGTTGTTCTTGAGAAGTTATCAATTTACCAGAAAGAAAAGTATGTCAGAAAAGATTAAAGGTTCTTTCTTTAGAATAAAAAAAGCTATCTGTGTTAAGTTCAGATCAGCAAAGAAGCTTAGGAAAGTTGTTTGGTTGAGAATCAAATCGTTTGGGTTGTTTTACAATACTAGAAGAAAAAAGTTCTTCTTTTTGCGTCTTCATCACCATAAACACACCCACCACTTCTGCTGCGGCCATGGTTCTTCTTCTTCTTCCTCCTTCTTTTAGGGATTACAGAATCTGTTTTATTTTTCTTTGTTTTCTTATTTGGTATTCTGGGATGGAAGTATAATTTGAGAAGGATGTTAAAGATGGTGTCTTTCGGCTTTTCTTGATCGGCGGTGTTTGATATCTGCCATGATTTCTGGCTGTGCTCTTTCCTCTGTTCTATGCTGACAAGTTAGTAGCAGATGAATATATATATATATATATATATATTATATTATATAAACATATGTATTTATTCACATTCATCATTTTTAGTATATCAAGTCTTAAATTTATTATTGTCGAAACAAGGTACATAATTTTAATATTATTATTGCAATTTAGTTTTCTTGATTTTTCTGACAATATATTTGGAAATTTTGGTGTGTAATGATTAATGATGGTGGGATCAAATCAGAATTAATTGGGAAGATTTTTTTCTTTTTTTTTCTTTTTTTTTTTTAATAATTTTGTGATTGAGAGTTATTTCAGTTTTTAAATGAATCATATTAATTGTGGTCTTGTACATAATTTTATGACAAACAAAATTAAAGTTATTTTATGACACAAATGTTTTACACAATTATATACTTTAATATTGAATAATAATTTCTTTTAAATTTGTGGGTTCATATTATTAAAACTCAATCACAAATTTAATGTATTTTGATTCTATCAATAACAAAATTTAAGTTTATTAGAATGAAAGTTTCTTAAGAATATATATATATATATATATATATATATATATATGTATGTATATGTGAAGGTTAGCATTGGGATGAAGGAATGTTGATTATTCAAAGCTGCAAAAATATGAGCAAAAAAATAAAGTAGACATTTGGAATTCGTGACTTACGACTTTTAGTTCTATTTTTAATTTTTTTACTTTTAGCACACACTTCTGATAGCGTTCCAAGATTTCAAGACCGTAGAAAACGATTTTCCTACTTTTTGATAAATAAAAAGTAAAAACAGAAAAAAAAAAAGCTCATTAATTTACCATCCATGGTTCTCGTGTTCCTATCTTTTTGTAATTTTACCCTTTCACACACACACACACACATATATATATATATATATATATTTTTTTTTTTTTTTGTTTTTTTTCTAATTATATTGATACATATCAATATAACAAATACAGAAATTAGGCATAAATTTTTTTATAAAAAATTATTAAATAATTAATTATATATTTAGATATTAAAGTAAATAATTTAACAATTTTACTTGTAATTTTTAAAAGTTATAATTTAAAAAATATATGATAAAAGTAAAAAATATTTTTATGTATAGTATATTATTATTATTTTTTTGATAAGTATGTATAGTATATTATTGTTAGGAGTAAAAATGTGTAAAAAGAATAAAAAATAAAAAAATGGGTCATGTGTGTAAATGGGGCATTGATTAGTAGTAATTAATAACTGATTGATTGATGATTTTAATTAATTAGTAATTCTTTCTGCTCAAGTTTTGACTTCTCATCTCTAAGTTAGCCGTTGGTCCACATTTAATACTTTCAAAATAATATAATAATTTGTGTCATTTAGTTTGACAAAATGGAGAAAGTATATTCTAAAATTTAGAATTCTAACATTTATTTTGTGGCTAACTTTAATTTTATCTTTTTTTTTTTATCTCAAATTTATAATTTATCAAAGTTATAAATTAAATTAAATTTAATTAAGTATTTAAAAAGTCAACAAAGACAATTCATTTGTGATTGTTTAAGACTGAAGTCAAACCAATCCTTAATTTTCCAAAATCATGATAAACTCACTATCACTCCTTTTTCTAAAAAATATAAAAAATTAAAATTCTTTTATCACTTAAATTTTAAAATCTATTATATTATATTTTCTTTTAACTGACTTCAAAATTATAAATAAAATTATTAAATTTAGTTACATTTTATAAGATTATAATTGATATATATATTATATTATATATATATATATATATATAATTGTAATAATTTATTTTGAGGCTGTGTTGGTGCAATGGAAGTGGTCCTTTATCTTTTATTTAAAAGCACATGCTCTTACGCAAGACAGAAAAAGACGATGCTTATGGGTTACAACAATGGGACGGTCATGGCCGGATATATATATATTTTTATTTATTTATTTTACTTTTAAATATAAATTATTTAAAATATATTATATATTTTATAATTTGAGACGTGTTACTTTAGCAGGAAAAAAAAAAGAAAAAAAGGACGCGTGGGAATCCATCATAATCAAGAATCAACATAAAATTGTGTTTATGCAATCACCACATAATAAAATAATCTCATTATCCCTACCATTA
This sequence comes from Asclepias syriaca, assembly GCA_027405835.1. Lineage (NCBI taxonomy): Eukaryota > Viridiplantae > Streptophyta > Magnoliopsida > Gentianales > Apocynaceae > Asclepias > Asclepias syriaca. Next base: position 956,221 of record CM049926.1, on the reverse strand, counting down.
ACCATTAATTAAATACTTAATTTTCTCTCTTTGATGCATTATTAGGTTTTGCAACCATCAGCTTTTGCAACATTATGGATAACAATATCAATCATATATTTGTTTATAAACCTTAAAACAAGTTTAGGTCAAGGATAGATCAGTAAGAATTAGACTTTCCAATATATATATATATATATATATGATGATGATGATGATGTGCAAGGTTTATGTATGTATATGCTTCTTCCCTTGAAATTGATAACATCCCAGTATATATATATATATATATATATATATATATATATATATATGTATGTATGTATGCATTTGAAAATGAAGAAGGGGACTTAGGTTAGGTAGTACATGAACTTCTGCTGCAGTAGGAGCCGATTTCCAGCTATGCAATTTTGCCATTTGACAAAGAATATGAATTTAATTAGCCTGAATTTTTGTTTTTTAGGTACTGACTGATGCAGAAAAGAAAAAAAAAACAGATCACTATATTCTCCCAAAAACTTACAAAAAAATAGTGTATTTGTGTGTGTAATTTGACCATGTGCACACACCACTGCACACTGTAATTCATGATCTTCTCCATAACTCCATTAATGAATAATTCTAATTCTTCAAAGCTGTCAAGAATGCTAGCTACCTAGTCCATATACACATACATACATACATAACATATATATATATATATATGTATGTATATTGAAAGAGTGATTAGTCCAAAGATTGACTGATCTTTGTCCTGTAATAAGTATGTTTTACCCACTAATTCTCTGACAAATGGAAAGAAATTAGAAGATCCATATCTTGTGCTATATACACCAAAATCTACTTTAATTATAAAGAAATCATTGTTTTTTTTTTTTTTTTTTCCAAGTTTGTTTCTTTATGAACATCAATCATTGCACATGTCTTGAATTCTCATTTATGTTCCTTAAACTAAAACCTTATTCACTCCAAGAAACTTTTATTCCTTACATTCTGAATTGTCCTAAAAAAGTAAGTGAATTGGTTAAAAACTATATACTGCTTATCATGTGTTGAAGGAATCAAATACTGTCACTCTTCAGCTACTTTCCTAGTATTCATATGCTTGCATTTGTACTGTAAAAAGCAGATTCTCCATCCATGTGCTCATATATATATATATATATATCTATATGTATATAGCCTCTCCTTCCATTATATATATATATATATATATAGTGAGCTGCTGAACTGAATTGGCTTACTTATCTGAAACAATGCTGTTGAATATGGGAAGATGGATGAATAGATATGAGAGAATCACAAGTTATGATGAGAATGGGGCGAGGCCACGGCGATGTTTCTGGTTAAGAAAAGTGAATGGAAAGTTGAAAAAAGGGTTCAGATTATCGCGATCTAGGAAGTTGAATTGGAAGCCATTTTCTCTGGTGATATTGCCAAGAAAGTTAGCCAAAATCTGTAAGGATGTATTAGTAAGAAGAGGTGAAACTTGTCCTGCAATTGTCTTCTCATGTCACTGGGGACTTCCTGTTCTTTATTCCCATTCTTCTGTTCATTGCAGAAAAAGTACCAGTTCATTTTAAAAGTTCCTAACATGCCTGCCTGCCATTAATGACAATGGTTTTAAATTTCAGCATATATATATATATATATATATATATATATACATACTTTTGAGTAATACTGTAATCAATTGCTTCTGTTTTATTGAATTTTCTGTTTCTAATTCTTTGTTATCTAGTTAGACCTTTTACAATCATTTCTGGTGCTGCTAAACTTTCTGCATTATTATTACAATCTCAACCGAACCTTAAACAATACAAAAACTTTTCAAATCGAGAAATCATGTCAGTTTATAATCAGATCAAACTATAGCAAATGCTTTTCTCTCATAAACCAAACCGTCATAACATACAAAGTCATATTGAGACTAAAAAAGTGAGTATATATATATATATATATAAAGATTGGAGTGAGGAACAGAATGATGATTCACCTAGTCTTCTTTCTTCTTCATAACAGTATCATCTTTAAATCAATTCGATGATGATGATGATCATGCTGAAATATATATATATGTATATATAAGTTGGTTGGTTGATGATCAGAACTGAGGGAGGGCATGTAATCCACCTTTGGAAGCTAATCCAGTCATGAATAGAACATAAGATTGTTTAAGGCTGAACTGAGGCATCATCAAAAGTCTTCCCATTTTCACCTTCAAATGAATCTTCTTCCCTTTCTTCTTATTGAATGATGGCATGAAAAGTTGGTTTTTTGAAAGAATCCCATTTTCTTGATCACTAATCTCTGGCTCTTCCATGATTGTTGCAAGCTTCATCTTCAGTATTTCTTCAATGTCTAATCCTGATTCTGTTCTCAACTGTTTCTTGCTTGAACATGGCACTACCCACCACATTTTCCTTGATCCCTTCCTCATTTTGATATATAATATATATATATATATATATATGGATCACTTCTTGCTTAAACACTCACAAGATTTCTCCTCATACACACACACACATATATATATATATACATATATATACACAGAAACAGAGGATCCTCTGGAAAGAGTATGATTAGTAATCATGAACAAGAGGGAGAATCCAGGAAGGTGAGCATACCTTTTTTATTTTAAATTGGTTTTTGAAAAAGTATGTAACTTGAGAGTTGAGAGAGGATCAGACAGAAGGGTTTTTGGGGTGGGAAGGAAAGGAAAGGACTGATTCTAAAAGCTACTACTTTTTTTTTTTTTTTTTTCTTTACAACTTGGAATGATCATGATTCATGATTCTTGACAAATCCTCCATTTTAACAAACTAATAAACAAGAAAAGCTTACCTAAAACCAAACCCCTTTTTCTTTTTTAGTTTAGTTTCAACACTGATGATAACAGCAGCCAGTACCATTCCCATTCATGGATAATATATATTATGTAAACTGCGTAAATTAATTGATAAATAACTCTCTTTTTATACAAATGAAGTTGTGAGATCGAACATATAATCATATATTTAGCGTTTAAATTTTGGGACCAAAACTTATTTATTGTAAGAGATCTATTCAACTCGAATTTCAATATATATATATATATAAATAAAGATAAGAAGAAGCAAAAGGTATATTCCTATAATTACTTGAGAGATGAATGGTTTCCATGTTAAAGAAGAGGAATCAGTTTATAGAATGCAACAGATTGAAAAAGAAAAAGTCTTCCAAATGATGATGATTTTAGCTATTTCTTTCTTTTATGAAATTGAAACTGCTTCTTGAGAAACAGTCTAAGATTAGGTTAGCCATCACTTAACCAAGCTCTTACCAGAGGGCTTATTAAATATGCACATATATATATATATACATACATATATTGTTTATTTCTTTCTTGTACACAGGTTAGGATGCTAGCATACAAAATTGTTGAGTACATCTACACAATTTTAATATATATATATATATATTGGTTTCTAAAATCATAATCATGGACCCCTTTCTTGACTTTAAGTTTGATTTAGATTTGAAAAAAAATAATTATTGTACTCTTAAGTGTATCTTAATAATTGTTTGATATATATATATATATATATTTATATAAAAGTAAAAATTTGAGATCATAATTTTAATCTCTAACTAAAAAAAATAAAAATTTATTTTTAGCAAAAGAAATTTGAGTTTTAAAAAGTATTGATTATTAATAAAGTTAATGGATTCAAGAAATCAAAAAAGGTTTCGCACGTGTGATAATGTGCTGACACACGACATGGACACGTGGCACGAATCCGATCAATCTTCGTGATTAACTACCAAAGTGGCCTAACACCACCCAATCCACCAATTAAGTAAAAAGTTTTAAAAGCAATTGTACTTTTTTTAAAAAAATATAATTTTAATTTTTCTTTATAAATAAAATTATATATATATAAATATAAAAAAAATCGAGTTTTTCCGACTCCTATTATCTTTCTTCTTCTTTTCTTTGAAGATTTTGAATTCAATGTCGGAGTTTGTCAGAGGAATCTCTGTAATTTCTCTTTCGATTTGAATAGAATTTTCAGTTTCCATTGCGGCTTTCAATTTGTCGTTATTCTCTCTTCGATGAAATTATACAACTTGATTCTTTTATGTCATGTGGTCCTATTCTTTCATCCACCCAGATTTTTATAATTGTTTTTAGGAATTTTCTTTTTTTCTTTTCTTTTTTTTTCTGGGTTGGTGTTTTCTTTTAATGTCTGGGTCAGATAAGAAGAAATCTAGTGGTAGTAGTAGTAGTAGTGGTGGGAATGATCAAGAAAAGGAAATTGATGAGCCTGGGAAAGAAAAGAGTTGTACTGAAGAGGAAACTAAGCAAAGAAGAGGAAAAGGGGTGTTCTTTCTTAGGTTTAATGGTGTCAAGAGGAATTTATTGCTTCTGCAGAGGAGGAGGAGGAGGAAGAAGAAGAAAAAGGCAAGTTTGGTAAATTCAAAGGTTTCAGGGGGATATGATGGTGGTGGGTTGTGCTGTTGCTTATGTATAAAGCAACCAATGACATTGGATACATCAATAGAATCACCCACGAGTGATCCTAATAGTAAGGAGTTTACTTATGATATGATGAGAGTTTTAATTGAGAAGAATGAGTTTTATTCTAAGGAATGCAATCCACATTTGAATGATAAATTAAGTTCTTGAGAACTTTGATTTTTGTTCAAAAATTGTTTGGGTGTACAAATTTGGATTGATTCATTCATTGATTGATTCTTTAATTCATTCATCTCTGCCTGTTGGTTTATTGTATTTGATTTGTTCAAAGACATCAGCAGCAGAAGCTTTCATCAATATATGAGAAAGAGGGGAAGAGGGAATAGAATAGAAAAAAGAGGAAATAATTATAAAGATGAGAATCAATATGGGGATAAATGACATTGTTTGATATTGTTTTTTTCTGCCTTGTATACAATTTGAAAATGTAAAGAAACTTGCTGAAGGGGAGTTCTTGAATTCTTGTATTTGCAATCCTGCATTCATGAAATGGATTTGTTATCTGATCTTGATTGCATATACTTTCCATTTTGTTCCATCAGTTATTTGATGCTCACAATGTGTTTGGCAATGTTTTAGTTACTCTATGCTCCTACAATACACACAATTATTTGCTTTACTTCTGTATCAAAAGCATGTTATATTACTTATGGGGAGGTGTCTTAGTGGAAAATTTTCATCTTGTGCTGTCCTCAACAAGGTAATGTCATGTGTACATATTTAGAATCAGGTAAGACCTTATTAGCATACTAAGTATACAAGCATTATTAACTGGTCGGAAAATTTTAGTCAAAAGGTGGAATTACTGAAATGTTATGCACTTGGGACAATCAAAATTATAGCTTTGGACTTGTTTGACACATTTAAGTTGTTTTAGTGTATTGAAGGTTGAGGTCATCTGTTTACAGAACCTGGTTTCTTAATCTGAGCTTGAATGTTGTGGCTCATATGTGAGATAGTTTGTCCTTGTTTGTCGTGAGGAGGAACGCGTTAAATTTAGTTTTGAGGACTTATTCCATTACAAAGTGTTGATCTTTGCTCATACTTTTGCTGCATTTAGTTTTATATTACTGTTTAATCTTCTTGAATAATAGCATTCAGGAATGTAATCAGCCTTGTGGGATTTGTTTTAGATTTGAATTTAAATGATCAAAAACCAATTGATTATCCATTGTATAAGATTGATTTCATTGCTTTCTTTGGTTGCCATCCTTGGAACTGCTTTCCTTTTAAACTTATTTCTCTCTCTCTCTCTTTTCTCCCCTGAAATATGGGGAATTCAGTAGCTTTTAAATCCTTAGGACTGCATCATTTTAGCCCTTCTGTAGAAAAGAAAATATAGATTCTTGAATAAGTTCTTTAATGTTAAATTGAGGCTCTGAAAGTCTAAACAGGAATTTCCTCATTTTAAAGTTCTTCCATGGAAGTTCTTGAGTTTTGTTCTTTAGTTACAAATGTAGAGTAAAATTGTGATTATAACATTAACAGGAAAGTATTTGTTGATATATAATCTTTACAACCTAAACAGAGATGGTATCAAAAAGTTCTTCTGATAATAAAACGAAAAGGAAAAAGGAAAGAACAACAACTCTGCATTTTCACCTAAAATTGCACCCACCATATTACACCTACATGAACATTCTGCCTGACTTATTGAGGAACTTCTGATTTAATTGAATGCAAGAAAATTTAGAAAATAAGAAAAATAAAATTTGGGGAATTGTGTGCGTATAGAAAAGATGAAGATGGCGGCTGAACCAGAAGAAGGAAAGAAGAAAAATGGAAAAAAGGAAGAAGAAAAAGAAACCTTTGAGAAGAAAATTTATTTTCTCAAAATTCAAAATTTGAATTTATGATATCTTGAATAAATAAAAAATATAAATAGTAATATACATATAGTCAAGGGTTACCCTGAAGTTAAAAAAAAAAGTTGAAATCTTGATTCTCAAAAAGGGCACTTTTTTTTTTCTTTTTTGTTGGTTAAACTAAGGATATTCTCTTCTTATTTTCTGCATATGTTCTTTCATTGTTAACTATATGAGAGATGCACTTTATTTTTATGGAAGAAATTTGAACTCTCAATGAAATCTTTTAAAAATTAGGTCTTTTAGAAAAAGCCATAGCAACAAGAGATGGGCAAATTTTGTAAGAACATATAAATAAACATGGGGGCTACATACAGCACCTTCTTCATCATCCCTCAAAGAACCGGAAAACAAAAAAAAAACCCTTCACCCCAATCTCTGACACTGCTCTTTAAGCACAAATGGATGTGGAGAGAGATAGCTTGAAGAAGACCCACGTGATGTCCCATAATCTTTTGGCCTTGTTATTAACCTGCCATTTCAGACATACATATATATATATATTATATATATATAAAACCCAACTTGGCATCAGTCACAGGACCATACCACTTTCTCTTTACCTTTTTCTTTGAATATTTTATTTTGCAATGTTTCTAAGTTCTTCTTTATCAGTTGCCCCCTTTTGCTCATTCTTGTTCCCTTTCTTCTTTTCTCTTTTGTTACTATTCTAATTTTATAATAATTTTGATAATTTGTGCCGACGACTCAACCAATGAGCTGTATTTGTAAAAGTGCAGCAAATGAAAATTCAGTCTTGTGCTATTTCTTGGGTGGATGAACTATCTCTCTCTTTTAACTATGTTTAGAAAGATAACGTCCCACCAAGATCCCTTTTTTCCAGTAAACTTCTCATCCCTTACTAATTTTGTACCAAAAGGATATATTTTTTTATTAGCTACCTCGAAAACTGCCCCCCATTGATCATCATAATTATAAGTATCCTCTGGGAAGTGTCTTGAAGTCTTTTAGTATAATAAGAGAGGGTTAGGTTCCCTGAGCAGAAGGTAAAGTGTGAGTTAAAGATTGTGGTCCCGAATTTGCCCTCGACAGTATCAGGAGGAGGAGATGACGGTGATCGAGGTCTTGAAAGGAATAATGGAGAGGAGTTGAAATTTTTTTCAGTACCACTGGGCTGCAAGTTCTTGATTCTTGGGGCTGCTGCTATTTTTGGTTCATCAAGTTTGTCTATTTCAAGATTTCATTTTTGAAGCTATAGTTGGTGCTATTCTTGACCTCTGTTAGGAAAGGTCAGTTTTTTTTATCTTTTCTTTTTGTTCTGTTGTCTCAAATGTTTTTTCTTTTTCATGAAGTAAGTCTTTTTAGCTTCTCTGTTTTCTGGGTTCTGCTTTTCTTAAACTTTTTATCTTTTTTTAGTAGTTGTCTCTTTCAAGCATCAGTATTTGATCGAATATTTTGTCTATCTTTTGATATACAGAGATAGTAGTATGTAGTACCTGTGCTATTGGAAATGTTTCATGATTGAAGTTTTAAGTGGCGAACCTTAATTTGATCGAATATTTTCTCCCAATTATTTCAACAAAAAGTTATAAATGTCACCTGATCAATTTGCAGATCGAAGCTTAATCTGTTGTGTTGTAAATAGTTTGAGTCTTGATACTTTAATAGGTTGTTGAAAACTAGTGGAATTTATTTGTTTGGGGAAAGTGGGATTTGCTGTTTCCTCCACTAAAAGGGAAGGAAACATAGATGATCCTTCTTACTTGGTTGTTTGCTCTTATATGTAGAATGAGCACTGGTTCTCTATATCAAGTCATCAGAAGGTTTCTGTATTATTTCCTGTTAATGGAAAAATCAACTACTTTTGCTGTGTGACTTTCAAGATTGACCGAACGATGTTTTATGCATTTTAACTAACTTTACACTCATTGGTTTTACAGATTTGAGCTAAAATGGCATCCTCAAGACCCAGTCAGTCCTCTAGCAATTCATCAAGATCCAAACATAGTGCTAGAATCATTGCTCAGACCTCTATTGATGCAAAGCTCCATGCTGATTTCGAGAAGTCAGGGAGCTCCTTTGACTATTCAAGCTCAGTTCGTCTCACCGATGCAGCCACTGGAGAGCAGAAACCAAGATCTGACAGAGTTACTACAGAATACCTTCATCAAATCCAGAAAGGCAAGTTTATCCAACCATTTGGATGTTTACTAGCTCTGGATGAGAAAACTTTTAAAGTAATTGCCTACAGTGAGAATGCTCCTGAAATGCTGACAATGGTCAGCCATGCTGTCCCTAGTGTCGGCGATCATCCTGCTCTTGGCATTGGAACCGATATTAGAACTATTTTTACTGCCCCTAGTGCTACTGCACTGCACAAGGCCTTAGGATTCGGCGAGGTTTCTCTGCTGAATCCTATATTGGTACACTGTAAAACTTCTGGGAAACCATTTTACGCAATTATCCACAGAGTGACAGGTAGCTTAATTGTTGACTTTGAGCCTGTCAAGCCTTACGAAGTTCCAATGACAGCTGCTGGAGCCTTGCAGTCATATAAACTTGCTGCTAAAGCTATTACACGCCTGCAGTCCTTACCCAGTGGAAGCCTGGAAAAGCTTTGTGATACAATGGTTCAAGAAGTCTTTGAACTCACTGGATATGACAGGGTGATGGCATATAAATTTCATGACGATGATCATGGTGAGGTGATATCTGAGATCACAAAGCCTGGCCTTGAACCTTACCTTGGCTTACATTATCCAGCTACGGATATTCCTCAGGCTGCACGCTTTTTGTTCATGAAAAATAAAGTTCGTATGATATGTGATTGTCATGCAAAACAGGTAAAAGTGCTTCAAGATGAGAAGCTTTCTTTTGATCTGACTTTGTGTGGGTCAACACTTAGAGCTCCACATACTTGCCATTTACAATACATGGAGAATATGAATTCTATTGCATCTTTGGTAATGGCCGTTGTAATCAATGATGGGGATGATGAAGGGGACAACTCTGATTCTGCACAACCTCAGAAAAGAAAAAGGCTTTGGGGTTTAGTTGTGTGCCACAATACAACTCCAAGGTTTGTTCCCTTTCCTCTTCGGTATGCTTGCGAGTTTCTTGCTCAAGTCTTTGCTATCCATGTTAATAAGGAGTTAGAATTAGAAAATCAGATGGTCGAGAAGAATATTCTGAAAACTCAGACACTGTTGTGTGATATGCTGATGCGAGATGCACCTTTGGGTATTGTCTCACAGAATCCAAACATAATGGATTTAGTCAAATGTGATGGGGCTGTTTTATTATACAATAATACGATACACCGGATGGGTATAACTCCAAGCAACTTTCATCTTAATGATATTGTTTCTTGGCTTATCGAGTACCACATGGATTCAACAGGTCTGAGTACAGATAGCTTGCAGGATGCAGGATTCCCCGGTGCTCTTGCTCTTGGTGATGCAGTTTGTGGCATGGCAGCTGTTAGAATATCTGATAAAGACTGGCTTTTCTGGTTTAGGTCACATACTGCTGCAGAAATTCGATGGGGTGGTGCAAAACATGAACCGGGTGAGAAGGATGATGGTAGGAAGATGCACCCAAGGTCTTCGTTCAAAGCATTTCTTGAAGTTGTTAAGACAAGGAGCTTACCTTGGAAGGATTACGAGATGGATGCAATTCACTCTTTGCAACTTATACTAAGAAATTCTTTCAAGGAAGCTGATGCACCTGTCTCTGAGACCAAAACAATCCATAGCAAACTAAATGATCTCCGGATTGATGGGTTGCAAGAACTCGAAGCAGTGACAACCGAGATGGTTAGGCTGATAGAGACGGCCTCAGTGCCAATTTTGGCAGTTGATATTGATGGATTAGTTAATGGCTGGAACACAAAAATTTCTGAGTTAACTGGTCTTTCTGTTGACGAAGCAATCGGAAAACACTTGCTAACTCTTGTGGAAGATTCTTCAGCCGAAGCAGTGAATAAAATGTTGGAATTGGCTTTACAAGGTATGGAACTTCAGTTTCTTCTTTTCTTTATGTCTTTAAGGTTGTACGAATTCTGATTCTTCATTCTTTCATCAGGTAAAGAAGAACAAAATGTGCAGTTCGAGATTAAAACACATGGATTGAAGAAGGATGCAGGTCCAATCACCTTGGTTGTGAATGCATGTTCGAGTAGGGATGTTCGAGCAAGTGTTGTGGGAGTATGTTTTGTTGCTCAGGATGTCACTAACCAGAAGACTATCATGGACAAATTTACACGAATCGAAGGCGATTACAGGGCTATTATTCAAAATCCAAATCCTTTAATCCCACCAATATTTGGAACAGATGAATTTGGATGGTGTGCTGAATGGAACTCTGCTATGACAAAGGTCTCTGGTTGGCGTCGAGAGGAGGTTATTGATAAAATGCTTCTTGGTGAGGTTTTCGGTACTCATACAGCTTGTTGTCGTCTGAGGAATCGTGAATCTTTTGTAAATCTTGGTGTTGTACTAAACAATGCTGTAACTGGTCAAGAATCTGAAAAGATTCCTTTCGGTTTCTTTGCTCGAAATGGGAAATACATAGAGTGCCTTCTCTGCATTAGTAAGAAGCTAGACAGAGAAGGAGCAGTCACCGGAGTCTTTTGCTTCCTGCAGTTAGCTAGTCACGAGTTGCAACAAGCACTCCATGTACAAAGACTCTCCGAAGAAACTGCATTAAAGAGATTGAAAGTATTAGCTTACATAAGAAAGCAGATAAGAAATCCTCTCTCTGGCATCATATTTTCACGGAAGATGTTAGAAGGAACCGAGTTAGGAGACGATCAAAGAAACCTCCTGCATACTAGTGCTCAATGTCAACGCCAGCTGAACAGAATTCTCGATGACACTGATCTCGATTCCATTATCGAGGGGTATGTTTTTACTTACTTACTTACTTATCATATCGTCAATTTATATGTCATTGTTGAAGATTTCTGATTACCTTCCATACTACACTCGATTGCAGATACTTGGATTTGGAAATGGTGGAATTCAAACTAGACGAAGTATTGATTGCTTCGATTAGTCAAGTGATGATGAAAAGTAATATGAAAGGTGTTAGAATAGTGAACAATGTTGATAAGTCTCTTGTAAACGAAACCCTATATGGTGACAGCTTAAGGCTTCAACAAGTTCTTGCTGATCTTCTGTTAACATCACTAAACTTTATACCAAATGGAGGTCAACTTAGTATTGCAGGAAAACTAACCAAAGATCAGTTAGGGGAATCTGTTCAGCTTGCTCATGTGGAATTCAGGTAAAAATATTCCTCGTTTTGATCACGTTTATTCATCGTTGCTTGTTTCTGATTTGTTGTGGTTGTGCAGGATAACGCATACAGGAGGAGGTGTGCCGGAAGAACTGTTGAGCCAAATTTTTGGAAACACCAATGGAGAACCATCTGATGAAGGAATTAGTTTACTGGTAAGTGGAAAATTGGTGAAACTGATGAATGGTGATGTTCAGTATCTGAGGGAGGCTGGGAAATCAAGTTTTATTGTGAGTGTTGAACTTGCAGTTGCTGCTAATAATAAGAACAAAACTGGATGAAGATTTTGTAATCCCCCTAGGCAGAAGAAGAAGAAGAAGAAGAAGAAGAAGAAGAAGAAGAAGAAGAAGAACTGATCTCTGGAAAATGTGTACAGTTCAAAGTCTCTCCCTTTTTGCCTAATGTTGTAACCTTTTTTTTTTTTTTTTTCCTTTTTCTTTTTGTAAATGTGGTTTTCTTTCGAACCTTTTTAACATAATCATCATTTCTAATGATGGTTCTCCTTACCATGTTTTGTTCTTATGAATAAGAGTTAAACAATTTTTTTTTTTAATTATTAAAGATTTTAACAATGAAACTGTAAGGCATAAGGGAATTGATAAAAAGATATTTAGAAAATTAAAAAGTTAAAATCTTGATTCATATATTCTGTATTTGGAGCCAAAGTCTTTTCCTGATCAGTAAAGACTAACCTAATTTATTACAGTATTGGTTAGGGCTTGACAATCAAGATTCAAAGATAATGCTGAAAACTACGTCGTTTTACTAGTGAAGAAACCTTTGGGCTTGCTATGCTAAAGTTCCTATAAACGGAAGGTTTACGCGAAAAGAGTTTTTCATTTCTTTGTTTTCCCACTTTTCTTTTTCTTTCTTTGTCTTAAACGAAGAGCTCAGTCAGTGTGCGTCGCCGCCGTATCTGGTGGGGGTGGTAGCCGTCCATCCGCGACTGCTATAAAGATTTCATTTTTTCTTTTGCTTTCATGATGGATTTGAAGCTTTCTTTTCCGGCGGATAGCCCGCCCTTGGCTATCATTGTAGCTGCCAAAATCGGCGGTGTCTCTGTTTCTACTGATCCTACTCTAACTTCTGGCTCTCCTCCAACGATCCTCGTCTCTAATGGGTAATTTATGTACCATTTCTACTTTTTAAAAGTGTGTTTATGGGGAAAAATAATTGGATAATTTCTTTGGTTGGGCTGGACTGATTCGTCAGTTCTTTGATGATTCATTGTGTTTTAACACAGTTTTGTATACAGGATAAAATTGCAGGGAATGTATGTAATACTGCGGCATTTGGGGCGGATAGCGACGGTTCCCAATCTTTACCTTAGGGATTCTTTCGAGTCTAGTCAGGTGTTTTTTTACACATTTTTATACAGAACTTCTCCACTAATTTAAGATTTTTCTAAATATGAAGCCTACTAATTATTATAGGGAAATAGTTTTGGATAAAGGTTTTGTCTTTTTAAAATTTTTTTTTTTTATTTTATTCGGGGTTGCTTTCTCTTACCGTACCATTTCTGGCATAGTTTTTCTCCTTATTGTCTGTCGAATTATTATTCTACACGCCAAGTGTAAAATTTACAGGGTTCTAAGGTTATTCTCATCCAGAAATTATGCGCTTTTTATTTTTTGTTTCATTGGTGCAATGACATACTATGTTTAGTATTTATAGCAGTGATTTAGTGATTAATGATATGTTCAGTGTTCAGAAAATCCAATCACCCATTTTATTTTCTTTGTTATAGAAATGATATATCATATTAGTATTAATAAATGAATGTTCTGTGTAGATTGATGAATGGCTAGATTATGTCCCTCTTTTTGCATCTGGCTCTGAATTTGAGGGAGCATGCGCCTATGTGGATGGATATCTACTGCAACGTACTTTCTTGGTTGGTTCTAGTCTGTCGATTGCAGATATAGCAATTTGGTCAGCTCTTGCAGGTATATGTTTGTGATGTCATATAGCTGATTTCCTACCTTTCTCAATTGTTATTTTGAAATTAATTTGTTAAGCCTCATTATAAGTAATTTCATGAGATCTTGTGATTCTGTTTTTCTTTTTCTCTATCAATGTAATTAGTGTTACCACACAATCACCGAAGTCTAAAATCTAGACTACCTGACCTTATAAACTCTTTGGCTTCCCTTAAGTGGTGAAGCTCAGTGGACAAATAGATGACTGTTGACTGATTGTACATTTTCTCTGCAGGCACTGGCAAGAGATGGCAAAGTTTGCAAAATTCTAAGAAGTACCAAAACTTGGTACGGTGGTTCAACTCTATATATGCAGAATACGATGTAGTTCTCAATGAAGTTATGGGACTTTATGTTGCGAAAAAAGGTTTGGGAACACAAGCAAATGCTAAGGTGAAAGATCAACCAAGGTCTTCTTTGCATGTAAGTAGTGATGGAAATGAGAAGTCTGCCGGTGGTAGCCGGTCTACAGTTGAGGTAAACCTTCCAGATGCTGAGGTTGGCAAAGTGCGGCTACGATTTGCTCCTGAACCCAGTGGTTATCTTCACATTGGTCATTCAAAAGCAGCATTGCTAAACAAGTATTTTGCTGAGAGGTACCAAGGGCAGGTGATTGTACGGTTTGATGATACAAATCCGGATAAAGAAAGCAATGAGTTTGTTGACAATTTGCTAAAAGATATTGATACACTTGGTATAAAATATGAGACAGTGACATATACATCTGATTACTTCCCCAAGATGATGGAAATGGCTGAAAAATTAATCCGTGAGGGCAAGGCCTATGTTGATGACACACCTCGGGAGCAAATGCAGCACGAAAGAATGGAGGGGATAGAGTCAAAAAGCAGGAGTAACAGCATTGAGGAGAACCTGAAATTGTGGAAAGAAATGATTGCTGGAACCGAGAAGGGTTTGAGGTGCTGTGTACGGGGCAAGTTAAATATGCAGGAACCTAACAAGGCCCTCAGGGATCCAGTTTATTACCGATGCAATCTCACGCCTCACCACAAGATTGGACCCAAATACAAAGTTTACCCTACTTATGATTTTGCTTGTCCTTTTGTTGATTCTATAGAAGGTATTACTCATGCTCTCCGATCTAGTGAGTATCATGACCGCAATGATCAATATCACTGGATCCAGACAGACATGGGATTCCCGAAGGTTCATTTATATGAATTTAGCCGGGTGAATTTGGTCTACACACTTCTTAGCAAGCGCAAACTGCTATGGTTTGTTCAAAATGGGAAGGTTGAGGGCTGGGATGATCCTAGGTTTCCCACTGTGCAAGGTATAGTACGCAGGGGCCTGCAGGTTGAAGCATTAATACAGTTCATGGTTGAACAGGTAAGGATTTATAGTTGAGTAGGATCCACTTATAAGTGTGCATTCTGCGAGAGCATTTTTCTTGTGTACGTAACCAGATGAAAAATAGCAGAAATAATGTGCATCTTACATAATTCCTGTTTTTAATGATTTTGGTTGTTGTTTTAAAATATTTTCTTCTTGCTTCCTTCCGTTTCTTGTACCTTTTTCCTTTTTTTCTTTTCTTTTTGACCCCCTTCGGTTGTTTGTTTTGAGATGAATGGTGAAGTAGGGGGTTTAACTCTTTGATTCTTCATCATGATAGACGAAGAATTTCAGTCTGCTACCTACGTTCAAACAAGTTCAGGTTTTTTATTTTATGCTTAAATTTTGTTAATTTTTTCAGGGTGCATCTAAGAATCTGAATCTGATGGAATGGGACAAACTCTGGGCTATTAATAAGAAGACTATTGATCCAGTTTGTCCCAGGCATACAGCAGTTATTGAACATAGACGTGTCTTGTTAACTCTTTCCAATGGGCCTGAGGATCCTTTTGTGCGTGTTATACCTAAACACAAGAAGTATGAAGCTGCTGGAGAGAAGGTGACAACCTTTTCAAAGAGGATATGGATAGATCAGGAGGATGCCCAGTGTATCTCAGCCAATGAAGAAGTAACACTTATGGATTGGGGCAATGCAATAATTAATGAGATTGAGAAGGATCAGGAGGGATTTGTGACCCAGCTTACTGGGGTTTTGCATCTCGAAGGATCTGTTAAGACTACAAAGTTGAAGCTTACATGGCTTCCGAATACTAATGAGCTTGTCCCCTTGTCTTTGGTGGATTTTGACTATTTGATTACAAAGAAAAAGGTACGCACCTTCCTTTCTATCAATATATTCCTTTATTTTATAAGCAGCTTAGGCCTGAATCAGTTCATGTTACTGCCTCAATAGAGAGTATATGTTAAGTAAGTATAATATGTGGCTTTAAAGGATACTTCTATTATACTTAGACTAGCCTTTTGACAGTGATAACGAGTAGGGGAATAAGCAGACATGAAGTTTGATCAACATTTCTTTGTATAGTTCTGAGTTGTGATGAATATAATGTCTATCTGACTCCTTTGTGTTTGCTACCTGTAAATTAATTTAAAATGGTCTTTGATGAAAAAGGGTGGGTTTCTTCAAGTTTTAGCTTTAATCTTTATTTGTTATAAATTGAGCATGTTGGGTGCTTAGATTTGTTTACCAATGTAGTTTAGTGATGTCTCCTCTTTTAATCTTTTGCAGCTTGAGGAAGATGAAAATTTTGTAGACGTGGTCAATCCATGTACCAGAATGGAGACTGCTGCACTCGGGGATTCCAATATGAGGAACTTGAAGCGCGGTGACATACTGCAGCTTGAACGTAAAGGATACTTCCGATGTGATGTTCCGTACATAAGGGCTTCAAAGCCTATTGTTTTGTTTGCTATCCCTGATGGCAAGCAACAACCAGTGCTGAGGTTTCAGAAGCTCAATAACTGATTGGAGGTTACATCTTACCTTTTCTACCCAACTTGAACTGAATCTCCACTGAGGCATCGACCTGGATTCTTACATTTTCAAACATTGATCTTAGTATTTAGTCCAAGTCATTAAATTTTGTTCTGTTGATATTGTTGAATTTGTTAAAATTTGTTGACTTATCTTTCAATATATACTGTGGAGCTGCAACTAAAAATGTTGATTCATGAACATTTTGTCACTTTATTCCTTCTATAGTTCTTAGATTTGCTATAACATTAGTGTCTGCCTAACTAGGATGGAAGTTCATACTCACGCCCATGGTGGGGAATTTGATTTTACAAAATTTCTTGTTTAAAGAACTTTATGTGTGGTTAGGGAGTAAACTGAAAGATTTACTAGTTCAACTGTGTTGGGGGACAACTTCGCCGTTGAAGAGGTTCTGACAAGTATGTCATGTGACAAGCTTCAAGAATGGAGAAGAGTGGCTGGATGGGTTTGATATTTTTATATACTGAAAAACACACTGTAGACCTAAAAAAGAGGGAGCAAGAAAAGGTAAAAGTTATAGGAATCTTTTGGATGACAACTAATAATTCTGTCTTAAATAATTAGGCAATTGATTGATGCCGGATGAAAAAAATATTATTCTTTTGTAGAACACTTTATTGTGTGTACTTGTTTAAGTCCGTGATGAGTTTAAAAAAAAAAAGTCCACTTCATTTTCACCAAGAATGATCAAGTATGCGCTGTAAGGACTATTATTTAAATCAAGTCATGAACACTTGCTGCCATATTAGGATTCTTCTTCCCACCCTCTTAAATCCTGGTATGAAATTGACTCCTAATAATTTTTATAGCAGTAACACTTAATAAGCAATTAAAGATTAAGATTAGGGTTGTTATCTTCTTGAGAATAGGGAGAGAAGGAGAAGGGCAAAGACTCTGATATTAAAGAATTAGGTGGGCAGATCAGAATAGCCTTCAAGATTTTACCTACTGCTTTATCCTCTTTATTAGGTGCTTTAATCATTTTACTGCTTATAACTCCTCTATGGTTAGTGTACTTGATAATTTGTTGTCTTGTCTTAAACCTAAGTAAACTGGAGAGAAACAAAAAACTATTGGAGAAGTTGATGCAAAAGTAGACCATTGAGTTTTGTTTACTCAAATTGTCAATTATTCATCATTTTAGGCTTTGATAATTAATGAATGGCTCTGTTCAAATTGGAGAAAAAAGACAAGAAACCTTTTTTTCTAAAAAAAAAATTCTATCTTTTTTTGTCTGAATATAATCTTGAACACTTAATTGACCAAGTAAAAGGGTTCCCATTTCCCATAAGAGCAACTTGCTGCTGTTTCTTTCACGTTTCCTTTAAGCTAAACTCCTTGTTTGTCATTTGAAAAGGTGATATATTTGATACATCTTTTGACTTTTATCTCAGTTCAGGAGAGAGAAACCATCAATGACAAAGCAAAGAATGATCAGATGATGTGATAAATGAACAAGAATGCTTTGTTAAAAAACAATCATATTTTATTGTTACAATAAGTACACAATCAAAATTCCCATACACAATTTGATCTTTGGAAAGCATAATATATTTAAATAAACCCCCTCCCCCTTCTTCAATGAACAACCTGAATCTCATGTTTTATTACTGTGGAAATGAAATAAATAAAATACAGTAGTCCTCCCTACTTCTTGGGAGCAAGTCTTGATTTGATTTTCTCAACTTCTTTAGTACCAACTTGGAATGCCTTTGTCAAGACATCATCAGGAACAGGCGGTGAAGAAGCAAACAATGTCACGGCAATGGATTGAGTTCCAGGAAGTTGGCTATTGAAAGCAGACACAACAGCAGCTGGAACTTTGCCATTGTTCTTCTGGAAATGAACTAAAGCTCTTGGGAACACAAAGGTATCGCCTTTCTTGATTTTCTTTGAAATGAGAACATTAGCTGTGGTAATGAAACCAACATCTAGTTCACCTTCTAGAACAAACACCATCTCTGTTGCACGTGGGTGGGTGTGAGGTGGGTTTAGCCCTCCTGGTGCATAATCAATCCTGGCCATGGACACACCAAGTGTGTTCAGACCAGGTATCCTCTGTACATTAGCTCCTGTCACAATTGATCCCTGTGAGTTGTTGGTTGATCCTGGTTTGGCAATGCCGGAGAAGAAAAAGTCCTCTGCTGTGACATTGGACTTGCAAGTGAACCCATTCACCTTCACAGCTGTTTCACATACACACAAGTTTTGTCAGTCAGTCATGAAACTACTGTACTGGTATATATATGTATGTATGTATGTATGTGGGATTGATGAATTAATGGTACTACTACCTAATTCTTTACTGCAGGGGACAGTATAGAAATGAATGCAATGCATGATGAAATAACAATAAATTTAATTCCTTTGCAGGGCAAACTCAATTGCCTTTTTCTGGGATTGAAGTAGTAGTAAAAAAAGAAAAAAAAAAGGAAAAAACTTGTTATCATTTCCCACGAAACCCATTATGGATAATCAAGAAAGAAAATGAAATGAACAGAATGAAGACAGAAAAAAGACAATTAGACAAAAATACCAACCAACACCACCTAATACCATAAAAGAAGAAAAAAACACACACACTAATAGTTGCTTAGAAATGACAAGACTCTCCAAAAACAATATTTTCTCTTTAACGTAGTTTCAAAGGAAAAATCAAAAGAGTATTAGCCCAAATCAATCAATTAATTGAAGCTGTCAAAATGAAGTTTTTTTTTTTCTTCTTTTCTTTCTCAAGAAGGAAAGAACCCACACAAACACATATATTGGATTATATATATTATATATATATATAATATATATATATATATATATCTTACTAGAATTGAGGTCAGCAACACAAAGATCTTGGAGCATGTCTGGATCTCCAGCTGAGACTTTGCTGGAAGTGGAGGCCAAGAAGACGGCCAAAAAGAACATAAAAAGCAACCTTCTTGCAGCCATTTGAGTGGTGGAGAAGAATATATATATGTATATATAGATATATAAGTATATGTATAGTTTCTTAATTTAGTGGGAAAAAAACACAAAAACAAAGGGGGAAGTAATCAAAATCAATGAAGAATGTGGAAGAGAGAGGGAGAGAGAAAGAAGAGGTGTGGAGGAGGGAGAGAGAAAAAACTGGGGAAGACTTATTTATAAGGGAGGAAAGATGAAGGGATTTGGATTCTTGAAAATTGAAATGGAAGGGTCGTTGACGTACGGGAGCTGTTCTAAAAAGCTTTGTAAAAATGACACGAAACATGCCTTCTTAAACCCAAAGTAAACCAATCCAACCCCTCCTCTCTAATATTCAAACATTTGACAAATTTATTTTACCAACTGTTCTTTAAATTATATTAACTTTCTTCAAATTATTGAATAATTTTGGTGATGGCATCCACACATGGGGAGATTCATTCCACCATTTCCTTTTAATTGCTTCTTTCAAGATGAAACTTAGTTTTTCTTTGATATAAGGATTATATAAATGCATGTGAACAGAGATTTGGTCTATCAAATCCCAAAATTAATTTAAAACATTACAAAAAGATTGAATGAGCAAAAAAAAAAGAAAGATAGATATGCTTAACTAATTACTCATTCTAAAAGTGATTAGATAAGCTTAGAATTTTTCTTCTTTGAAATTATCTAATTCCTTTTGAAGAAATCAGTACTATATATTAGAGATCTTAATAATAATAATAAAATGAATCTAAAAATGATAATATAATTTATGTAATGAGTAATTATTAGATAAATAGTGTCACATCAAATGATATTAATTTTTCAACAAAGAATATAAGGATAGGGGAAAATTAGTGGTACTTTAAAAAGACATTTTGTGGTCATTGTTTGGTGAAACTTTAATTTTTGGACAATACATACATATCTATATATTACCAAATGTTAAAATGTAGATTCTAAGTCTCTCCATAGAAAACTACCTTCCTATACCTCCAACTTTCTACACCAAAATGAGATGATTTTCCCCTATTTGTTAATATTAGATGTGTTTTTTAAGTATATTGAATGGATTCAAGTGAAAAATATCATTAAGAGGAACAAATTTTTTGGTTTAAATAAAAATAAAATATAAAACGTATTTTATAAAATGTTAAGAGATTTTTATAATTTAAATGAGAAATTTACTCGAACGTTTATTATTTTATATATATAAAATACAAAAGAAAAAAATCATAATAAATCCTTAACTCAATCTATTTACCCTCTCATTGATAATGAAAATGTTGTACAGTTTATATGCAAGCTATTGCAATAAAATATTTAGTAATTAAGAAAGA
The DNA here is from genome assembly GCA_027405835.1 of Asclepias syriaca. Taxonomy (NCBI): domain Eukaryota; kingdom Viridiplantae; phylum Streptophyta; class Magnoliopsida; order Gentianales; family Apocynaceae; genus Asclepias; species Asclepias syriaca. The sequence continues at coordinate 935,465 of CM049926.1, read as the reverse complement.
ATATAATATATATATATATATATATATGGGTTGTATGCAAAGACTCTAAGTTGACGGTTCGGTCGGAGTATATGTCTTCACTCAAACTTCCATTTACGTTAATCTTTCTCATTCCAAGATATATATATATATATACAAACCAAAGATTAAGTTCTATGAATATTATATAGTGTAATTTTGTAAGATTGCGTTTAACTTTGATTCTCTCATCTTTTTTTTTCTTCTTCTTCTTCTTATTACTAATTAAATTAAAAACGAATCAAAAAAATAAAAAATTGTAAATATATATTATATATATATATACGTGTGAAGTTACGTTACAACTGCTTCTATGTTTCTTCTTCTGGTACCACTCCTCTGTTCTCCTCGATGCTTCTCAAACCTTTCCCTTTTCTTTAAAGGAAAACAAAAAATGTAATTTTCCTGTTGATCCGTTTGACACGTGGTCAATTATAGAAAATGATTTGAGATTAGGGAGTTTTAAGCCCTTCCTCACACAGCAGTTTTGTTCCAAATACTCGGCTATTCACGATCTTATTAGTTAGTTCAAGCAAAGGTGAACAAATGAAGCTAAGAATAGAATGGGGAATGGGATATAAAACCAACGAGGATGTGTAAACATTTTACATGCTGCTGCTAATCAACTCTTGAGTTGAATATTGAATCTTCTTATAAACAAAGATTTACTGTGACTAGAAGTGTGGAACCCTGAATTTCCACTCCCCTGTTATGGGATCATAAGAAACAAACTCAACACCTTGCTTTGCTCCTTTCTTGATCAGAGTTTGCCTGTACTTATCAACCATTGGTCCATCTATGTATAGCTGCGCAGTCTTTTTGTCTAGACATTTGACATTAAGAAGAGTAATTTCAGCAGGTTTGTTGAGGCCTTGCCCAACTGGTGGCTTCTTCAGTTCGTCCATGTATACAATCACTTCACGATAGTTCAACTTGACAACGGATTCCAGGTCGAGGTTTGTCACGTCTGTTTCACCTAAAAACTTGATGCTGCCGAACCCATACCTTCCTACAACGAAATTTTTCACTCGGCGACAGAATCCGGGCTCAGTCTTTTCCTTGGCTACTAGCTCATCAATTGGAGGAATTGTGTAATATTCAGGGCATTGAAGTTTAGGCATCATTTTTTGAACATCTGGAACATGTGCACAGAGAGTTGCGTCTTCATCAGATTGATGCCCTTGGGAGATAATATGATTTTTCCCCTCTTGGCTGCGGGTGCCATAAAAAATGCAATTGTGGATTAGATTAAATTGAGGAGAACAACCACCGTCTTTTTCTTTGTTGGCTTCATTAGAAATTCCTGCAAAATTATAAACACTAAAAATATCTTCTGGGAGGGAAATTTGCTCCATCTGAATGAAGTGTTTGTATAAGAGTACGAAGGATTTGTAGAAAGGAAAAACTACATAATATACTAAACTGAACATTTTGAGAATTGTGCTTACTAAAGCCAAACAGCCCCAAAATATTTGTACCACAAAGATGTATCTAGATGCACTCAAGCATATTTAGCTGTGACATTATCTTAAAAGATGGGATATTGTGCAAGGGATTCTGTGAAAAACTTACCTGTGTCATGTAGTCCTATTGATTTGTTCTCCAGCACAGATGCTTTGTTAGTCTTCAATTCTTGAGACTGCTCCTCAGTGGGATTTCTTAGCCAAGCCTTGGGATCCGATCTTGGAATAAATGGAGGTTTTAGTTTACATGCATCTGGTAATCCTTCTTGAAAGAATGGAACCTGTATTGGAAAGAAATCACAAAAACAAATGTAAAACAAGATGAAACATCATCATCTTCTTCCACCTTTCCCTTCTCTCTCATTTTTGTGAAGGTTTAACCGGAGGATTTTAGGGGTTGTGTCTGGGAGGAGAGGGACGTACAGCAGCAATTTCCTCAAAGTTTCATTCAATAGAGAAATAATTCTCACCTTCTTGTGATCTCTTTCAGGCTTGTACTTCTTGACCGCTGGCCTGATTCTGTTAAAAGATCTGTGCCTGACAGCTGCAATATTTCTTTTGATGGGAGAAGGATTGTCATTCACCTGTGTTTACAAAAACATAGAGAGAAAAGTAACAAAGGCAATCATGATATATAGTTAAAACCCATTGAATTTTTTGTTCATGCATTAAAGCTGTGGTTAATAGTTCTTATCACTTTAAAAACTAGAATTATCTCCTGATCACGGAATATTGATGAATAATAATGCTATAAGAATTCAAAAACTGCTTCAAATTTTAAGACTGACACTCAAGCTAGAAATCCCATATTGAATTGCCATATTGGAGACTGAGCAATCAACTGATATTTGTAAAGTTGGTTCTCCTATGAAGGGATCTGCAATGGGCAACCCTCCAATTGCTGGATTGCTGTGAGCTGCAGACCTGAAAAACATATCATATACATTAATCCATGGCAATTTGGTAGGAAACAACTCCAGCCATAAGGAGTAACAAATATTAATTTACTGAAGTTCTCATTTATAACAATAAATAAATTAATATATAAAAATATACACATTCTGCAATACGTACTGCTGAATATTAATTTTCTGGCTGCCAGTCTCTGCATTAGAATCTTGAAGGAAGATGGTGAAAATTTTCAAAGGTCAGTTACATGGAAGAATGGCTAATTTGCTGCACAATAGAAGGAGAAAAAAATATAGAGATTCTCTTAATTACCTGTAGATGGTTGATTAGAGATGCTAATAGATGTTGAGTTGGAGGAGAATGTGAGTTCAGTTTTGGAAAGAGGAGGAATGCAAAGCTGCAAAGATAACAAATAATAAGAGATAGCAACTTGAAGAAGAGCATATATCAAATAACATCTAATAAGGGCAGACAACTAACTAGTACTATCTTTCATATTAGATAAGTGTATCCAACTGCCCATATATAACCATAATAAAGTTGAAACTTTGAGAAACTTTTTCTTGGTTATCTCATTCCATTACAACATAAAAAGCTGTAAGAATAAGCAGAAAAGGGGAAGGCCATTGGAGAGTGAGGCAATGGCTCAAGACATGTATATAATACAGCATATTGTAGTCTATTATTTTTAAAAAGAAAGTCTCTTTTCTTGATAAGAGAAAGATCTATCAAAAAGTAGATATTTAGAAGAGAAGGTCCGTTATTATTATATAATATATTTATATATAATATAGTATATGTAATCAACTATAATGTATTATTATTATTCTTTTATATATGAGTCTATTAGTTTTATAAGAAAAAAACTTTCTAGAAATTAGCTGTTTGAGAAGAAGGCCCATGTAACAAAGACCCTATGGTTGAAACAGAAACTTCCCTAAAGTTTTTGTCTAAAACTCCAAAATGGTGTACACAACTAAGGAAATAATTTGCACGAATCCCACTCATGAAAAGTAGGGATGCGATAGTTGGAAAAAATTTACCTTAAGTTCTAATCCAGGTGATGTACGTCTTAACATCTCTGGTTCATTTTGGGCAAGGGTCGATTTAGATGAAGTATTTGCTGTCCCATCTTGAGTTTCCAGAAATTGAAACTTGAAGGATAAGATATTATTCATGTCAGAGCTGAATCCAGAAGTGATCCCTGATACCAATTTTCTTTTTTAGTAGATGTGGATAAAACTAACTCCAAAATATTGTAAATATCTTTCATAGGAAAACAAAGAAAGGAATAAAAATGTAGATAGGAGCACACCTTCCTCCTTAGATAACTGATAGTCCTCTAGTCTCAACTCTTCATGGCTTTTATCTTTGTAGGTGGGCATGGCAGATATAGAGACTATTTTGAGATCGTGTGTAGTATCAGTGTCCTTTACTTCTGTTTCTGGAGTTGCAATATACGATGCTACTTTAGTTCCCTGACATTGGGACTTAGCTGATTGGTGAGAGCCTATATTTTTAACAAACGAGAGGATGAGAGAGATATAAACAAAAATTGAAAATAACTGAAACTTACAAAAACAAAGAAATGGAAAGAGAAAACTGACCAGCACCGAAGCTACTAGTCCCAAATGCCTTTGTATCAATTATCTGGCCAAAGTGAGACTGGGGATTGAGTGATTCATGCCCATCTGATTGCCCAAATTTGAATGTCGTGAAAGATGGTGTACTGGAAAAACTAACAGCAGGGCCTGTGAAACCAGGAAATGGTAAAATCGAATTACACATGCCGGAGAACTGGGCACCATTGTTGCCATAAGTAGATTGACTTGATGAACCAAATGCAGGGGAAGAACCAGAAATTTTCCTGACTGAAGATGAGTGTGTCTGCTGTCTCTTATTGTTATTGAAGAGAGATGATCCTAAAAATAAGAGGTAGCAATAATCAGAATAGAATTATAAAGAATTGTTTAGTCTAGAAGTGGAACAATGCTGAGCAATAAAAATAATTAGAAATTAATTTGGAAAAGCTATGCATCAAAAAGACATAATTGAAAACTGATGAGTTCTTCAAACTAACTCTGAGGTATTGTCCACAAAAAATATTCAAAAATTGAAAATACCATAAAATTCTTTCATAAGAATGCAAACAAAGACATAAAGAAGTGAATAGGAGCACACCTTTCTCCTTTGATAACTGATAGTCCTCCAGTCTCAACTCCTCGTGGCTTTTATCTTTGTAGGTGAGCATGGCAGATATAGAGACTATTTTGAGATCGTGTGTAGTAACAGTGTCCTTTACTTCTGTTTCTGGAGTTGCAATATACGATGCTACTTTAGTTCCCTGACATTGGGACTTAGCTGATTGGTGAGAGCCTATATTTTTAACAAAAGAAAGGATGAGAGAGATATAAACAAAAATTGAAAATAACTGAAACTTACAAAAACAAAGAAATGGAAAGAGAAAACTGACCAGCACCGAAGCTACTAGTCCCAAATGCCTTTGTATCAATTATCTGGCCAAAGTGAGACTGGGGATTGAGTGATTCATGCCCATCTGATTGCCCAAATTTGAATGTCGTGAAAGATGGTGTACTGGAAAAACTAACAGCAGGGCCTGTGAAACCAGGAAATGGTAAAATCAAATTACACATGCCGGAGAACTGGGCACCATTGTTGCCATAAGTAGATTGAATTGATGAACCAAATGCAGGGGAAGAACCAGAAATTTTCTTGACTGAAGATGAGTGTGTCTGCTGTCTCTTATTGTTATTGAAGAGAGATGATCCTAAAAATAAGAGGTAGCAATAATCAGAATAGAATTATAAAGAATTGCTTAGTCTAGAAGTGGAACAATGCTGAGCAATAAAAATAATTAGAAATTAATTTGGAAAAGCTATGCATCAAAAAGACATAATTGAAAACTGATGAGTTCTTCAAACTAACTCTGAGGTATTGTCCACAAAAAATATTCAAAAATTGAAAATACCATAAAATTCTTTCATAAGAATGCAAACAAAGACATAAAGAAGTGAATAGGAGCACACCTTTCTCCTTTGATAACTGATAGTCCTCCAGTCTCAACTCCTCGTGGCTTTTATCTTTGTAGGTGAGCATGGCAGATATAGAGACTAGTTTGAGATCGTGTGTAGTAACAGTGTCCTTTACTTCTGTTTCTGGAGTTGCAATATACGATGCTACTTTAGTTCCCTGACATTGGGACTTAGCTGATTGGTGAGAGCCTATATTTTTAACAAAAGAAAGGATGAGAGAGATATAAACAAAAATTGAAAATAACTGAAACTTACAAAAACAAAGAAATGGAAAGAGAAAACTGACCAGCACCGAAGCTACTAGTCCCAAATGCCTTTGTATCAATTATCTGGCCAAAGTGAGACTGGGGATTGAGTGATTCATGCCCATCTGATTGCCCAAATTTGAATGTCGTGAAAGATGGTGTACTGGAAAAACTAACAGCAGGGCCTGTGAAACCAGGAAATGGTAAAATCAAATTACACATGCCGGAGAACTGGGCACCATTGTTGCCATATGTAGATTGACTTGATGAACCAAATGCAGGGGAAGAACCAGAAATTTTCTTGACTGAAGATGAGTGTGTCTGCTGTCTCTTATTGTTATTGAAGAGAGATGATCCTAAAAATAAGAGGTAGCAATAATCAGAATAGAATTATAAAGAATTGTTTAGTCTAGAAGTGGAACAATGCTGAGCAATAAAAATAATTAGAAATTAATTTGGAAAAGCTATGCATCAAAAAGACATAATTGAAAACTGATGAGTTCTTCAAACTAACTCTGAGGTATTGTCCACAAAAAATATTCAAAAATTGAAAATACCATAAAATTCTTTCATAAGAATGCAAACAAAGACATAAAGAAGTGAATAGGAGCACACCTTTCTCCTTTGATAACTGATAGTCCTCCAGTCTCAACTCCTCGTGGCTTTTATCTTTGTAGGTGAGCATGGCAGATATAGAGACTAGTTTGAGATCGTGTGTAGTAACAGTGTCCTTTACTTCTGTTTCTGGAGTTGCAATATACGATGCTACTTTAGTTCCCTGACATTGGGACTTAGCTGATTGGTGAGAGCCTATATTTTTAACAAAAGAAAGGATGAGAGAGATATAAACAAAAATTGAAAATAACTGAAACTTACAAAAACAAAGAAATGGAAAGAGAAAACTGACCAGCACCGAAGCTACTAGTCCCAAATGCCTTTGTATCAATTATCTGGTCAAAGTGAGACTGGGGATTGAGTGATTCATGCCCATCTGATTGCCCAAATTTGAATGTCGTGAAAGATGGTGTACTGGAAAAACTAACAGCAGGGCCTGTGAAACCAGGAAATGGTAAAATCAAATTACACATGCCGGAGAACTGGGCACCATTGTTGCCATATGTAGATTGACTTGATGAACCAAATGCAGGGGAAGAACCAGAAATTTTCTTGACTGAAGATGAGTGTGTCTGCTGTCTCTTATTGTTATTGAAGAGAGATGATCCTAAAAATAAGAGGTAGCAATAATCAGAATAGAATTATAAAGAATTGTTTAGTCTAGAAGTGGAACAATGCTGAGCAATAAAAATAATTAGAAATTAATTTGGAAAAGCTATGCATCAAAAAGACATAATTGAAAACTGATGAGTTCTTCAAACTAACTCTGAGGTATTGTCCACAAAAAATATTCAAAAATTGAAAATACCATAAAATTCTTTCATAAGAATGCAAACAAAGACATAAAGAAGTGAATAGGAGCACACCTTTCTCCTTTGATAACTGATAGTCCTCCAGTCTCAACTCCTCGTGGCTTTTATCTTTGTAGGTGAGCATGGCAGATATAGAGACTAGTTTGCAATCTTGTGTAGTAACAGCTTGTTTTACTTCTGTTTCTGGAGTTGCAACATAAGAAGCTACTCTAGTTCCCTGACATTGGGATTTAGCTGATGGATAAGAGCCTAATTTTTGACAAAAGAGAGGATGAGATTGGAATACATATAATTATTTCAGCATTAAGATAATGGAAATATTCCTACTCAAAGTAAAAGGCAAATTAACATGATATTTCTTAGCACATAAGCTCTTTTTCTCTTTTAATGAGGAGGATGAGAGAGTAGATTTTAAAATCATCACAAATTTATGATTCTACTTCAAATTATAGTTGTATGTGATATGCACAAATCATATCACATTTTTAACATGTTTTTAGAGAGTAGATTGATTAAATGACAACAATTAAATGCTAAAGTGACAGTTAGTAAGACTAAATCTTTCATTACTCATAATCAAGGTAAATAAATCCTATCTTTTAGGATACCAATCGGAAAGCATCAACATGATAACAGAATAAATGTTGCATGAGTTTACGTCTTGGACAAATGCATCATACTTAGTCTGCCTACACCAATGTAAACATCAAAATACTGAAACTTGTGAAAAGGAAAAAAAATTGGGTAGAGGGGGAACTGACCTGAATTAAAGCTCGTAGTCCCCAGTTGACTATTTCTACCAATTTCTGTTGAATTTGGCTGGCCAAATGTAGACGTTAAATTCGAAAATTCATGGCCATCTGATTTCTTGAGCTCGGATGTGGTCAAAGAGGGTGAAGAACTAAAAGTGGGGTGGCCTGTGAAGCCAGAGAAAGGTGTAGCTGAATTCTGCATGCTAGAGAACGGGGAACTGTTGTCGCCAAATGCAGATTGAATTGACCCAGCAAATACAGTAGATGGACCAGAAATATGGTTGGGTGATGATGATTGTGGCTGTTCAAACAGCCTTCCAAAAGACAATCCTGAAAAATGGCAAGTGAAGGCCAAAATGTGATCAGTTATAACTAGATACTAACAGATGGTTGCTTTAGTCTATAAATAGAGAATCAGAAATCAATAGAAGGAAAACACAGGACCTCCCGGAAAAAAAAATAGGGCAGTAAAAATAATAACACCATGGATGTTTTATGAATTTATGGCTAAGACAGATGTCTTATATTTGTTTTATCCAACAGTGAAGACATCAAAGGGTCTAACAAACAAAGAAAACAAATTTCATGGGTATTATAATACATTGTTTCAGTTTAGTCTAATCTAAGGTAATAAAATTTGATAAGGCACTAGTGTATATTCGCATAACGTATACTCTTTTGCATTGTTTTTGTTCAATGATTGAAGAACCAATCCATTTTTTATTTTATTTTGTTCCATCCCAATTCCAAGAAAAGAGTAAGCTTAGTTTACTGTGTTTTTTTTTTAAAGAAAATTATTAACGACTAACATCTGCTCAGAGTTCTTCAACAAATTTATTCCTAAAGACCAAATAGAGTCTGGACTGACTGAGCATTTACATGCTTTGAAGCCAAAATGACCTGCAGCCATTCATATCTAGCAACAAAACAAGCATATATTTTCATCTGAATTTTCCTATTGTGACTAAGAAACTTTCCATGGAAAAGGCAGCAAAATTTTTGTTTCTAAACATAATGAAATTTTTTACATAAGCAACTGGAAAATGCATTTATGCAGAAGATAAAAAAAAGGAGATAAATTTACTGAAAATAATTAATAGAAACAAGAAAAGCTCTTCAAGTCTCAGGAATGAAGATCACAAAAATTAAATACAATATTAGCAAACATACTAGTGTACTTACTGCTGGAAAATGATGGAGCTCCAAATGCAGAAAACGAAGCAGTGTCGGTTGATGACGCTGAAGTTTCCCCAAAAGCAGGAAACTCCCCGAACATTAACTGCATTGGAGCAGATGCTTGACTTCCACTTTGGGTACTTGATTTAGCCAAAGGATTGTTAAAATTATCCAACGAACCTGAGAAATTGAAAGAAGGGGTGAAATTTAAGTATTAACGCCATTACATTAAAAAATTAGGTGAAATTTTTGGGGGCGAAGCCTCTTAACCATTAACAATAAACCTTATTCGACGAAAACAGAGAACTTACTTGGTTGATGATCATCGTGATCGATTAACATTTCGGCCACCTAATCAAAGCACGAGTATATTCTTAGAAAAAAAAATGATTCTGAAAGCGGCGTGGGGAACAATGGGAAACGAAATCGGTGAATGTTCAGAGAATCAATAAAGGGTATATATAAGCACTCGGGGATGCAGTATCAGAACGAGTAGCGTTCTTTTGAAGCTTCGCAGTTTTAATCCATGCAGACTATTGAATTATTTATTTACTTTTCAGCGGGTAGCTTAATATCGAGGCTAAGACACCTAATTTTAAGGGAAAAAATAAATTAATTACGTGTTTAGTAATATAATATCCACTTCAGTTACGTCATTATTGTGTTTTTGGTGGTACGTCGTCGCTTTGGGAGTGGAACTTTCCAAAGCTTAATTGGGAGATGGAATAACCTTTGAAGAAGCGACAAAGCTCCGGCGTAACCACGGGACTGCGGACCAACTCCGGCAGCCGACACCTATGATGGATAGCTCTTGGCGACGAAGGGAGCTCGAGTTCCTAATTCTGTATGCCATTGTTTTCTACGTTTACGTCATTCGGCGCTCCCTGCAACTCTCTCATGGTGCGTTTTAACTCTTAATTGTCTTTCTTCTATATAAAGAAGTCTGATTTATAAGCACAGGTATTCACGAATTTGTGACTGATTATGTTTGCAGATCATTACACCAAGCTGTATGGTTTACGTTACGGATGGATTGATAATCGTCTAAATGTATGCCATTTCACGAATTTTGAGTGCTTAAGTGGTCAATGTAATGGATCTGCAGTTGGGGACTGTGTGCTGCAATCCATTAATGGGACTATGTCTCCAAGTTTTGGGGTTTATTACCACAGTCAGCTTAAATAATTCAAATCTATTTGTATTCATTGTCCTGTTAAAGTGTACCAATCTCTTGAGATAGTGATTATGATAATTTCTTTGTTATATTTATTATCTACTGCATTTTTCATTTTTCTTCTTTACATTGTTTTCCTCTCCAGGATGGCTCTGATGCCCAGTGGAGAAATTTTCGTGGGAATTTGCCAATTCTCACAGTAGTCTTTGGAGTCTTTACCTTGATAGCATGTACATTGAGAACTTGCTATGGTTTAAAGGCAAGAGGGATGTCTATTGTTTGGCTTCTAATTTCATTAGCTTACTTGTCATACCTACATGGAGCTTGGTATAACTCTTTTTTACTACTCTGCTTGACATACAGTACACCTTGAGGTTATCTCATCTAACCTAATGTGTTCCCCTTTTGTGCAGCGTCATATTTATTCTCATGATTGCTTCAGCTAATTTTTTTCTAGTAAAGGTATATGTTCTTCAAATTTTATAATGTTATCCTTTATTCTAGTAAAGGTGTATGAATGGTCTATTCCTTGTTGTTATGGTATTTTGCTCTTTAAAAATGAAATCCATCATATGGTTTATTCCATTCTCTTTTTCCTTTTTCCTTTTTACAGATATTTGGCAGAACAAGATATTTTTCTTATCTGCTTTGGATATTTAACCTATCATTTCTTTTCTGCAATCGTGTGTATGAAGGGTATAAATTCTCCAGTTTTGGGTGAGTAGCATCTTTTCACATTTAAAAGTTGCATTCTGAGCAATATGAAACCGACCAGTCAGATTCTGTCTGTAACTGTACGAAGGATTTCTGTTATCTGGTTCATGCATTGTCTACTGTATAGGGAACAACTAGCTTTTCTGGACAAATTTCGAGGTACCTTTAGATGGCATATCTGCTTCAACTTTGGTATGTCCTGTAGCCTTCTCAATTTGGATTTATATCTTCTAGTCTTTGGAATTTAATAATGGCTTTTTTGGTACATCAAATGGCTGTAACACAGCATGGTATACATAAATTCATCTTATTTTTATTTATTCTTTTCCTAAAATGATGAAAACTGATTCGTAATGCAGAAAGGTCTTTGAAGTTTTGACTTCATGGTATAGTTGTATTGGTTTAATTATAAAGAAAGGAGAATGGGGACTACAGGATTCTCATGTTTGAATGAAGTTTGAGAAAAATAGAAGAAACAATTTTCTGACTGTTAGGTGAAATTTTGGCTAATTATGAAAGAGATATTTGATAGAACATCGTTTATAAACTTGTATTTTTAAATCTACAAGTTGATAGAAGAGATTAAGAATATATCATCCTTCCTTCTTTTTATCCCTTTCTTCTGATGTTTTCTGTATTTTCCTTTTCTTCCATGTGAACCGAATATAGGCTATTTGTTAACAGGCGATCCAGCAAACAGTCATTGAACTAAGGATATGTATTTGAGTGGTTATGTGCCGGAGTGTTTATGTTTGGTTAAAATCAACATAAGCAACGTGCATGCAAAGAGTATCTAGATAATTGATGAAAAGAGTTTTAAAGTTGATTAATTTATATTTACTGGCATAAAAGGACACCACAAGCAAAACCCTTGCAGACAAATAAAAAAACTTGCTTCTTCTACATATGTAATTTTAATGTAAAAAAGCTAATAGGTTCTAATCTATGGCAAAAGGATACATTGTCAGGATAGAGCTTTAGCCTTGACTTATTTGATCTCCCTGCTCCTTTTAAGGGATGGCTGTTTCATTTTTGAGTAAAGGGAAAGATTCACTTGCCAGAAGAATAATAATTTCAGTATTTTACTGAGGTGATCTTTTTCCTCTGCTGATATATGATATGTATATGTTATATAGTTTAATTGTGATGAACTCCAATTCCCTACATTCAGTTTTTTTAAAGTATTTACTTAACAGCAGGAAGGGAATTGTGGTTTCTATATATATATATTTAAAGTTATCAAAATTGTCAGTTTATTGTTTTGTCAGTTGTGTTACGGATGATCAGCTTTGGCTATGACTACCACTGGAGTAAGCAATATAATCGGTTTGATCAAAAGGTGTGTGGTGTTGTCCTCCAAAATAGTCATCTTTCTATGGAATTGTTGGGTTGCTTAGTCATGCATCTTCATTTTTGGGGGGAAGCTTTGGCATGCTCATGGGCTTTATGGAACTAGTTTAATTAGGTATTAGGTATTATGTTCTAATTGCTGAGTTGAAGAGATTGTCATCCTCTGAATTCCAGAAACAACAGACTGTAGTCTCTTTTAGTATTAAAAATGTTTACATGGTTAACGAGAACCATTATCCCTGAGTAGCAATGTTAAGTTCATCGCATGTCATTGAAAACTAAGATGATTAGGGATTGTTCTTTTCTTCTAATGCTCGTTACTATATATTGTTATAGAAGCACATTCAATGTTGTGAAGTTTGTTCAAATAGAAGGACATGCTATCTACTATTACAGGTGAACTACTGCATTTCCTTATGTGCAGCATTAGATTTAGTTGGCCTCTCTCACTTATGGTGGTTTGAAGTGTGTGTTATTTTCAGGAGAGAAGTATTGGAGATGACAAGTTTTCTTTTGCCACGTACTTCTGTTATTTGGTGTACGCACCACTGTATATTGCTGGGCCAATTATTAGCTTTAATGCATTTGCTTCACAGGTTGGTTGTAGATTATTCAAGCAATTGTTTTTCTTGCATCCTCTGTTAATCTAACTCAAAGTTGCTGCTGGATGCTGCATCATGTGTAATTGGATTGGTCGTTACGTTTTGATCTTGCAAACTGTTTATAATCTCGAATGCCCTTAATCATATCATGGGAACTGTCTTTAGGGGAAGTTTATCATTGGGGGTTGGGTTAACTTATTCAACTGTATTGCAGTTAGAAGTTCCTCAGAAGAATTATTCAGTAAAAGATGTTGCTTGGTATGGTCTGCGTTGGATTCTGAGTATGTTCCTAATGGAAATCATGACACATTTCTTTTACTACAATGCTTTTGCTACAAGGTAATATGTTCTACTGATTTATGGATACCCATCATCTTCTTTCCATTTGGTTTCTTCTATGATCTGTATCTTCTGATTTCACATTTTAGTGGTGTATGGAAGCTCTTATCTCCTACAGACAATTTCATCATTGGATATGGGGTAAGTGTCAATTCATGTTTTTATGGTAAGTAGAAAGTAGGGAAGTTAAAAATCTGTTTTTACTTACGAACAACAGATATCTGTGCATCCTGAAACTGTCTTCCCCATGCAAGTTGAATTTTAGTATGGGACATATAACTTTATTCCATGTCAATCTGCAGAATGTAATTCACTTTAATTGTTTGAGATTATCTTTTGATGTTCTTTTCCGTATGTTCTAATAGGTACTCAATTTTATGTGGCTTAAATTTTTTCTCATTTGGCGGTATTTTCGCTTCTGGACACTGGTGAGTTTGTTTCTTTCACTTTTTGGATAGCTTTTGACGGAAGCTCTATCTCCTACTATCACTGCTTTGCTATTTTGTTTCTGGGACCATAATCTGAAATGTACTTTTGACTTTTTCTTGATATCTTTCTAGGTCAATGGCATTGAGGTGCCTGAAAATATGCCGAAGTGCTTAAATAATTGTTACAACCTTGAAACATTTTGGAAAAATTGGCATGCTTCCTATAACAAATGGCTTGTCAGGCAGAGAGTTCTTAATCCTTTATCATGCATTTCTTTTCTATTATTTTCTTTCTCTCTCTTTGAAATATTATCTCCAAGTCTGGTAATGATATTAATCAAAGTTACCAAAATGGTTTAGGTATATGTATATTCCCCTCGGAGGTGCTCAAAGAAAGCTTCTTAATGTTTGGGTGGTTTTCACATTTGTAGCCATATGGCATGACTTGGAATGGTTACATTTTTAACTCTTCTAGTTTTTCTGCTATTTAGACTAGAGTATTTGCTTTGTTTATAGCAAATCTTCTCCACATGTCAGCTAATTGCCTTCTGTTACAGGAAACTTCTTTCTTGGGCATGGTTGACCTGTTTATTTTTTATACCAGAGATCCTTGTGAAATCTGCTGCTAATTCCTATCAGGTTTGATCATCTTGTGCAAGTTCTAGTGTTGGCAGTAGTTATCTAAAATTATCACAGAGAAGAAAGAGAATAACTATAGTGACAAAAGCTTATTTTATATATCTGTGTGCAACTGTGGGTACTTGTTTTCCAATGTATGAGCAAAATGAAGACACTGTCTTTCTTGATACTTTGCTACCATTTCTCAATTTTGACATCATGTTTCCATCACCAGGTACAAGATGCTTTGGGCAAGTGTGTTTTCCGTGAACTTACTGCAGTCACTGGAGCTGTTACCATCACCTGTCTCATGGTCTGTCTATTCCTGATTTATCCTAAATGAAAATAACGAATACCATAAAAAAAATATAAATTTAGTTTAATCTTGGGGAATGCAAAACTTTTCTAATATAAGGTTTTTAAGGTTTTTATATTAATGTTTGCAGAACATAAAGTAGCATCCTCAAACATAAATTGTGAAATTATTGGATTTAAGATCGAAATTATCATTGAACCCACACCAGTATGCTTTTGGTTAGTAGCTTTTTCTTATGAAATGAACATGGAATAAGAATTTGATGCTGTGTTTTCAGGTGGCTAATCTTGTTGGCTTTGTTATTGGTCCTTCTGGCATTAATTGGTTAATATCTGGATTCCTCCAGAAGCAAGGTCTCTCTCTCTCTTTCTCTTATTGGTTGCAGTGATTTGAAGTCAAACTACTTCTAATTGCTTGTAATTGCAGGACTACCGACACTTGGTGGAATGTTATTCACCTTTTACATTGGGACCAAGGTAAGAGAAATTATAAAGATTTGATAGTTCAAGTGGCACCTTCAAATCAAGTTTCATTATAATCCGTATATTGGAATCCACAGCTTATGTTCCACATCTCTGATGCTAAGCAAATGGAGCACAAGAAAAAGTAGTTGATGCTGGTCCAACACTATTGACTTATGCAGCTAACCATTGGGATCAGTCCGAGTACAATTTAGTAGGGAACTGACAATGGGGGCAGATTTCTATCAGATAGATTAGAACTCACGTGTCAGATAGATTAGAAATTATTCTCCTTTTGATCATGCAATGAAAGAAACTTGCTTTATGCCTTAAAAAGGATTCTATATCCAATTAAGATGACATTCCGTAGTTAACATTTGTTTGCTGCTCCTTTTGCTTAATTCCACCAACTCGATCTGATTCTCAAAACATTACTTTTTTTTTCTTCTTACTCTTCATTCATTATTAATTATTAGTTGTCTATTTGCGCCGTCCCTCTGCACACCATTACGTTTAGAGGCGAGCTAAAGAAATATAAATAGTGAAGAAATATAGGTGAATTACTGCATCCATTGATCTGTGCACCAACCACCAGAATACAGCCCATCCACAACAAAAATAAATAAATAAAAAAGAGACAAGTTTTCCGTATGAGTTATTCTGTACATCAAGAACTGAGAAGCAATCCAAGTACAAAAGAAAACCTAAAACGTATGAACTATGTAAATAAGTAGAACCAAAGTTTGTTTTGAAATCCGGAAAAGTTGCACCTGCAAAAGAGCAACAGTACTTTAAACCATACACTCAAAAGTCAAACTAATAACTAAAGAAAAATATGCAGGATCATCAAGAGTATTGAGAGAAGGAAACCGGCCAAGTATTCAGTAACAAGGACAACAGCAACAGGGTTGCTCCAAACATTCCCCGTAGAAGAAAGAACATTCTCAACATGCATGGTTTACCAAATTAATTTTCCTTCAGTTCATGAATGCAACGAAACATGAAAAATCATGTTTTATTTTCCAAATATCTTGTATCATCAAAAGCAACAATCTAAAGGGGTAATGAAGCAGTCACTATAGCCACCAAAATGTAAAGATATAACATAACATGAAAAACTCTTTGTCAAATACTAATTACTCCAAACATTGACACTTCATATAAGTCAGCAACTAATCAATTTTATATAGGGGGCAGCTTGTAAAATGTAGAGAAGCCGAAAGGAAAAAGTTGAGAAGAAACCAATTAAGACCAACGTTACCTGCCTAGTAGAGGACTAGCTTCCGAAGACAAATTGATTATTTCTTCTTTCTACCACCAGTGGACTTGAGCTTCTTTTTAGAGTTTTCCTTTTCAGCTTTCTCAGTTGTTTCCTGTCACACAAAACATGTTAGTCATTTTCAAGCCTCATGTTTAGAATCTGAACCAAACACATTAATATTCTACAGAAGAAACACACAGATAGTGCAAATATTTTTAAACCATGAATCAAGACTGAAAATTATGGTCACCCAAGTTGGAAGATGCCAAAACTGAGATTGTATTTATTATCTTTACCCTTTTTCCAACATATTACTAAGCCAGAAACTCTCCTTTTTTTTTAATGCTTGACATTTTCGATAAGTTTCTAATGGATTGATTTCCTCTGAAAGGTAAAAGAACCATAATAATTTAACACCATCAACCAGACTCCAAACTTACAGTCAATAATCCAAAGATAAACCTTAAAACTTCAACCCACCACAACTAGGACGAGTTAAAGATAAGAAGTGAGGTATTCACCAACCAACTTACTGCATATGCTATCTTTTTTATCTTATTTTGTTACCACTTAAAATGGTATTAAAGATAAGCAAATAGTGCTACTTGCTCCACCTTTGTACAACAACTTTTTCACCTGTGATTGGTAACAGACAACTCTAGGTAAAAAGCAATAGCCGCTTTGAGACCACATTTGGGGTTGGCAGGCTTAGGATGCCAATGGACCCAGCCTTGGAACTCAGAGAAGCTTGCACTGTCATCTTCCTAAGCTTGATTATTGAGTTTGAAGATCCAAGAATGCATTTGGTTCCCTGTGGCCAGTGCGCAGAAGTCATTGTAAACCAACCTAAAATCTTACAAATACACTAAAATCCTTCTAATGGGGTTTTCTTATCACAACATCCCTCCTTCAGCTATTCTAGAGGAGCACAGCTAAGTAAGGCAGGATAAAGGAACTAAGCTTGAAAACATCAAAGGAAGACTGTAAAAGAAACTACCACATTTGGCAATATTCACAAGTTTCCTATAAGCATGTGTAGAAATTATGCAACAAAGATTAATGATTGTTGAAACAGTAGACAGTGTACACAATTGTGCAACCAGCATATACTTGAGGCTACCAGGTCATGTGTAGAGGAATATAATCAACCAAACGATCATACAAGAAAAAACATTAATCACAGAAATCTAACAATCCACAAGATCAAAGAATGGTGCATTCTGATTATTTAGATAAATGGTTGGAATGGCAATGCAATGAAATCTAGAGATGAATTAAGAATGACAAGATTAGTCAAAATCCGAATACTGAACAAGTACCTTTCGCTTAATAGGTGCCGATGTGTTAGCAACTGGTTTAAAGAATGATTCTAACCTGTTTCAGGAAGAGAACTAAAGTCAAGACTCAACAAATAACAAAGTCGCACATTATTTTTAATCCATTTCTAATTTTTAGAGTAGTTACCGGCCCTGTGTACCCTGTTTTTTGGATGCCTTCATCTTTTCTATTGCCTGATCAATCAAACTTGAAGTCAGTAATGTGTGCATCCATTGATTAGTGTTGTAGTGCAAGAAAAATAACAAATATTTACAGTCTCAACATGCCTTTTTGACTCTTTCGCTGTTGAAACCATTAGTTGTTACCAAAAAATTTATCAGCCCCTGCAAATGATAAGGTAATAAAAATCATGAAAAAGCTGAATCAAAATAAGGACCAATTTAAAGTTTTCTTAAACAAAATGGACAACTTCTTCATCTGGAGAAGTCCACTTAAAGTCAAGTTGCTCATCATCAGTAAGAACTTCAGGCTCTTTAAATAGTCGCCTAGCGTCCTCATAAGGCCAACCATCAGGTATATGGTACCTGCATATAGATGAAGTAGAATTTATTTCTAGTTTCTATTGTTATGTTAATCTTCAAAATTTGAAACTCTAAAGAAGAATTTCTATCTAGAGTTAAACAGCCATTTTTCTCTTTCTATTTCTTTTAAGTGGAAATAACAGTTTACCATTTTAACAATGAAACAAGTTTTTTTTTTTAACTAGAAAAATGCCCTATCATATTTTTCTATTTTTTAGAGTAGGCACAGCACATTGAGGATCTCCAAAGAAAGTTTTACAAAAGAGAAAAAGATTCACATCAGAATAGGAAATAAGTGTCTCTTAAAACGCAAACCTTAATCCATGTCAAAAATGGAGCCGTGTAATTGAAAATTTTCAACCCAAAGAGGGGGGAATGTTAACATAGTCAGAAAAGAACATTTAGTTAGAGAGGAAAAAAAAAATTGCTTCAATGGATGATTCAGAGAGTTTTTCATATTCCAGGAAACCGACTTCACCATGTCATGAAGACACTAAAGGTACCTTTCTCTGTTTATATTCTCCAGTATGCCCTCTATTGACCCATGTTGGGTAATAAGCTTCAAGGCAGTAAGGCCTCCGACACCTGATGCAATAAAAATTGAATATAGATGAGAATGAAATAAGCAACGTTCAATACACGGATTATACCAATCAAATTATTCTGGAAGATCAATGTTCTCAGTTACAGTACTTCCAAGGATGCCACTAGACCCTCATATGTATTAAGGAAAAATTTGTTTTAAACTGAAAATCAGATATAATGCCCGCATGACAAAAAACAATTAAAAACACATTCTTGAATGAACATATAGTGCGAGTATTAACACACCACATGCATTTATTTCTAGTGAAAACCACCCATCAATTTGTCGCATAACATGTGATACATTTTTCTTTCAAATTGATATATTTCTCATTTAAAAACCAAAAGAAAAGCTTATCTGGCAATATGCATGTTTAATCTATTGCACACCCACGAATGCTCATATCGGAAGCATGATATAATGAAAATCTTAAATTCCTCAGATGCAATCACAATAATCATACTCACAAAGAATACACAAGTGTATGAATTAACTCAAAATAAGTTTTCCACAGAAGAAAGATTCCCAGTACCTCGGATACTGTCACAATAATCACATCCACAAAGAATGCACAAGTCTATGAATTGATCCATTGTTAGATTCAGTCCTTCTAGAACCTACAACAAAATGAGTATTAAAGACCATACAGAGTTGAAATTGCAGTGAAGAGCAACATCTTAATACCTTAGAGATTTCAAATTCCATCACTGGAATCTTTTTGGAGCTTGGTTCCATCAAATGGCGAAGAAACTTAGGTGTTCCAAAAGTTAGGGAATCCATGTCCTCGGAAGCAACAGCAAAAACCTACGATATAATTTCACTCATGAATTAAAAACTCCTAACTGAGGTGAAGCCCCCTAATATCTCCTAAGTATCAATCTGTCCATACAGTTTTAACAGCGCTATAGGAGTGGAAGCTCTTGATAGCTATCAAACCTTCAGAATCATAAGTAAAACTACTATTCATACCTTTCCTGCCTTGCAAAGTGCAGAACATTGAGCTTCTGCTTCACACGGAGCCTGTGATTGTAGCATAAGTATGCTAAGATTAATCTTGAATAGCTAGACCTCATTCACATCTCAGAAGCAAAATATGAATTCAAATACGGCTAAGTTATCTAACAAGCAAATCAGTTTAGCAAATCACCTCTACCACTGGTATTCCCATAAGTCTAAGAAGCTTTTTGCAGTCCTCATTGTGTTTCTTTGTGACCTAAAAGACAAAAGGTCACACACCACAAAAGCAGTCATACTCAGGTCTCTTCAAGTAAAATGAACCATACACATACATCATCATCTACCATTTATTATATTTTTACAGTAACTCTTGAAATATGCCCACGAATAATTCAGCCAATCTTTATTTTGACTGTACTCAAATGAAATCAGAATGGTAGAATGCAAAAGAAACTTGGATATAGAAGCTGAACCACTACCAGTTTGAAAGATCCAGTCTCGTATAGTTATCAGAAGATATTCGCCACTTATTTCCTTAACAGTATAAAATCTTTAAAAGATTGATTACTTCATGAAACACTAAAAGTTTAAATGAAAACCAGGTACTGATTTTCAATTCTAACTATTTCTTTATATCTTTGGGATTAAGACATTACAACAATGCAGCTTCATGCACATGATTAACTATAACACACTTAAACATTTTAATTGATAGTTCCTCTAAATTGCTTCCTTTTAGCAGTTCTGAGAAACAAAA